>BSAI01000104.1:23119455-23547501 GCA_036245035.1 Adrianichthys oophorus
TGATCTTGGCCATCATAGACATTTTTAGTAGCTGACAAATAGGATGCGGTCTGATTCACAATGGCTTGCATGAATCTGCCGTGATGTCCTGTGATACCAGAGCTGTGGGGATGCTTAGAACACCACAGACATATTTTTTGTTGCAGAATAAAATCACCCTTTTGTTTTAAATAGTTGATAAAGTGCCAGTTTTATTTTGCAAGCCTTTTTGTTTTTAGACTGTTGACACTGAATTCTATTTATATTGGTGTTAATTTAAATTTGTGTTGCTGTTTACATGGCTCACATCAGTGAGTTTGAAGCTGAGGGGTTTGCAGCGTTTCAGACTAACATTAGGTACAGACATGCTTTAATGTGAGTCTAATGTTAGGAAGGACAAGGAGAAAAATGTTTTTTTTTTCTCCACATATGTTTTTGCATGTCTATAGAGTTCACATTCTTATGAAAATGTAGCTCCTTGGAGAATGATACTGGATAAGACACTTCAGACAAAAATTGTGAGGTTATTATTGGAAGTGAAATGTACTGGCTAAAGAATAGTGACCCAGTGGGGCTTAAAGCTGGTTTCTGGTAAACCCATTGACTTTATATGAAAACTGGACTGAGTGACCCCTCCCTCCTGGTGTTCCAAATAGGAAGTGTCCACTGGTTCCAAGCAGCCAAAATCCCATAGACTTCTATTGAGAAACAAACAGCTGTTACTCAGTCATTTTATTTGTCAGATTAACCATTCTTGCTCTGCATTTTTTAAACATGTTCTGATAATCCCCAGTTTTTAATGATTTTTTTTCTGTTGTGCCAGTTATTCAATTTATAATCTTGCCAATCAGATACCTCAGTAAAAGTACTTAGTCTCATGTCGAGTGTTCAAAATGTTTCGTGTAGCCTGGTGTCAGGTGGCCGGCGCGTGGACTTCCAACAAGCTCAATCCAGATTGGAAAGAGGGGTTGCCATGGAAACTCAGACCAATCAATGCTTACTAACAATTTTTGGTTCCAACATGGTGCCGTCCATATCGCAAAAAAATGGTGACTGTATTGACTTCAGTTTGTTAGAGTTGGAAGTAAGCCATTTTCTATGGGTAATGTGGCACTCACTCAGTCCAGTTCTCATGTACAGTCAAAAAGTAACCCTCAGTTTTTGTCCATTGATGGAGGCTCAATTCCACATGAATACATAGCAGGTATCAGTATTAAGGTGGTTACATTTAATGCAATTATTGCAAATTTTGTTTGAGAACAAGGAGAAAATGTGACTGATGCTCCTGATTCATGTCCACAAGCTGCGCTAATGGACCCGTCTAAATAAAAGCCTTTATCATTAGTAGCATATATCATCAAAAGTGTTGACCGTTTCGTTTTCAGAGGGAAAGGAGGAGACTGATGGCTATGGTGTTCTTTGCAAGGCAGCTAGCTTCCTTCACAGATTCATAGCCGCTTCTGACGTCAACCTGAGCATGTTCTGTTTTACCAAGGACATCTGTCTGTGTATGTCTGGACAGCCGAAAGCTGCCCTGCAGGGCTGGAGCGGGGGGAGTGGGGAGGGGAGAAAAGCCTTTGTTAAAAACAGCAAAGATGGAGAATGGCAGGTTGACTATCACGGTTCCTGCAGCTCATCTCTCTTCTGGCTCCTAGCGTATCACAACACTCTGGTTCTTTCTGTTCTTTGAACATTTTTGCATCATACTAGAATACAGCTCTCTTTATTTTATGAGGGGAACAAGAAAGACATTTTTTGTTTTAGTTTTGAAAAACAATTACGTAGATTTACTTGGGATGCAGAGCACAAGATTAGATTTGTAAATAAACCAAAAATGGGAATAAGATTGGGTTTTTTTCCATTATTTTTTTTCTTGAAAATTTAGGTTTAAATGACCATATTTAAAATTGAAAGCCCTATTTAAGCTGTAATTTTATTTGGAGTTAACAAAACCAATCAACATCTCTCAGAAACTCTTGTGCAACATTAATGAGCATTTTTCAGTGTTGGTTAGTTGAAGGTTTAAATCTTCAGGCTTTACAGGCTCTTTACCCTTGGGCAAGACACCTAACCACATTACCTAACTATGGAATGTAACGTGTTCTTTGCAACAAATCTAAATGTTTTTTCCTGTAAAACTGTTTTTCTCTCTTCTACATATATTCATAATTATAATAATATTTTTTTTTGTTTGGCGACTTTTTTGGAACCCAAGGTCACCATAAATAAAATAGTGACAGTAAGACAAACATTTTATTTTGACCCCCGCTTATATTATTCATATAAAAATCCAGGTTCCTTTTTTCAGGTGTACTGGTTTATAAAGGATTTTAGAGCAACATATAATCATAATTAATCACAAATCCTAATAAATCATAGCCCTTTCATTCTTTTTGTTTATTTTCTTTGTTGTTTTTGCTTTTTTTTAGCACTGGCTTGATCCTTAAAAAGGCTTAAAATGTCCTAAATTCCATTTAACTAAAATAAGAGTTTAAAAGGCATTAAATGATCTTTAATTCTGAGCAAACAAGGCTTAGATTTTTCTTCAATCAAATTGATGCTATCCTAAATCTTGCATCAAATCCTGTATTTGTCACAAAATCATCTTGTAAACCAATTTTCCCCTGTTAGCTAATGTGCAAAGTCAGAAAGTGTTATTTTAATGTGCTCCACTTTGAGCCATAATTACCTTCAAAGGCTTCAGCTCCAACAGAACCAACACCAGCAGAACACATAAGTCAAAGAACTGTTTTGAAGAGTCACTTATTACCATCTAGCATGTTAGAAAAGCTAAAAACCACTCCATGGATTTTCTAGCACTGCTGGAGCAAACTGGAATGGATCTCCTCTTCTTCTGCTACTTCATGCTTTAAACCTGCTCTCGGTGTAAAAGTGAGAAATTGAAATGTGGTAATGAAAAGCTCTTCAAAAGTCTTAAATTTCACGTCCTTAAATCTGTAGAGAACCTGACTGGTGATGAGTTTCCCCAGATACTACACTTTTTATTGGCTTATAAAGTCAGTAAACAACTTAAAAAATAAATGTATATATATATATATATATATATATATATAAACAACAGCTCTAATCTGCAAGAAATGCAAAGAAAATACATAAGTGAACTTCCTCTTATCTTCTGAATAACATAACAAGAACTAAACCTACTTTGAAAGCATCTGAGTGCAACCAGAGGAACATACTAAATGAAAACGTTAATTAAAAACTCTGGCTGAAAGGGCAGCGGATGGGAAACACCAGCCTTTATAGTCGTAGCGCACTGAAACCCGGTATCAGTCTTATGGTGCCATGGCGGCCACTCCATAGATGAGAAAGGCAGACTGGGGGCTTGCAGATGGTAAAATGAAGTCTGCATTTATCATATAGTCATAAATCTGAAAATGGAGGCAGTTGCTGTGGGCGTTGAGAGCCCATGCCTGGTGCCAACTGCCAGCCGGAGATGCCGGCATCCTGGTGCCATCAGTGAGATAGCGGACCTCTCTCCCCCGAGTTCTGCTCATTTTGTGGGCGGTACTTTAAGGTCAAGCCTGAGGAGATATGTGTGTTTTCAAAGCCTGATATGCTTTGCATTGACAACATTAATGTGGACAATTGTTAAGTCAGTTGTAAGTCAGCCATTTTCTCTGTTTTATAAATGCTGCTTCCTTTGTTTAATTTTTTGTCTAAATTGTTAATGTTCTAAATATGTATTATAAATACATATACATTACCATTATTATCCATCCCAGACATTATAAAAGAATGTGTTTGGTGCATTCAGCTGTTCTGATTTCTTATACTTTGTCAGCGCGTTTGAATCTTTCAACAGTTCTGCCGTGCTAAATGTGAAGTGGCAACACCCTAAAGGGCATGCCTTGCCTGAGGGGTTTCAGGAAAAGAAAAAATCAGAGTCAACTGCATGCACATTTTATATCAGACTTGGTACACCAAAGCAACCTTTTACTGAGCGCCCTCTAAAGTAACATGAAATTTTCCACTGATCAGACAACATTCAGGCCTCCCACAAACACCAGCGCCCAGCGAACACACGCTGGGAGACTACATGAAAGAACATGAAAGACATCAAGGCGCACATTGATTGTCCCTGTTCGCTCCAGCCCAGGCCTTTCTCCCCCAGCAGGCAGGCACACAAGCAAGCTGGTGGAAAGGCATTCCCTCTGCTGCGGCCAGGATTGATAGGCGTGTGTGTACGTGTGCATCGGGCTTGCGTGTTGGAGGGATTGCTGGCACCCTCTGTGCCATGGCCCCAGGCCCTCACACCTCCGCCCAATAGAAAGGGCAGCTCCTAGCGACGCTAGGCTCCCCCTCAGCCCTGCAGCCAGACATGACATTACCCTGGGCGGTGCCCCTCCCCCACTTACACATCACAAACTGCTAAAGTCACCACCGGACCATGTGACTGCACACACTATCTTTGAGAAAAGCTTTGCTAATGGCTCATAACAGCGTCCATTTTGTTCTTCCCAGGATTCTGAATTTTATTTGATTCCTGCTAGTGCTCCTTTGTTTGTTTGATTGTTTCAACCAAGAAATTGTTTACAAAGAAGTCTTTCTATTCAAGCCTATTAAATGCAATAAATTGACTCTAATTTAGTTATTATTGTTTAATACTCTGGACTGGTGCAGAGTAAAAGAAATGCATTCACAACACACCGAGGTTGACTTCTAAACTCTCTCTTTACAGATGCAACAGCAGGAACTGGCCCAGATGAGGCAGCGAGATGCCAACCTCACAGCGTTAGCTGCCATCGGACCTCGAAAGAAACGCAAAGTGGACTCTCCGGGGGCAACACCATCAGGGACAGAGGTAACAGCATGAGCTACATCACTATTTATCCCTCCAAGTCAGAAATAACAGAGCAACAAAGCAAATTATGGATTCCAATTGTGTTTATAGCACGTCTGATCTGACTTTATAAATAGGATTCACAACTTTCTTTTAAACTTCAATGAAAAACTTCTAAAAACCTACCAGCTTTGCTTTTAGTGGTCATGATTTCTTAATTTTGTCAGACGCATTGGAGAGTTGGTTCATGCTAAACAACTAATCCCCTGGCTATAACTGTCAGACATCAGTAATAATTTTTACAAATCCAGCTATATTGATTTCAACTCATATCAGATTGTTAAAGGCATTTCAGTTTTCCACTGAGTTGTATCACAGTAAGTATGTGCTGAAGTCAAGCACATTACATTCTTTAAGGAAGCATATTTTTTAAATTCTCCTTCTTATTTAGGCATAAATCTTGTAAGCTGCACCTTTATATTCTCAGATTGAGCAGGTATTGATATCTTGTGGCATAAAAACACAATCTTCTTATTTGACAAATTAACCTGACCTTAAAAGTCATGCAAAATCATCTTTTTGTGCTTTTAGGTGTATTATAATGTTCATTCCTCACTACAAACAACCCCAAAGTGATATTTTGATCCATTCTGAGTATTCCCCTAAAAACCTGCGTTTTTGAGCACCAGCCCCTCCCAATCCACGAAAACGAGCGGGTTCTCACATTCATACGTATGAAAGTGAGGAAAAGTCTCTTCCAGGAGGAGTGTACACTGCCAGCACCACCCCCAGGCTAATACAAACACCCACTTTCTCTGCTGCCCTAACTGTGATCAGCAAACACTTTCATTTTATATGCACAATATATGCATGCATCTTTGCAAAAATTCAGGTGTTGACCGAATTGCTTCCCTACCCTGGCCTTACGGCTCCTCCCTAATGCTCTAATTGTAGGGACATTTGGAGATTTAGCCCTATTTGTTCGAACTTGTTTTATTAAGGGGTAGCCGGTATCCCTCCACCGGTTTGGGTGAAACGCGGAGGTGAAATGCATTTCTTCACGTGGGTGTGCTCTAAAGCCCATATTTTTACATTTATATGTAAGTAATAACTTTTTTGTTTTTTCATGACTGTTTAAAGTTATAACACAGATTTTGTTATGTGTTTTCTGAGCACTGGCAAGTACGGCTAATGTAGATGACCAGCAAGTATTGATGATGTTATCAAGGATTAGTAACATCCGGATTTAAAGACACCATTTTTCCATAACTTTCTCTTTCGTGGACAAAACGCAGACATGCTGCAGAGGTCGGCTCTAGGTTGACATCATGAAATGGACGGTACCAAGGGGCAAAAGACGGGGTCTCCGAAATCTAGGTGTCTTACTTCCAGAGGAGAAAAGCTCACAAAAATAACTACTATTTAAGAAAAAAAAATACCATTAGAAACACAACAAAAACCACATAAACCACAAAAATAAATTGATTTGCTTTATTTTAAATGAAGTTTTGAGAACCTTTTACCTATCCTGTACACTGCGGTATTTCTGCGTTAGGAGCGCATAGATCTCAGTCCAGTGGTGTACGAGTGGACTGTGACACCAGATGATGCCAGCAAAACCATTCTAAAAGGAATTTAAATAAGAAAGACAACATTTTGTGTTGAATTATCCCTTTCATGAAAGTTTTATGGAAATTGATACTAGCTGTTTGGTAAACATGGAGAAAGAGACATCTGGAGTAAGACTGCATCTAGCTTTGATGTGTCTCTATGCAGTTGGTTTGTATTCTCCAAAAAATGGCTCATAACATTTAGACCAAACATCTGTGCTCTCATTTGTTCACTGGACAAAGATCTTAAAGTCTTGTCTGTGTAGGTTCTCATTCATCTAGGTATATTCCCTCAAAGTAACAGGTAAAGGACAGTCAAGTAGAGTTTTACCAACTACTTTGATCCAGAAGTGATATTTCTTCAGACACAGTTATTTCAATCTGAGGATTTTATAATTCTCTTTCTAATACAGAATAATTTTTATTCTTTCAAACTTTTCTAAATTTGTTCTCCATTTGTCTGATTGTCCTGTCATAAACTTAAAACTTTTGTTTTTATTTAAAGCTCTGCATTACCTGATCTTTCTTTGAAGGTTACTTGGGTATTTACTCATTAAAATACTGATTACATCAACTTTAAACTCCAAATTATGTCATAGCTCTTTCTAAATTAATATAGAGTAACAATTATTGAGTCAAGGCAAAAGCTCTTCTTTAAAAAGCACCCAAATGTTCTCAGTTTGCTGCTTTTATAGCATTTTTTTGTCGAGTTGAATCTACTGACAATAGTTTTGCACAATGATCAAATGCTAAAAATTGGCTTTAGTTTGTCCAACAATTTGCAATTTGATTACAGTCTTTTGTGCTTCGATTGCATTTATACGGCTTTACAGTTTTCTACGTTCTCACTTATTATCTGCGCAACTTTCGTATTCGCTGATATTTCCATAAAAAGGCATCGGCCAATACAACCATTTCTACTGACATGTCTCACTGAGATAGTTCTGCTCCAGCCAAAATATCTGAACACACCAGCGTGTCTGCAACAGATGTTGGCACTTTGCACCTGTTGGTTTACCTGTCCATTTTCATGGTAAAGACACCCCCTCTAATCTGCTCTCACTATTTTGACAAACCATTGGACGATTACTTGAAGCACCAACTTTCCCCCATAGTTCCCAATGATATGCCAAGTTCTGCCTGCCTACAAAGATAACATGCCTTGAGTTGGAGCGCGCACCATTAAAGCAAAAGTCTTGAGCTTGTGATCTAAATCTGAGTTAACATCATCCTTTTCTAGTGGTTACCAAACCCAAGGTTAAATGTAGCTGTTTGGTGTCTTTTTTTTAGTTGTTTGCCCTCAATAGATTTTTTTCTCTTCTTTTAATGAGCTGAGTTAAATTGAAGTGAATTCTAAAGCTTGAGCGGATTCAATTTAGTTTATCTGAAATTGAACTGCTTCCTTGCTTTTTTGAACAATTTTTATCGAGGTAGACCAACATGTGTTTGAACATATTGTCCTATTTGAAATTTTGTATCATTAACTGTTACTATAAAAGTTGCAAAGTCGAATAAAACATGCTCTAGAGTTTCACAGCAACATACCTCCCATTACTGACTTTTCTGTTTTTAATTAAGCTTCTATCAGAAGGAAAGTTGTTTGAGGTTGTGGAGCAGTTGAAGTATCACATTTCTAGCACACAGTTATCTGTGAAGTCATGCACAGTTCCTGTTAAAAACAGTTGCTGTTTTTTTTCCCTTAGGCTCCAGAGGAAACATTTAAATTCCACATATTTGTCTAAAGTATGATGAGTCTAAAATAAGACTGAATTTTGAATGTCAAGTGGTCATTTTAATAACCTGCTTATCGAGTTGCACATCCACATCTTTGGCATAGCAACAGTGTGTTGCAAAGGGGCATAGTAATGCAGCTGGTAAAAAAGCATAAATAACAAAATAAAAGCATTACTTCTGGTTCTTGAGTACAGTGCCAACCTCTTTCAGAGTGTTTTACCCTGATGGGCATTAGCCTGCAACCTTCTGCTGCATTAACAAAATAGACTACTTTCTCAAGCTCCTTCCCAAAATGCAGTTACCAAACATAAACATGACTATAAATTATAATTTTGTTCCATTTCTCTCCCCTCTTTCTTTAATGTCCTGTATATGTTTAATTAGAGGGCATAATGAAGTAAAGTGTGTCCCTCCTCTGGAGTTATTGCAGAGGGGGCGGTGGAGGAATCTTAACTTATTTTCACTTCGTTTTCACCTCCTCACATTTCTTCATTTCACATGGGCTGGAAGCCCCCGCGGCGTTCTCTTTCCCTTCTCCAGAGCAAAGTGAATGTGACTTTTCTAAGGGGGTCACAGGATGCCTGGAGGCCTGTGGGTGTTACTGGACTGTTGCCTGCTCTCAGCTTCACTGAAGGGCTTGTCATAGATTTCATCTCCACAGAAATGAGCCAGGGGCCTTGGCCAGGAGCACAAGCAGCCAACGTTATGAAGGGCCCACGCTGATTATTTCCCTCTGACATTGCATCCTGAGCTTTACGCATTAATCCAAGACAAAGGCAGCCCTTCAGTGCTGTGCCAGAGCTTAAATTAGGAGCCAGATAATGGCCTTGTTGAGATTCTATTCTGCTCACTGAGAACAGAAATCCTCTCCGGTAGTGTCTTTTTTTCTCATGCTTGTTTTTTCTCCTACTTACACCACGTCTCCGTTTTGATCAGACTGTAAGGGAATTCAGGTGACACGATTTTATTTCCCCTCCATCTGTACCCCTATTCACCCACCTTTAATTTGATGGTGGCTCTGCAAGACTTAGGCTTTTGCCCAGATGTAGAAGGCCAGAGGCTATGAAACTGATAGCTAGTCAGGACCGGAGAGCCCATATTCGGCCTGATCCAGTCTGCAGGAGGCAACAAAGGGGGTCTTACAGTCCTCCGCAGGGCAGATTAGTTCCAAAGAGCTTGTGGTTGGGGCTGTTGGCTGGTTTTCTAGCCTGGGCTATAACCCCAGTGGTGGGTCACAGCAAAGGCAGACACCCCAACACAACCATCATCAGATGGGTTTTTGAAGTGAGATATATCCTCTTAATAATTCACTTTTATGTATCCTTAATTACTTAATTTAGGTCCATATTAGTTGATATAAGGTGAATAACCTCATAATATCTCAGTTAACCCTCCAGCCAAACCAACAATATTTAAACATTTGCAGTCCTGCTTCTTTTTTTCCATTTGGCCCCCAAATAGATGTCTTTAAAGCTGGACCACTTCTATTTTGGGACAAAATAGAAGTGGTCCAACTTTGAAATAGAAATCCTCAAATAGAAGTCCTCAAACTTGGAACACTTCACTTGGTTGTCTTTAGGAAGTTAAAAAGGAAACATGATTCCAAGCAAAATTATGTTCTTCATTTCAAATTTCGTGTTCCATTTTCCCTCCGTCTTATTCATCAATGGACATTCATATGGTGTTGCCAAAAACTTTCTTCCACCACAAGTTTTTGCTATTTGAATCCGTTTGTTGTTTTGGAGAATTTCAGCATCCCATTTTCAAGAAATAATTTGAACTGGCGAGTTTTCTGCACTTGGAGAAAATCTGACAATCTGATTCCAACCTGTTGCCAAAGTAAACAAACTGCTTCAAACTTCAAAGTTTGATCTGCCAAGTCTGTTTGTTAGCTTCTTTAATTAAAATGTGGACTTGTTTAATTTGAAGGGGGGGAATGAGTTACTGGAAAAGAGTGAATCAGTTCTGTTTGCATTTATGATCATCACTGCCAGATGATTTTTCTTTAATTATTTTTGTGTACTTTGAAGTTCAGTTTGTAATTTAGTGCTGCTGCAGCTGAACAGCATGTGAAGCAGGAACAGCCCGGGCATACTATTTGTAAACTGAGTGCCACGGCCGGTTTGGCGCTCTCTAACTACAGAAGTATTTTGAAATTGATTGTAGGAAGAAAGAAAAGTTGGACTTTTTTCTTCTTGAATTAGGTATTAGAGGCAGACCGTCATATTCAACCTTTTCCATGATGATTATTTTAACCCTCCCTTTAAATTAGCTTCAATTCATACGTTTAACATAATTTTAACCCTTTATAGGTTTATTTCCCTTAATTTATTGTTTAGCTTGAACCACCTGGGTTATTTTTAAACATTGCCAGTTATTAAATCTGCCTGTACCATAAAACCCTAAAACATCCTTAAGTTACCATTAAAGAATTTTTCTTAAGACCCGCTTGATGAAACTTGTTTTTGGTGTTTTTAACATGTTTTTGTGGCAATTCTCTGATGAAGGAGGACCTATTTAAAGAAAATAAAGCTTAAAATTGCATTTTTGAGTATCTTTATTCAAATTGTTGTAAATCAGAAGCAGATGCAAAAATGCTGTTGGAAAAAGATTGTGAGTATGACATTCAGGTTACTTTAACAGGCTGCAAGCTCCCTGCTCCACTCCATTCTGATTCCCTCACTTGCAGAAAAAATAGATCCATGCGTCTTTGTCTTCCTTGTCTGAGCTGGCATCTGCCTCTAAACTGTGCAGTTGGATGACTCCGATATTGCTCCCCATTTTTGTTGCACCAGTAATGTTAGGTTGGGGCTGTGAGAGCCTGTAAGCTAGTAGTAGAGCATGTAAACAGATAGATGATGGAAAGGGTGCAGGCTTACTCCAGTTCCACCCACAACTCAGAGGTGAATTTGTAATGAACCACTGCCACTCTGCAGACACTATGTCTTAGAAAACACAGCTGTTATTTTGGCTAAAAACTGCATATTCTTAATTAAAAGACCACTAGGAACACATTTAAAATAGATAAAAAGATGATTGGAGTGAGACTTTGAGAGGAAAAATTTGTGTTTGATGGTGAAAGGGACTGTAGCGCCCAAATTACATTTTTTTTAGCACTCTGGTTTCTTCTATCTGTCTGGACCAGATGCTTTGCTAGGGACAAAGGTAGGAGAGCGCTTTGATGGTGAGCATAGTCTATTTTTCCATTTGAATTCATTTCACCTTCTTTCTTTGAGGCTGTAGATCAGAAAGAAGGAGTGAGGCAATAGAGTGAGCGGCATGGGGAGAGAGGGGGGAAAAGCACAAGGAAAACTGATGCCCTTTCCTCCAGCTAAATTAACAGGAATCACGTGGAAAACAATCTGAGTCTCCAATGAGAGGGGGGGGGGACCATTAAAATTAGCCTCAAGCTATGGACTGCACCCAATATCACTAAAGCTGCACTCACTACAGATGTGGAGGCTGGCTTACAGGCAAACTATGCTCTGTTCTATAGCTACAATTAAAATCAACCTCGCTGCCAAAAAATAGGAGGGGAAAAGAGGGGGTAGAAAGGCAGACATGGAACATCAAAGACAGATTGAAATGTGTAGTCAGTAATAAGAGTGGTCTCCAAGCCCCGAGGTTCTCCACGGTCCCCTTGTTAATGAGAAATTTTGACCTCTGGTTTGTAAGTTAAACTTGTAATCTTGGTTAATGAAGTAAATCAATCCCAACTCGGGAGTGTTCAGTGTCTCTTCCTTCGCCTTCTCCCCGCCAACCTCCCCTCTGTCCTTATGTCTTTCTCCTTCGCCTACCCCTCCTCTTGCGCCCCTCCCAAAGTGCCGCCTGGGAGTGTAATGGTCAGGTCTTCAACCAGACAAACAGGAAACTCAGAGAGTAGGAGGGTTCCGGACCCGGAGGGGGTTTGATGGACGGACTCGGACCAGCCAGGGTGTTTGGTTAAGGAGGAGATGGGCCAACTGAGATCTGTAGAGGGGACAGCATGAGGGAAAAGGCTGGCTCCTCCTACACATCTTTTTTTCCTTAAGGCATCACGAATCTTCAGTCTATTGAGAGTAAAAATTGGTTAAAAGTCACGCCTGCTTTCTGGTTTGGGAAGACTCGTGCCACTGCTAAGCTAAGCTTCTTTCTCACTGCTGCTTCCTCTTCTTTAACCCATCCACAAACACAGTGGACCGGTTTTTGAGGAAAGTAGTGGCTGCTGATTGCCCATTGAATATTTAGTGTGGCTAATGCTTTTAAACATATAAGGAACCAAGTAAAGTCCAGCGTGGGTTCCCTGAGGAGGTCACAGAAAGTTTGATCTCCATTTCATAATGTCAAGGAGATTGTTGACTTTTCATCTCAAGGCAGTTTTCAGTGAGGACACAGATTTGAGTCTTCACAGGGCTTCCTTGGCTTGATGCCCCTGCTGTTCGAGTTCAAACAAAGCTGAGCCCCGTCCTGGTCGGTGACTCGGACAATCTGCACTTTATGTTACAATCATTTCAAATCCAACACCAGTAGCTTCGTTTCCTTTACACATATGCGCAAAACTATATCAAAATTCTAGAAAGATGTCGAAAAAACAAATTTTTGCCGTTATACTGATTTAATGGATAAATCATAATTATGGACATAATTGTAAGCACAAGCCATCTCACGTGACAAGTCATCCAAAAACATGAGGATGGATGTAAACAATTTTTTTGATTTACAGCAGATACATTCAAAATGTCTGCCACAGCACCAGCACTCATCATCCTCTAAGGAGACCTCGGCATCTTATTCAGGCCATGGAGCGGCTACAGATGAAGCGTTTCCTGGAAATCGTGGTTGGTGATTTTACAGAGAACAATTTTGCGGGACACGCTTAATTTTTAATGAGCTGCGCTCATTGTGCAATGCCAAGGCATTCAGTTCCCACCAAGAAATTTGAAAAAAAAAAAGTGTTCCCATTGCAGTTTTGCCAAATATGTCTTTTTTGATATGCCTCAAAAACCACCTCCTCCAAGCGCAAAAACTTTTTTTGATAAATGCAAGTTTTTTTTTTTAATTGTTGTGTTTCAATGAGGCGAATTTAGTATAGCAAATCCAATTTGCGCAATTTCATAGTCAATGACAACGCAACTAGTGAGAAAAAAATCGCTCCATGTTTTTCTTCATTATTCTATGACACACCACTTATTCTTTTCAAGCAACAAACATTGTTTCAAAAGCAAAACAACCTATACAAAACAAGTCTAAATAGTTAAAGAAAAAAGATATATAAATAACATGCTTCTGTCAGTTGTATTTTATTATCTAAATATAACATTATTAAGCTGATTAAATAAAATATTTTGATGACACATCTTGAGTAGTGGTTACAATTATCTTATGAAGCCAAAATTGGCACATTTTTCAAGAAAAATCTTGGCATCAATCAATGCAATGTTATCCGTCATGGCACAGGCATCATGACTATTAAAGGAGATCCTCTACCAAAATTCAGTTTTTTTTTCCAACACCTGTTCATTATGGATATTATTAGATAAAAAGTCAATAGGAAGTAAAATGTGCAAACAATTTTTCAATCTGAAAGCAGGTCAGAACTCAAACAAAGCAAAGCTTTGTATGTTTCTGTTATTTTCCAAATCTGCAACATTTGATACAGAATTTTTTCTGTTTATTAAAAGGTTGCTTTAGAAAAAAAATACCAAGAATAAAATGATTAAAGAAATAAATCACTGAATAGGAAATGCCCACATGCAGAAAAATTTTAGACATTGTCAGTTTTAACTGTTAAAAATGTAAATAATGGTTCTATACATGTAAGTGTTGTGCATATGTGTGCTGGACAACCTTCTAAAGCAATTGTGTACTACAGTACACAGATCTGTAGTCCAAATCCAATCAACCATTTTCAGTGGTCAGAACTGTTCCAAATAAGGTTCAGGTTATTTTAGCTGCAGTTAACTGTGACTAGAGTTGTTGAGAATGACAAATTGACTCTAGCTGTCAGCATTTGTCTTTTTTATGATTCATCAGTTCATAGATACATCACAGCTGAGGATTGGTCACTCGGGTGATGAATAATGTTCGAGAAGTTTACTTGGTTGACATTTAAGGGACTTATTTGAAATTTAGCTCTTTAATTTTTTTATTTTTGCCATTTTTTTATTATACCATCAATTTTCACTCTAAAGTTTCTCACTTTACTTCCTACAAAAAGTAATTCTAGCTTGTATTTTACAGCAGAACATTCAAGGTTTTGCTGTCATAGTAGTTAGTTGAGTTAACAAGTATTTAAGAATTTAAGAAGCAGCACGCTTGTACAAAATAAAAAAAATATGAATTCAACAAACGGCTATAAGAAAATACGCTGCACCAGGAGAAAAACCTGAAACTACGCTTGAACAAGCCTTAACATGCAGAGCAAAAAAAAAAGTCGTGAGAATTTGGCTGAAAGCACCAGAAAACAGAGTGACTAAAGACTTACCAAGGGATGGGTGTGAACAAACTCCAGGGTGCCAAGCTGCACAATGCAACATGCAAAACTTCCAACCATAACTCTACTTACTAAATGCAGATCCAGACACTTAATGTCATAAGAACTAATTTGAGCAGCAGAATTATTGCAGATGATGCAATAAAGATCCAATTGTTACTCTTCTTTTTTGAACAATTCCTAAATAAAAAAACTATTATATTCAAACCTATGCTTTAGCATACAGGGATGTGTTATCCTTGCAATCTTCTTATTTCGATAGTTTGAAGTTTTCATATGTTCATGTTTAGGCTGAAGAAGTGATTCCCCTCATTTCTCTGCCTGTAAAACTTTGCCCTGAAATAATATGGTTAAATATACAGTTTTGACAACAAAGTTGAGCCTTGGGCATTTAATAGATACTCATCTTAAAGAAATTAATTACCTCCCTTGTTAATCTTGATATAATTAAATTTCTAAAGAACAAAATGTGCTACATGCTCCCCCCCATCTCTGCCAAGCTGCTATGGAGGCGTACCAATAATGACTGGTTCTATAGCTAGCCTACTGGCCAGGGACATGGGTACCGCCTCACATCATGGGCCCCATGCTGTACTGCATCACGCAGTGCAAACCCACTCTCTCTTCCTACGCCTTCTCCTCCTCACAGGGATAGACAGAGGAAAATGGAAAAAAACGCCTCAGTTTCCGATTTGCCCCTGTGTAATTGCTTGTGTTTCCTGTATCCTGAAGGAGATGGAAACTCTCCCTCCAGTTTCTGATTTTCAACATGTAATAATCGCACTAACTCCAGAATTTAGACAAGCAAGTTGCTAATGATGTTGTCAACACAAAGCCTCTGAACATGGTGGAGCCCCGGAGAGACCAGAGACTTCTTTTTTTTGTGGCTCACTTAAGAAACTTCTGTGCCTTTGTGTGACTTTCTGTCGTTATTTATAGGACCTCCTGCAATGCTGTTGGATTTAAACCCTGCTTGCCGTGTGCATCTCAGCGCTGGCAGTTTAAGCATCTTATTGTAGCAACGTATTTTAAGTTTGTTTTCCTTTGACTTAAAGTTTCATGTTAGCTCCATCATCACCTGTCAAAGTTTGATCCAGGGGATGGGGAGAAGAGAAAGATCATTCATTACCTGCTGGTAGGGGGGCAAGAGAGTGGGGGGGAAAAAAGGAAAGTGAGGTGGTAATACATAGTAGGCAAAACACTACAGCTAGATGGCAGAAATGCCAACATAAACAGGAGTTTGAATTTTCTGGGATCTGATTCAGGAGTTTTTGTTATGCATCAGTCATCCTGTAAGCAGCTGCTTCAAACTGCCTGCTACATTATTAAGCACCATCCTTAAGATCACTGTTCTATTACTGACCACTGCTCTCTTGTTTTTTGGCCCAGATTATAATGAATTTGGTGCTTTTCCCTATTATTGGATCTCAAAATCTCAAATTTATTTTAGGAAATTCCAGAAGATGTCTTACCAAAAGCAAGCGCAAAGCACAAGTTGTGTACATGTGTGTGTTTTTTCACTTTTAAGTTACACTCCAATCATCTTTTGATGTATTGTAAAAGTGTTCCCAGTAGTCATTTAATTATGATTATGCCAAATTTAGCCAAAATCAAGAAAAAAAAACAGTTGTTTTCCATATCCTATGTTTTACATATTTTTGTATAGATACAAATTAATGTTGTTTGTCTTGTTTTACTTCTGCTTTGATTGCTTGAAATAAACCATTTCCAATCCGATCTAAGTGGATGCATCAAAATCGAGTGGAGCAGGGAGCTTGTAACCTGCTGACTGTAGCAACTACATCACTGCTACAGGCTTTTCCACTTGCATTTTTCTGTCTGCTCATAATTCACAACAATTTGAATAAAGAAATACTCAGAAATGTGTTTTTTAATACATGGCGTTCCTCATGACAAAAATGAAAAAAAAAAAAAAAGTTCACACCAGTTCATTCGGTAAAACATAAAAAGTTTTAGGACACATTATATTAAAAAAAACAATAATAAAACAGACGTAAAAATACAAAAATTACGGAAACGCTGTGGCTAAAATTTGATTAGTGATGAGCAAATCTCGATTTTGATTTCTCTTGCTTTTAGAAGCTAAATCTCTTATCCACTCCTTATCAATTATTGCTAAGCTTCTCACCGTGACCTCTCAAGCGTCCTTTTCTCCTAATCTCGTTGTAGGAGAGACTTTCTTTTGGATGCAGTTGTTTGCTCCTCATAATCTGCTCAGAGATGGTTTATGTAAAAGGTCATCTCATCTTTTCCATCTCTCCTCCTGTCCTTCATCTTGAGGAGTATTTATTTCTTCAAAATCTCTTTGTGGTAAAGTGTCCTTTGTTTAGTGTTTAACGGAAAAACAGAAAATCTAAAATTAGCTTCAGAAAATGGTGAAGGAGAACAAACAAGGCCATCCATTAGGGAGGATGGGTTATTGGCTGACTTGCCTCTTCTCATGGCGGCCCATTAAAAGTGGTAATGTCTGCCTGCAGCAGCGCCTGGGGAAGAAGAAGGAGGCCATGGAAGGCATATTTCACATGCATCAGACACTGGAATTAAATAGACCAATGTTCCCTAAAAAGACTGAAGTACATCTCTTTCTGATGTGCGTCCCGGGCAAAAATTCATTGATCTTAGAATGTCCCTTGGCAATTATAAAATATTAAATCCAAGTCGCACTTTTCAGCTCAGCTTAATTTTTTCCTCGCTTTTCGCTGCTTTCCATTTGACCAATTTAGAAAAAAAAGTTAGAAATGGAGGGCCATGAAAAGAAACAACACTTATATTAGCGTCTGTGCCCATTTTTAGATGCCTTTTGTTATGTTTCTGTATTGTTTTTGCAGAGCATCTCAGATCATTAAACGAAATGAGGACCCAGTACAGCTGGGCTTCCTGAAACGAGTCGTATCTTTCCATCAGAGCGGTGTGAACCGCGAGCTCGACACCAAAAAGGAGCTCAAAAAGGAGCGATATTGGTGTGACATCTTTATTTCTGACTACAAGGTCCTTCAGGCTCTTGGGCCCTTCTTCAGCACTCTGGGGATGACAAATATTTGTCAGCTGCTTTTCATTAAGGTTCCTGGCCCTGGTGCCCGTCCCACTCGCCCCGTAATGTCCCTCAGAGATTACAGAGGGGCTCTGCAGTTAATTGCCCAAATCATTAAATTTACATATATCCCAATAAATACAATCAGCCAGCTGTTTGACAAGGTACACAGTTCATTTAGTCCCCTTGCTTGTTTGTCGTTTCCCTAATTAAGATTTAGAATCGATCATTGAGTGTGTAATGTACAGTGTAGCTGGCTTTGCACAGGAATTCTCTCTGCTCAGACAAAAAGGAATGGCATCCGCTTGCTAAAGTTTTACCATTTAGCACACTGACTGCAATGGGAATTAGACGTCCTGTGCTAATTAGAGAAGCCAATTAACTGTGAAATTCGAGCGTTTTTGACAAATAATCTCAGCAGAATTCAGACATTACCATATACATGGATATTATCAGTGGCGAATGAGGAGAGAAAAAGGGCTTCTTGCTGGAAGTGTTGGATGCTGTTGGTGCTTTGCTTGTGTTAGTCTGTAATCGGTCCATCCTATTGTCTCATCGAACAGGTTCCACAGAAAAACCAGCAACTCCAAAGAAGCTTCATGTTGCTGTAGCTCTCATTCTCATTTTGATTCATGATCACATGTATTTTTTAGATGGCATAAATTATGTATTTCTTGGACTAATGAAGGCCTCGCACTGCTAGAACTTTGGCTGAGTTGTGAAAAGCAAGAAATGGCCAAAATCATCCAAATCAACATTCAGATTGGGCATTATTAGAATTTGGATTTAATTCATTTTTTTGTGTTAAATGTCTTTTGAAGCACCCCACTCATGTTGGCATTTGTCAATCCATAATTCTGCCATATTGTACTTTTTTTTTGGTGAGTTGTACTCAAGTCTTTGTACCTGTGTGATGGATCTAGTTTGCTGCATTCAGGGACTACACACAAACAGTCTCTTAAAGTTGCCATTAAAGTCCCTCTCCGATCATCTTTTTATCCATTGTAAAGTGTTTCCAGTGGTGCTTTTAAATATGATTATGCTGTTTTCAGCCAAAATTATCGTGGTTTTTCAAGACACCGTTTCTGCAGAGTGGCAGAAGTTCACCTCTCGTTCAAAATGGACAAGCCACCTGTGAGTTCACTCGTAGAAAATCTTTTACCTGCGGTTTCTACAAAATGAAGCAAATTCAGTCGTCATTTTTCCATGATACAGACTTTGCCATGTTGGGACCAGACGACATTAGCAAGTGGTGATTGTTCGAATTGGTCTGTGTCAATATTTCTATGTCAGCCACTCTTGCTAATCAGGAGTGAGGTTATTGGAAAGCCACACCCCTTACACTGAAAGCGAACTCAGGAGAATCTGTCAGTCAAACTTTTTGAACGTTCAAGGTGGGGGCTAGCGGGCACCACATGCTTTTACTGAGGCATCTGATTGGCCAGTTTATTACTTGAATAACTTGATATAAAGAAAATATATAATGAAAAAAATCTGGTTTAGTAAGAACGTGTTAAAAAGAGGTACCAGAGCGAGAAAGTTTATTCTGACAAATAGAATGACTGAATTATAGCTGCATTTATTTCTCAATAGAAGTCTATGGGATTTTGCCATTCGGGCCAACAGGTACTTCCTATTCGGTATGCGATGGTGGAGGGGATGTTGTGTCGTTCTCATAGACCGTCAGTGACGTAGAGTAGGCCCCGCCCCCACTTCCCATCATCCATCTGTTTACACAATCTTCCAGTTTCTTACAGCTCCTAGCAACCCCAACCTAACATTACCAGTGCAGAAAAAAAAGGCAAGCAATATTGAAGCTATCAAACTGTACAATTTTAAGCCAGATAGTAGCTCGGACGAGGAAAACGAAGACGTACATGGATCTAGTCATCCACAAGTGGATGTATCAAAATAGAGCAGAGCAGGGAGCTTGTGACCCACTGATTGCAGCTTCTACCTCACATCTACAATCTTTTTTTCAGCAGGATTTTTTTGTCTGCTCCTGATTCACAATGATTTGAATTTAAAAAAATACTCAGGAATTGAATTATAAGCTTAACTGTCTTCATATATGTCCTCCATCATCAGAAAAAGGCCACAAGAACATTTTAAAAACACAATATTCAGCTAGAATCTAATAGAACGGTGTCATCACGCCATGGAAGGTAATGGCTCTGGGTGTGTGCTGAAGCTGTTTGGATACCAGGCAGTGCCGGAGGTATGTTTGTGGGGCGCCGAAGGGCTTCTCCTGCAGCTGCCCGCCTCAGGTGCAGGAAGAATTCAGAACTTCCATTTACGAGATATGTAATTATTTTGGCAGACAAGGGTGTGGATTTAAACCAAGTCAATATGTAGATAAGCTTTATGCAAACACAGACACACGCTGCTGATTGGAGAGGGATGTCTTTCTATGTGAAGTATTAAAGCAAGTTGGCAGAATACTGTGCAGGTAGGAAGGAAACCTCCTGGGCCAGTGGAACAAGAATCTGAAATGGGGGGGTGGGCCTGAAGGAACGTGCTAGCAAGCCTAACTGAACTCAGTCCAAATTTTCCGTCTCTCCTGCCATTTTATCCCTACAATCTGTGACACTATAAGTTGGATAAGCAAACTTGTTGGCGAAACTATTGTAAATTGTAATAAAAGTTTATTTAAATTTTTCACTTTCATTATACATGCCCTTGGTTAAAGTTACATGTTAATTTTTGGGAAAAGTTTGTCCGCTTCTGTTCAGACAAAGAATCTTTATTGGCCTTCTTTTTTAAAACATGAAACTCTGTCTATCCTTTTCCCCAAAGAACATGGATTTTAATCAGAACTGCTCTTCAGACAGCTCTTTTTCTCTGCTTGCACTGAGCTGGCGCCCCGTTAGGAGCACTGGGACCAGTGTGAGCAGTGCTGAAGCC
This sequence comes from Adrianichthys oophorus, assembly GCA_036245035.1. Classification (NCBI taxonomy): domain Eukaryota; kingdom Metazoa; phylum Chordata; class Actinopteri; order Beloniformes; family Adrianichthyidae; genus Adrianichthys; species Adrianichthys oophorus. The sequence continues at coordinate 23,140,011 of BSAI01000104.1, forward strand.
GAGCCTGTGATGGGTAAATGATGTCAAAAATGTCCCCATTAATGTCAATTTGAGATCAAAAGCCAGTTCAGAGTGTGAACCTCAGCCATAAATGTGCTTTTTAATCTCCTCCGTCTGAATGTCGGCTGTGGCCCCTTGGTGCGATCCTTTTTCTTGTAAGCAAAATGTGTCACTGTTCATATGAGCATTTATGTGAAGACTGACAGCTCAGAACGGAGCACACGTCTGCAGAGCTGTGGGATCCATCGTGCCGCCTGTTGGTGCCTCGTTTCATTCTCAAGTTACTTACTCTGAGACTGCCGCACTACTTTACCAGCCTCCTTTTCCCGCTAATTAGACCAGTTTCAAGATGCTTTTTCTCCTTTTCATGGTCATTTATGTTTGATACCATTCTGAACTGATTGGCTTTTTGTTAACTGCATTTTCCCGTTTGGAATATTTGGCACAAACATCAAAGGCTGGACCAGAAGCCTCATTTGGTGTCTTCTCCCAGCAATCCATCGACTGCAAAACACCCCAGTGTCTTGATTATGAACACAGTCACCGCCCTCCCATTCAACTTGAATTAAAAATTAAAAACGGGCAGAAATGACAGTGCCACACCATTGAAAGTAAAGTGTGAAAAATCAACAATGGCTCATTAGTGAGCGGTTCTGAAGACAAGCATTCTGACTCATTACACTTCTCCTATTTTAACTCTAATTGGGTTCATTTTATATATGAAATGCTTTGAATATTTAATGCTTGAAAAGTTCTGCTTCTGATACTTTATGTAGTCAAAGACACTTGGCCCATGTTAATTGCTCAGGTTAGAGAAGCCTTAACCATTGTGTGCTCCTTCGGTTAAAAAACATATTTTTATCATGAGCTTCAAAGTGATTCATTGATCACTTTATCCAGGAAACAGTTTGGATTGTTGGAGTATCTGCTGCGTTTTTTAACCGCTTTACTTCTCTGAAGAATTAAAACACGTTGTTTGATCAGTTATGAGATCGTTTGAGAATGTTAGCATTTTTTACCTCACAATCATAGATGCTGTTGTCGTCTGAACCTTCAAAAAGCCAACTAATGAAGCCTTTTTAGTATTTCAGAAGTTGTTCAGCTGGTCAGGCTTGGAGCATTTTAATTAAACAGATGAAAAACAATGTTTTGCTTTCTTCCTATGGTTGCCTTCACACAATCTTTTGTTTCTCTCAGGTTGAAGAACGAGGGGGAAAACAACAGCGAGATTGTGTTTCCAGGCAGGAAAGTTTGAAGCCCTTTGTTTGGAAGCAAGGTTCCGGGTGCAGCACACTGTTTAGCTCACTGACCCTGTGACTGTCTTCTGAGGAATTGTGTGAGCAGCCCTGCAGAATTCTGCTCTAGGGTCTGCTTTCATCTTTGCAGTAACCTGTGGACTTTCAAACTCAGGGCAATGGAATTGCAGCTTTGTCAGTACACTACTAATTAGGAAATTCCTAACCTCCAGCAAGATGTTTTAATTATGTGTTGTGTCAACGAGTTTGCAGATTTAATCCACCGTTGATACACATTCAAGTGTGCAAACTGTGTCGCACATTGTGGTAGATGAAGTGGAATGGAGCAGGGACTGTTTTCTGCGTCTTCCTCCTCCCTGCGTAACCTTGCGCCTCTCCTGAGCTGGGTTTGTTAGGAGCCATCACATGCTTAAGTAGCCAAATTAGACGTGGAGTTAATGTGTTAACTCATGAAAAAGCTGCTCTCATTCGCCTTGGTTTGTCGTACGCTGAACAATGTGACAGTATTGTGCTGGGTGTGAGCTCTCTGTTGCAGTGAGTCAGTGTGAGGGAAGGAAGGAAGGGGTTAAATAGAAATTGAGCGGGGATGCTTGGGGCAGCAGTGCTGCAGAACATAGCAGTGTTCGTGCGAAGGCAAGTCATTTCCCGAAACACTGCAGACACATGGCCTGCGGCGCTCTAAAACCTTTGGAGACCAAAATGGCTTGCAGGAGTTAGAAGTAATAAGGTGTTTTTTTTGCCTTCTTTCTCCTTGACTGAAATTCTGCACAGTTGCTATGCATTGCTATGGTGCTGTGTAACTGTTTTTATGGTTTATGTGAGAATTAAGATCCTCTAAAACTGACCATTTTTGAGATTTGTTATTCCTTAGTTGTGAAGCAAAGGGAAGTTGTTTGTTTTGAAAGTAATTCTCTCTCTTTTTTTTTTTTTTTCTGGCACAAATCAGAAAGCTAGACCTCACTTGTGTCCTTTTTTGCAGCCCCAGCTTTTGTTCTCCACTTTAAAAAAACGATAAAGAAAAAACGCTTGTTTGATACAAGAAAAACAGATGTAGTTCCTCAAAAAGTGTTAAAGCAACATGCGATGGAAGCAAATGCGGTGAACAGAAAGCCAAAGTCCGTTCTGACATCTGTGGTTGTCAGTGGACTGAACCAAAACCCTTTTTATCCTTTTGCTTTTGTTAATCTTGACTTCCCTATCTGCTTCAAAGAGAGGCTCCGGCGTATAATCTGCGTATGTACATCTGTGAATTATTATTCTAATTCTTTATGCGTTTATTAGAGCTGAATAAACTCCACATCAAATACATCACTTGGGCAATGTCAGAAAGCCCGGGGCAAATCAGCCGACATCTGTTAACTCTTTCAAAATGGCCTCATCCAGCATGTCTGTGGGCGTGGATGAGCAAGAAGAAGGGAGAGGCGAGGGATGGAGAGAGAAAGTCTCTGTTGCTGATTAATGGCGGCCGTAAGAGAGGCGTTTCAGGCCCGGAGTGGAGATGGAGCGGCGCTGTACTCCTACGGCTGGGCTACACACTGTAAACACTGAACGAACCAGGCAGCGTTCCTCGACTGAAATCCAGCATGGAGGAGAACATGTGGGAAAGCTTTGCTTCCTGGCACAGAGTCAGTCAGTCAGTAAATGAGTCAAACCGGCTTTGTGCCAGCCATTCAAACAAATCTTTATTTGGTGAAAATGGTCAGCTCATCTCTGTCTGACCGCTCTCCTGCTAGATTCTGAAAGTCAGGAGAACCTGCTCCTTCAGAGTCAACCAGCCAACCAGACCACAAAAGCTTCTTCTGCTTTTGATCATGATGTTACAGAGAATGCATCTGTGTTTGAAAGTATTAGTTCTTAGCTAAAAAAGACAAGGAAAAAACACCTGGTACAGCTTTTGCTTCACTTCTTTGTTTAGCTCATCAACAGTCTGTCTCCCTCGTGCTATATATGTCCTTGCCTGAGGCGTAGACATCAGAGTTCAAACAGATTTTTTTGCATCAAAGTAAGAACAACAATAGAGTAATGTTGCATCATGAACAGCTTATCTGTTTCTCAAGCCAACATGAGGCCAGCTTCCTCCTCAGACGCGAGTGCTGAGCAATGTTTTCCCTGGGTCTCGGGGTGTTGGTTACAGCAGTATGGCGGTTGGTGTGCTGTCACATTTCAGCGCATACGCTCCGCTCTCCCACCCTACAGCCTCTATCTGCTGCCTCTGCCACGAGGAGCGGAGTGCTGACACAGCAGGCTGGGCCGACCGGGGCCGAGCAGCTCTGTGTGCCTGGCAAAGTGGGCCATTAACCCCCACCGCCCTCAGGTGAGTGACCCAGGCCAAATCCAATATTGGCTCCGGCATCAAGGCGCAGATGCCACTCAAGGTTCAAAGCCCGCAGATCAGCAAGAAACCTCCGCTTTGCTGCCACCCCCCCATCCCTTCTGCTTTTTTTAAACAATAAAGAAGTGAATGTAAGTTCAAACCTCAGACGTCTGCGAGCGGAGCTGCTGCCGCTGCACTTTTACAGGTAAAGGAAATAAAGGTGGAGAGACGCAGAGGGTGAAGGAAACCTTTCAAGGCAAATTTTGTTGACTTGTTTTCCCATTGCTGGTCATTTAAACCGAACAAACTTCAAACTGTAATTGATAAAAGGATGAGTTCTTACATTTAAAACTCTCAAAAAAGTAGTTGTTTGCCTTAAACCAAAACAAATTGTGCTTTGCATCTACATTTTATATTTTAGGTGAAAATAAATGCAATTTCCAATGATTGTGTTTTTTTCTTAACTATGTTTATTTTAGGTGATATGTCAGTTCTGCTATTCTTTTCTCTTATTGGAGGATTAATCCCTAAAGACACACTCTGATGAAAATTGTGTTTTGGGTGTTTTTTTACTTGTTCTTGTGGCATTTTTGTGAAAATGGAGCACATATATTAAGAAAATTAGGCTTAAAACTGAATTTCTAAGTATGTATTTATTCAAATTGTTGTGAATCAGTGGCCGATGTAAAAATTGCAAAAATTTACGGCTGGGTAGCTCCAATATTGCTCGCCATTTTTGTTGCACCGGTAATGTTATACTGGGGGATTGTGAGGGGCTGTAAGCTAGCAGGAGAGAGTGAAAACAGATGATGGGAAGAGGGCAGGCTTACTCTGCACCAACGGTGCATTCATAATTAAATCATAATTTAAAGGACCACTGAAAAACAATAGATCAGAAGATAGCGCCCTCTAATTTTTAAATCAAACTAAAGATTTTCTTGAAGAAATGCCTTATAGTTGCATTTAATTCTCTGATTGCTTTAAAAATTGTGTTTTTTAGGGCTTCATTCTTTGTGCTTATTAAAAGCAAAAGTTAAGGCTCTCTGTCTGAATTTAAAGAGAAGGTAAAATGCTGTACAATAATCTTCCTGGTCTGTTTACAAATTTAGTTAATGTCTGCAGACTTCAACTGACCAAAACCACATAAGAGACCTTGAAATAAACAAGCGTAACCCTTTGCTCTGCGATATTTCTGTCCCCCATTACAAACAAGTCAAATGTCTGAAGAGATGTATTGAAGTATCTCTGTGCATTCTGCACAATGGATATGTCTTATGACATACTGCCTCCCAGCACCCATCACAGATAAAATGACAGATGCTGTTTTTTGCCTCCTGGATCTTCCTTGGCTGTGCTGATTTTAGGCCTCTTTTTTTTTTTTTTTTTTTTTTTTTGCTCCGCCCATCCACCTCTTTGTGACTCTGCACTCTTGCATATTTTCAGCTCCCTGTGTTTCATTTTTGTTCACCGTGACCCAGCCTGCTCTTTTGCCTCTTAATGCTCCCCAGACAACATTGCTGCGTAATTGCGGGCGACAAGGAGAACGTGGTCTTTGATGCATCACTTCCCTTTTTAACTGACACCCTGCCAACTGCTTTGTTTAGCAGTCGCGTTTGACCCACCCATCCTCTCCTTGCTCCACATAATTTAATGCGCACACTTGTGAGAGGATTGGTTGCCATGGTCACTGACAACAACCCATCACTTGGGTGTTTGACACTTTCTATGTGGTGGACATGTGAAGGCAGAAAGAAGCAGGTGAGGCTGCACTGACTAAATTCCTGGACGAGACCTGACCTTTCCATCTGTATTGCGCTCTGCTTGTATCAGTGAAGGCTGTCCTTGTCCTTGAAGGCAGTGAGGCATTCTGGGAGCTGCAGCAAGCGATATTTGTCTGTGTCCCTCCTCCCTTCCATCACCCACCACGGTCAGAGCACCACCCCAGCACCGACTGCCTCGCCTGTGGCTAGCACTGCCCATCTGTCCAGGTGGATGGATGGCTTTGATTGGTAAAATCTGCGGCCCTGTCCTCGGCTCGACTTCTGAGTGGCAGTAATTGGCATGGCAGCAGGCAGGGCCATCTTTCACTTGTGGTCAGCTAAGACTGACCTGATTAAGCCTGGGTAGATCCCCAGAGTGAGGGGCCTGGCGTGCCGCGGGGCTCGGATGAGCTGGCTTGACCTTCAACCAGCAGCCAGAAATGATGCATATTGTTTAGGTACGCTGGCAACAGTGGCCCGACCGGCCTTCCTATCCGACGGACAGGGGTCAGAGAGTGTACCGAGGGAAACTTGAGGCGGAGCATCGTCACACTGTGTACACAAACCCAAACACATGAAAGGGTGGGGGCTGGAGGGACTCGGGTTTGCTTTGTGTAAATTCAAACCCATCATATGTTTGCAATTAAAGCTTCTCTGAACTGCATGTTTACAGAGTGGTGCAATCAATGTAATTGTGTGATGGTGTTTCCAACTCAAGCGTTTGCCTTACTTCTCTCAGCCATTGGCTCTCTCCCGGTGTTTCTCGTTTTTAAACATAAAAGCATCTTTTGATTTGTACGTTGTTTAAAGACACTTCCTCCTTTAGTTGTTTTGCTTTTTTTCTGGACAGAACTCAGTTTCAGAGAAAAACATCAGTCTAGATCCATGTCAGCTGAGTTTACAAGAGAGATCTGTTCATGTTTCAGGCAATGAAAAGAAGCATAAAACAGTCTTAAATTTGGATGATGGTTGAACACAGAGTGAGTCCCCAATGTTTCTTTAAGCCTTAGTTTTCTTGAATTTAAATGAAATAATCTTGAGGTTCTGTCTCAACCTAAATATATGGACATTATTATTGTTTTAATCTAATTTATTCTTTGCAAGAGGTTTTATTATTGTTTTTTAATATGTCCAATTTAGTACTGGCTACAGCATTGCTTAGTTTGTTGCCATGCACCTGGGATTACCTCATGTGTTAAAACATATTATTTTCTTTGAAAACTTTTGCCTCCAAAAAAAAAAAAAAAAAAATTTCCAAATAAAAAAAGCTTATAAATTTCAGGTGATCAAACATTCTTGGAAAAATATATTTCAGAAGATAAGAAAAGTCATTTACAAATGCATTCTTTGAAAAGCTCATTGATCAGAAAATGCCCAAAAAACCCTGTTTTGTGTGATGTTAAGTCATGCCCCTGAGGTCATTCATATTTATGATAGTATTAAACTCTGCAGTGGAACCAGCACTATTGATAACCTCTAATGATTTAATGAACCACATTTGCCCTCTGAAATTTCCGAACTCCAGTGGGGCAAACAAATATTTGTCAGTCACTGATTCTGCAAGTTGTCCTACTTAAAAAGATGAGAGAGGTCTGCAATGTTCATCATAGAAACATTTCAACTGTGAGAGATAGAATGTAAAAAAAATCCAGGAAATCACATTGTATGATTTTTAAAGAATGTATTTTTGTAATGTTGCAGAAAATAAGTATTTAGCTCCTACAAACAAGCAAGACGTCTGTCCCTTAGATACCTGTTACTTCTTCTTTAAGAAACTCTTCTATCTTCTACTTGTTACCTGTATTAATGCCATCTGTTTGAACTGGTTATATGTATAAAAGACACCTGTCCACATTCTTAAATAGTCAGTCCGCAACTTCTTCACTATGATCAAGACCAAAGAGCTGTCAAAGGACACCAGGGACTCAATTGTAGACCTGAACAAGACTAGAGCGAACCAATCTACAATGAGCAAGCTGTTTGAAGAGAAGAGATCTACTGTTGAAGGAATTATTAGAAAATTGAAGAAGCACAAGATCACTGACAATCTCCCTCCACTTGGAGGGTCTTGCAAGATCTAACCTGGTGGAGTCCAAATGAACAGTGGGGAAACAACCCAAAACTACACAAAGGAACTGGTCAAAGACCTGAAGAGAGCTGTGACCACAGTAACAAAGGTTACTGTAAGTAACACACTACATCAGGGGTGTCAGAACCCAGGCCTTGAGGGCTTCTGTCTGAGATGTTTTGCAAACAATCTGCCATTGAAGCTCCATAATTGCCAAACATACCTGATCCAGGTAATCAACAGCAGATAAGGCAGAGTTTCTTGAAAACCAGCAGGAGGCCTGGATTTGTACACCCCTATACTACATTCCCATGGATCCAATCATGCAGAGCTACAAAGGTCCCGCTGCTTAAGCCTTTAACTACCTTTATGTATTGTGAGGAAAAGAAGAACAAAAACTCACGACAGATGAAATCTGTAAAGTACTTAACTGTTTTTTTTCACAATAATTTAGATGTTTTAAGGCTGTACAACTCCTCACTACACACTTCATACACTTTTCTCAGACAGACACTAACATTTTCACACTTCTCTCTCTTGTTAAACTCAAACATCTGTTCTCGATTGAAGACTCATGTACATTTGGCAAACTGAACTTATTCTGTACAGGAGACACGGCACACAGAAGATTGATTGACAAGGTCTGCATCCATTCAGGATGCAGGACACAGTAGAAAGTAAAAAAAGTTAAAATAAAAGCATGAAAAAATGCACAAACAAAAGTCTTAGCAGGAAAGGTGAACCACAGTATGTAGAGAGAATGCTGTATATTTGTTTGTTCTAGGTACACGGTAAGGCATCTAAAATCTCTATTCTCCTTACTCATTTAGGTTCTTATAGGGTAAAATATTGTGTTTAGCTTGCTAATATGTGACATTACCAGTTAGAAAATAAATGAGCTTAGATTGTGGTAAAAGCAATGCAAAGCAGTTGATACTAATTGAGCTCACTCCGTTGAACAATTTGCGGTTTTTATTTGATTGTCAAAACAGGCCAAGCCCTAATTTGTGCAAACTTTGACTTTAAATGAGAAAACAAATGATGAAGATCATAAAAGTGATCCTTAATACAGTTGTCACTAAATCTAACAACAGAGGCACGCAAAAAGAGAGTTTTGAGACTGGCACGCTGATTTAACAAGCCACCTAATGGCTATCTGGTAAATTGATATGGGTCCAGATTTGGTTGTTCTAAGCCTAAAGAAATTTGTGTTGCATCTAAAAAACTAACAATCACAGCTTGTATCACTCAGGTCTCTTGTGGAGACCTGCTCCAAAATGGTCTTTGAACAGTGGATTTTAATGTTACTGTTTCTGCTCTGATCCACTCTCTGCTGGGATGTATGAGCCCACCTCCAAGAACTCGGAAGAATTTGGTTGGAGTGCGTCGGTTGACCTTCATTTGGAGACATTTGTTTGTAAATGGAACATTTGTATATGTGATGAAGAGGCTGGCTTGTGATGTGGTCACTTCATGCCTGCCTGATCTTGATGTGGCTTTGAATGGTGGAGACTAAACGAAACCTTCTGAAAATATTCAGGTTGTTTATAAAATCCCGAAATGGTGTTGAACTCTGCACGTCCCTTGGTCCAACATTTGGACTTTTCTTTCTCCAGGTTTCTGGAGGCCCAGCAGGCTCTCCGGCCAGCTCCTCCACCCCGTCCTCCTCATCTCGCCAGTACACGCGGCAGCGCATCACTCGGGTCAACCTCAGGGACTTAGTATTCTACATGGAGCAAGAGAGAGAATCCGCCCGCTCCCTCCTCCTCTACCGAGCCCTCCTCAAGTAGCCGCTGCTCCTCCAGCTCCCACCTCAACCTCTTTCTTCTTCTTCCCAGCCATGTGCCTTCAGATCAGGTCTAACGTTTCAACTCCGTGTGTACCGTCGTGACGTTTGATGTAGTTCTTTATAACAAGAAAGAGAAAGATGGGGGAAAAAAATACAAAAATAAAGCTGATGTTCTCTGTGTTCTCCATTTAGAATCAGGATGTTTAGTTAGGTCATTTCATGTAAAGACAACACCATTTTCTGTGTTGAGGACGGATGCGTTTGTTCCACATCTGGTTTTGAAAAGTCCGTCCAACATTAGCTAAGACCATTGACTGTAATTGAGAACTGGACCAAATGAGTATGATGTAATCCGTATAAAATGGCTTACTTCCTAAATTAAGTCAATTCAGTTGCCATTTTTTTGTGATATCAATGCCGCCATGTTGGAGCCAGACTAAACAGTGATTGATCCGAATTGGTCAACATTTCTATGGCAACCTCTCTCAATCAGGAACAGAGTGGTTGGGGAGAATCTGTCAATGAAACATTTTGAACATTGGCCATGGGGGCCAGCAATTACGACCTACTTTTATTGAGGCATCTGATTGGCCAGATAATTTGAATCACTTTCACTACAAAAAAAAACATGTTGTGAAAAAACAGGATTAGCAAAAGCATGTAAAAAAAAAAAGATGGCAGAACAAGGACGGTTACTCTGACGTATGTAATGACTGAGTAATAGCCGTTTGTTTCTCAATAGAAGTCTATGGGATTTTTTGCTTCTTGGAGCCAGCTGGTACCTTCTGTTTGGAACACCGGGGGGAGGGGTCATTCAGTCCAGTTCTCATATACAGTCAAAGGCTAAGACAGGTGTATTCGCACCTTCAGTGTCTCCGTGAGCTTTTTGTTGAACCTCGTTCAATGAATGTAGTCTATTAGAACCGAATCTCATGTTCAATCAGTCCCACTCCAGGTGACGGCAGGTTTCCTCCTTGTATGTGTAAATAGTTCTTTTGAAATTATTTTACAGCATGTATATTTTTTATCACATGTAAGCTTTGTAAGAAAACGAGTAATCCATGTGTCAATGTTATGAAACCTGAAGTTGTGTGCTTTCAAAGGTTCAAATGTAGACAGCTTATGATGTAGAAGAGTACTGATAAAAGGCACATTCCTGTAAACCCCCCAGCAAAGGTCAATGCCCCCCTCTGATGGGTTAATATTGAGTGAGTCAGTATTTTATTTTTATCACATATAATGTGAACGTCAGTCAATTCTGTTTTGCAGTTTTCCGCCCAAACACTGAGAAACTATGTTTTAGTGATAGTTGAGCAGAAGACGGTGAGTCTGAATCTTTCACCTTATTCGTCCTGTGTGCATCACTGATGTTTAAAAAAAAACATTTTATCCCCACATTCACAGGAGTGAATAAAAAAAAATGTCATCCATGAAATGTTTTGGTGCAGAGCACTTGTATTTGTTTGTATTTTCAAACGAAGACGCCTGTAAAGTTAGTGGAAGAAAGCAGTGCTACGATTCCAGCCTATTAACCCTTATTATTTTCTTGTATTACTGATTTAAAGAACAATGACAAATATTATTTTTTTTATCACGTTTTCTTTAGAGTTTCGCCTTATTTTAAATTTTTCTATTGCACTGTTTATCTTTTTTCTGGGCTTATTTAACAATATTCCTTGGCCTCTATGCAGCTTTTCTTGACATGATGAAATTTATTTTAAAAAAATATGTGACATTTTAAAAACTGTTGTGCATTGTAAATGTAGACAGCACTGTTTTTTTTTTACATCTGTTTTACCCAACAACTAAGCGCTGTCACTGTATTATAGCAAAAACTATTTTGACATTTGAACGGTATTGAAATCTGTCAAAAACACCCTTTTTTTTGGTTGAGGTTGTTTTTTTATGCATAAAATTTGATTCCATTTAGATTTCACTTTTTAAAAAATAGGTTTCAGAAGCAAGCACAACAATGTCTATTAGGGTAATTCAATTTATTTATGATTTTTATGGCTTCAGGTGGCTTCACCAGACATTTCTACGTCTACCACTACAGCTTTTTAGCCAAAATAATAGAACATTATGAGAAAACAACATTTCAACGTGAGGATGATTTGTAAATATTGTTTATGAAACTATGTGTTTATTAGAACCAGCTTATTTTTGGTAAACTCTTGTACATATCTTGAAAATTTCTTGTTTGTGTGAAAAAAAAACAACTAAACCTACGTATTTGTACCTATTTTGTAAATGAATAAATAAGCTGTTTACTAAACTGAGCAAATGCTGATCATGTGCACTTTTTTAAGTTTTACAAAAGGAAGGAGTCAAGAATGACTTGTAATGAATGTAAGTGTATTTGCAAGGAAGCTTTAAATATATGTTTTTTATGAACAAAGAAGAAGAAAGATATTAGGAGCTAAACTTTTTTTTTTTTGGCTAAAATATCAGATTATTTTTTCTTCATCAGGCATTTTAGGAGTTTCTGGCATCAACTTTTCGGTTTGCAGAACATCAAACATGTTTGTCACAATAGCTATTTAAAACCCCTTTTTCCCATTCTTTTTATATGAACTTTGCATTTTGATGTTCCAAATGGTTTAGGACGTTTCAGCAGCCAGACACAGCAGAATTCAGCTTTTTCACCCGAACAACAATCAGGACATGGCTTTTTTAAGTTCTATCCTTTGCTCTTTGAGTCATTAAGCTCAGACAAAGCGATTTGTTTTCTCCAAAGTTCACTTAATTATTACAGTAAAAAGGGTGATGAACCATGTTGCCTGACTTTCACTGTATCATCACACTTTAGGGAGCTATTAAAAAAAATACTAAAGCACTATTCATTTTTATTTAAAAAATGTATCTGTGCATTTTAAGTTTAAGGGAAAAAATTCCAACAATACGAATAATTAAAATCCCCTGAAGGTTTTAAAATGTAATTATTGTTGCACTTTCACCTGCATTTCTTTCTGATCTATGCAGAAAAATCATGAGATTTATTTTAGGAATCATTGTTTTTTTGTTTTCTGCTCTGCACAGGAGACGGCTTTTCTCTAAGACGTAACTCCACAGCTAAATCCATTTATTAAAAAAATGGTCGGTACATTTTTTTTTAGTAAAGAATAATTTGATTTCACTTCTGTATTGATTTATTCTCAGTCCAACAGTTGTTGAGGTCTGACAAATTTTTTTTAGTGAGTTAATTCATTTGTTTTCATCTCAGGTTACGGGAGGCTGCTGGAGCCTATCCCCAGCATCCCTGGATGACTGATGCAGCCTCAAAGGCAAACAAGCAGGCAGATTTACAAATATTTAAGTCTTACATCTATACTTTGTAGTAGTCTTACCAAGCTGTTCAACTTAAAGGATTTTCAGGCTCTGGACAGCTTCATTGTCTTTAAAGCTGCAAACCTGCTGTTATTCCAAGCATAAAGGAAGATACTGCAGCAATAAAACACACTTTAATTGTACAGTACATCTTTTTATTATTGCAAATATGCAGAAAAGTCAAATGGAGACACCGTAAATGAACACATGCCCTTTAATACCACAGTCTAATTGTTTTAAACACTTTAAATAATATACATTTGCACCTTATTATACCCTTAAAATGCTTTATCCATATGTACACAGTGTTAAGTTGGAATTATTCTTTTCATTTTTTTATTTTTTTTTTGGTGAAGCAGACTAGAAGGTTCCATAAAAACACGAGGGTCCCGTAAAGCCCACAGTCCTGATAATTCAATATACTGTACAAAGGAGGCGCTCCAGCGTGGGGCTGAATGCCTGGCTGACTGGCTGAACACTGACCGGTACTTCATCTACTGAAAGGAGGGACATGACCGAACACATCGGCAGAGTTTCCACTTCTGTCAAGTTTGCGTAGCTGCAATTAACCCGTCATTTCTGTGACGAGTCATTTAAGGTCACACAACAACAACGAAAAAAAAGACAGAAAAGAGAATTTTTCTTAACTGCCAAAGTCAAAACTTATGAGTGATCTGTCACTTTGATGAAAGCTCCTTTTCAAAACAGCACAAGTGACCCCCTCTTTAGTGGGATAAAAAAATGCACAGAAGTCTGGTTGGAGCAGCAGCAGCAGAGTGGAGTCACAGGGGGACCTGCTCATTCTTTGACTCATCAGTTTGATTGGTTTCCATCGAGCTGCGGCGAGGAGGGCGCATACTGAAAATGGGGCATGAGGGATGGCACAGCAGCAGGGGGTGCAGCCCCATTTTTTTTTTTACTGGCACTGCTGAGCTGGGGGCTTCAGGGAGTCAATGGAGGGAGGTGGATGAGGCTGTGAAGAGCCCGACATGCCACATGAAAAAAGCCTGGTTGACTATTCCCTTTGAGGCCACTGGATAGAAAAAATGAAGGCCGCTGGCAGGGCGGAACAAAGATGTGCTGGACTGTGAGAAAAAGACCTTCAGGGAAGGCCCGCACTTACAAAAGCTGGTGTTTATCTACTTATTGGAACTGTTTAATCAGTGGTCAGAAAACAGCTATGAGGACATACTGCAGCTGCAGTCCACGGCTAATGAACAGCTCAAAGAGTTCAAATCAAGCAGCTGCCAGCACCCACCAAGATCAGAATAGGCTTTTTTTCATCCTTTGGAGTGGAAGAAACAGCATGTGTAAGTTACATACAAACACAAAGCGTGAAAACTTGGCCTTTCTTGTTTCTGTCTTTGATCCACGACTGTTGAGAATAAGACTAAAAGAAAAAGAGCAGGATTGAGTAACCACCGCCTCTTTGTGGAGAAGATGCTGATGCGTGGAGAAAACAGTACCGTTTGGGCTCCGCCCCTGCACATGTGGGTGAAGAAGCACTCAAGACTGTTTTTGCTTGGAAGTGACAATATTAAACCCTAGCTTTTTGTATGTCTCAGAGGCTCTGTGATGCTCTCAGCAAATCTGTCCAAACTGGAGGCTCTGAGTATCAACTGTTGCTATCCTTCATTCACTATTGAATTATGCATTTTTCTGCAAACCACACAACATGTTTTTATTCAAACAAATAACAAAAAAACGCATCTTGACTTGTTGAGTGTTTCTTTCTCTCGATGTTTGTGTTTTCAGAGTCTGGAAATGATGAAAAGCATTTATAGAGCATTGCTTGTGCAGGGCAGGCCAGTGCAGCTCATAGGAAACGGTTAAGTGCAAAGAATCATCAAGCATTTAAAGTACATCTCTCACCTGATCTTCAGACATACTGGTAAACGTTGGCCCTCCCCGATGGTCTTCACATCTTTGACATTTGACAAAATTGTAACAAAAAAACTGACAGCTTTTGTAATTCTAACCTGAATTTCACAAAGGAATGAGAGCAAACCCGTTCAGCCTGTGTAATTCAATCAAAGATATTAGATATGTTGTCGGCAGAAATTTGAGAGCTCTTTTCTTTTAACCTTGTGTGCGACACATTTGATTCTAAACAATGTGGAAGGATCCAGGTTTTCTTCCATTCCAGTGGGAACAATCAGGAGTTTTTTTTTTTTCTGGCTCCAAACGTGCTGCCAGTCAGAAGGCTTTAGCCACATCGCCTGCAGACATCTGAGTTTCTCCAGCTTATGCCAAGAAGCACTCTGCCTCAAGCTCCCAAAGCCTAATGAACACAAAGTCGCACATCCTTCATTTTGGAGAAAGGAAAAACACAAAAGAAGCATTCAAAATAATCCTATTAATAATTTTTGTTTACACTGTGTCGTGATAAAAAAAGAACATACTTTAGAAAAACAATGAAAACGTGTAATGAACAATCAGTTTGGCAACAATGCAGAGTGCGGCGAGGCCAATGGGGGTGCCAAAAAGTTGTCCTTTTTAGTCGTCCTTAAGAAAAACAGTTTTTATTCAGATCGAAGGAAGTCAATCTGGTCACCCGTCAGAGGTGATCGGGCCTCACACAGAAATATGGACAATGGAGGGGGCAGAGGTGAAGGGCTGGGAGTCATTGCATCCCTAAAAAGAAAAATCAGGATTCATATATCACTGTAATAGAATGGGTGAGCTGCTGTGGCATCCATTTCTCCTTGTCTTGTTTATTTTTTTAAATCTCAATTCCATATTCTTTGGGCAGATTTACCATAAAACTTCAACTGCTGATGCTTTTTTAATCTTCTGTTTGGTTCTACATTCCCCTCAGAGTTCTGCAGAGTTAGTGAGGTTAACAAGCCTCTGCTAACATTTAGGTAAATGTGTGTGTAGGGAGCAGGAGGGTCCAGGAGGTGTTTGGGGTGATGGAGGGAGTGGAGCTCAGAGGTGGAGATGTCACCAGTCTTTCTCCTAAGATGCTCTAGTCCAGAGGTTCCTGTTTTATCCTGATGGGCGTGTTGATGGAGAGACTACGCCGGTCCTCGCGACACAACACATACTCGCTGAACTGAGACGAGTCCACGCCGCCACCGCACGACGCCGCCACGCTGAATCCCTTCTGGAAAAGGCGCTCCAGAACCTGCAGAGAACAGGAGGAGAGGAATGAGGCATCACTCCTGATATTCCACCTCTGCTTCAGTCTCAATAACTGACAGCTCTCAACATGTGCTTTTTTTTTTTTTATTAATTCAAAGAAAAAAAAGGACAATTTGTTTTTCTCCTAAAATTAATTTCAGAGCTGCTTAAGTGAAGTGAAAGTTAGGTTTTTTTCTGAAAGAAAAACACATTTTTTCATCTAAACTGTTGTTTTATAATAAGTTTAACAAATAGCTGGAGGCCCTTGGGGGTGATACCGGGAGACTTTTGACATCTTTTTGAACAGAGCTGCCTTTGTTCTTTTCCTTAAATTAAATTAAAGTTGTGCTTTGAGAAATTGAGCTTTCTCCCTCATCCGTCTAAACAGAAGTAACTAAATAAGAGCTGCAAAACTGTTAAAAATAAAACTCATTCAACGGTGTTTGAGGAACAGCTATATTCATTTCCGAGTACTAAGAGTGACTTTTGGATGGCATTATATGGTCAGCTGGTTCAGGACTTGTGGCTCTGCAGACTCACTGGGTGGAATATCAGCTTCACTGGTATTTGCTCAAGATCGAAATGAGTGTTATCGATCTAATAGACAAATAAATGAGCATGTATGTTGATAATCATCAGTCATAACGTGTGTCATTAACCACGTTCGCCTCTTTCCAATCGCAGAGGGATAAAAACCAGAGGGCACTCCCAACATCACACCACCTCTGCAATATTCATGCATTTGGTGCTGGATTGGCTGCTCAACGGAGGGCCATGAGATCAAAGGGAAGTGGGAAGAGTGTGAGTGGGGTGCATTAAGGGGACGAGTGGAGCTCAGCATGGTGATTACTGGAGCTCCTAATTTGAGTAATGAGGCTGGGGTGAGAGGAGAAGTGAGGTCCGTGAGCGAGGCATAGCAACGCCTGAGGAATGAGGATGAGGAGGAAGATATGGCTGATCTAAAGGGAGGACAAAGAGTCGGAG
This sequence comes from Adrianichthys oophorus, assembly GCA_036245035.1. Classification (NCBI taxonomy): domain Eukaryota; kingdom Metazoa; phylum Chordata; class Actinopteri; order Beloniformes; family Adrianichthyidae; genus Adrianichthys; species Adrianichthys oophorus. The sequence goes on from BSAI01000104.1 coordinate 23,156,632, forward strand.
CTGCAGGTTGAGAACAGGAGATGGGGGAGCATGTGAACCCTCCAGTCTGGGGATTGACTCACACAAGTTTGAGCTGAGAGATGCTCCGACTCAAACCCATGAACCTGACATCACTTTTCTCTCCTCGTCTGCTGCAATCCATGTGGGATGTTGTTTTTCTGGATTGGGTATGAATCCCAGTCAGAGGACGGCTGCGTGTTTACTTGTTCCCCCTTCCTTTTAACGGAGTGTGCAGAGCATGGAAATGAAAGGTCTCGCCGAGGGCTAACCCTGTCTGCCAGAAAGGTTCACACAACATACATTTTTTCAGATCCCTGCACACATTGACATACAGACTCAAGCTGAGAGATGACTCTCTAATTACAATAAGCCCATCATGCTAAACTGAGGTGATGAGGCCAACGTTTGACCAGCTCAAAACGCCTCACCTCCTGACTAAAGCCACAATATGTCACGGCGGGCTTCTCTTTCTCCAGAACTTCTGGGAAATGCCCTCTTTTTGTCTTCTGGCCATGTAGCGACGATGTCACACTGCCGTTTGTGAGACAGACGGAGCGACAGACAACGGACGGTGAGGACGGCTAATTAAGAGACCTGCCCAAACATCAAACTCCCCCCACAAAGCCATGACAGCCGACAGAAAAGCCCAACAATTATGGAAATGATAATTACATCGCCTTCTTTGATCATTGCATCACGTTGCATTTCCCCCCATCTTCTCTTAACACATGTGGGACTGTCATGTTCAGCAGAGTGTTTGGTCACAGAGGAGAAAGGTCTGATCATTGAAGATACACTAAAAACTTTTTTTTTTATCACGACCGCACGGCAACGCAAAAGAATTAAAGATATCATTATAGATGGTTGTAAGTGACTCCAGGACACTGTAATGACAATAAGCGGCCATAAAAAAACCCCTTCACGTTCAGTTTTGTCACAGTGAATTAGCTCCATGGGGGCATAAACAATACACTGAATAATTAGGCTGTAATCAAGCAGAATCTTTTCATTTCCACAGGACAATGTCCTGAAATCCATCCCTGCTGACAGCAGAAAGAAATGCACAAAAACATTTCTGGTTCGGCATGATCGCTGCAGGCTTCCATACCTCAGCTTATGTTGTACTTATGTAGATTTCAATGCTTGCCTTCCTGTTTGAGCCAAAGCATAACAAAATGGTTCAGATGATTGGACAAAGTCTCCAGTGGAGCACCAAGATTTCTATGTAATGGGTTTATACCTAATTAGCTGATTTGTCTTTCAACCTGCTCTGAAAACAGAATAAACTGTGACAGCAGAAAGTTTTCTGGGTCTTTGTCAAACTTTTTTTGTCTGTGTTCTCCAGCTTGACAAGCATTGAAAGTCACTTCCTCAATCCCCATTACAGTAACAAAGCATTCTCTTGACAAGAGAAGGTCTTTCAAACAAACATATCAAACCGCATTTAACCAGCTTAAAGATATGCCACTCAGCTTGGGCTCGCTGTGGGGATGAGCTTTTCTAACCTCCCATCGTCACAGCAAAGATGGCAGCACAGGAATCAAAGTGGAGGAGTCTCAGGGCTGGAAATCGGAGCACAATGCAATATTGATGGCTGCCAGGGAGCGCAGACACACTCGCAGCAGCTCACAGGAGGAGCTGGAAGACTCTTGCTCCTCTTGGCACAGGGCTCAGAACTGATCGACATGTGTGAAACACACCGGAGCATGCGATGGGCGCAGCACTCAGGGGGTCGCTTTTGTTCAACGATGCAAAAACTTGACAAGAAGCGCTAACTGCAGCCTCTGCACCTCATCCCCTGATCATTGCCTGCATGCAGAATGAAGACGCTCCAACTCTTTGTAATCCTCCAAGCAATCTGACAGGCTTTTCCCAACAAAAACGAAGGATTTTCCCACAGAGCTTGTGGAAAAACCGTTGCAAGTGGACACTTTTAGGTCTTCAGCAATTCACAGAGGAGTTTAGATCGGATGACGTGCAGGAAGCAAAACCTGACCATGATGGAGTCTCGCACACAACACAGATTAAAATATGTCTTCACTTAATTTAGAAGCTAATTCTCACATCAAGATTTATGAATCAGATCCTTGTTTTTTGTCTGTATGATGGCAAGAATACTGTTAAAACCCCAGTTTTGTTTTTCTTTTCTTGTTGCTCTTCATAACACTGGAATTTGAACATATCTACTGTGAGACAAACTCTCAAATTAAATGATCATCAAATGCAAAATCATCTTTTTCTGAGAAAATATTACAAATACAATTTTCAGAGCAATCCATCAGCAATAACCAAATGTGATTTATAGCAACTCCTGTACAGCTGAATGAAGCTTTGGGCTTTCACACAAGCAAAAAACCCATTTTTTTTCCAGCATTGATGTCATTGGTTTTTTATGCAAAATGTACTTTTCAGTCTCTTAAATTTGTAAATGTACACCTTTAGAAATAGCTTTTAACAGATGAACAGAGGCAGAACAGCAGAAAATCTGTGTTCTTGGATCTCCTACTTTGGTTGCCAGGTTTTATCCTCTCTGCAGGACATACTAATCTGTTTTTCCTGCACCTACAAAGGAGTATTAACACCCCAAACTCCACCGCGTTAACATTTCATTGTGCCGCTTAGACCACAGGAGAGCTGCATGTGAGCTTGTGTGGCCTTGTCTGCTCTGATGGGCCCGGCTTGCTCAGCTTGCTCAGGATTGATGGAGTGCCGGCGTGACATGTAAGGGAGTGTTGCGACATGTTGCGTTCCCCGCCTTGGTAGCAGAGGCCCTTCTCTACGACAGCATCGGCTGTCACATTGATGAAGGACAGATCGGCTGTGGTCTGATTTGAGTGCTTCATCATGGTGATGTATGGAGCGGTGAGTCTAACTCCAGCGCTGGGACAAGTGTGTGTACACCTCTGTGACTCGCTGGCTAAATGTTTTCTCTATTTTCTGTTTCTCGGCTGAGGTCTCTGTCATCATGCAGGTGGCTTGCATTATTCCCAAAATGACTTCATGGAGGATCACATTCCAAGATGCAGTTGATTGTTCCCGCTGTCTCACATTTGGATGCACAAGAAAAAGAGCTAAAGAGGGGGATTTGTTTGCAGAACTCACCCTCCCAAAGCTTCTTTCTGCAGAGTACAAATTAATCTTATTTTTGCACACCTAACTAAAGAGAAGATCTCAAGAAAACTACGAAAAATTGTGTTAAAAAAGAAGAAATTATTACTGAATGTTAAAAATAAATAAACAGATAAACAACAAAAAAAGCTTGTGCACATGGAAAAACATGGATTTGCTGTCTTAGCTGCTTTCTGTCCCCTTTTTTCTCCAGCACAGGTGCAATTTAGTCAGCAGCTTCACCCATATGGGAGGAGTCAGGCCTGAAATCAGACCTGAAGCTCACAGATGTCTCTTGGACCAGGCATGCCCAAAGGTCTGTGAGCCAAATGTGGCCCATCCTTCAAATTTCCACTGGTCCTCAGGCTCCTGCCGTAAAATCAATAATTTGCACTTTTTAAGAACTACCATTTCTTGATTGTGATTGGTGTGTGCTACGGTCACAAAAACAACTGCCACCGCGCGATGGGGAGGCATCGGCAGAATCTTCAAGATTTCATGCAATTGCTTAATTCTTTGGGGAAATCGTTGGCGTTGTCCTGAATGTAGACAATGGTGGTCATGTAGCCGTCAGGTGTCCAGAATGGCACGCTTTTTATAAACCCCCAGGCAACTGGCCGGCTGCCGTCCGAAGATGTTTACACATCGTCCAGTCAGAGTTGCCGCCGCCCCCCGATTTGCCTGCCACCGCCCTGTGTTGCCCGATTTCACAATTGCGTCATCCTCTCTGTCACTGGATTGTCACCGCGGGACCTCAAAATCTGCCCAGGCAGCCACTGACCGATGTCAACTTTCGGAGAACAATCTTCCGGTTGCCGTAAAATTTGAACTTTTCCTTAAAACCTCTCTAAAGGTAAAGTACAACTCCCGATTACAAATGCCACCCACCAAATTTTCTGAAAAACTTTCATTTAGGTCACTGTCCAGTGGCATTTTGGGATATGTGACCATCGTCTTATTTACATTACAAGCCGTAGTAAACCTGTGGCAACAACCTGTGGCTGCTTGACCTTTAGGGTCTTAAGGGCTAAACGAGAAGAACAGATTTTTTTGGCTCCATGATCAAACCACTTCTGAATTTTGGTTATTTTCCTGTTAACATGCTACAAATTTAGAAGTTTACAGTGGGCTTTTAACAGTGGATAATATGTAAAATTTCAGATTTAAAGTTGACAAAAGGTTATTTCCAGACGGACTTTTTTCATTCATTCATTCATTTTCCAAACTGCTTTATCCCTTTTTGGGTCACGGGGTTGCTGGAGCCTAACCCAGCTACTCATGGGGAGACGGACTTTTTCTTTATTTTAGTTCTGGTCTTCAAATATGAAATTCCCAGTAATTTTGGTAAAATGTATTTAGATATGATTATGTTCCCTGAAAAGAAAGTATCCCATTGCAAACAATAAATAAATAACTGGTTAATTTGCATTTAATGTTATTATATGGATACAAAGAATGCAGGATAATTGGTTGGCCCTCACAGATTTTTACCTCTCCAAAATCTGGCCCCTTTTTGCAAAAAGTTTGGACTCCCCTGTCTTAAGACCTTCACGGCAAAATGAAAGATGACAAAACAAGCAAATTGCGTGAAAAAAACCCTTGCTTTACGCAGGAAACCATCTGCTGCTTTTGTCTCATCTACATGGACTCAATGAGCCGGGCGCCTCCGCTGCACTCGCATATGTGTGTTTGTGATTTTGATTGTGTTTCTGATGGAACATTACGCATCTGTGTGTCAAAAGGGAACCACCGGGAGAGAAAATTTGAGAACACAACTCTCCGACCATAACCAAAATCTATTACATGCAATGAGCGAGAGGTTTGTGTGCAGGATGTTACAAAGATCCACCAGTTTTTCTGAAAAGAGTATTTCATTTCAGCAACCTAATGAAAAGCCAGACCAATAAAGCGGCCCTTCAGATCCTGTTAGTCAGATGAGCTCCCATCCTGTAAGCCTCACTTGTAAACAGAGCAGGAAAATGTTGTGTTAGTTGATGTGGCCAATTAATTATATTGTAAGTCATTTAAAAATCTATAAAAGAAGTATAAACTGGTTTAGGCTGTTTGAGAAATTGTAAGTACGGTATTAAAAAATGCAATACGTGTATTTCAATTGCCCTGAGCGGTGTTATATTGGAGTCTTTTTTTTTTTTTTAAAAAGAAGCTGTGTCTTAAAAAGGAGTAAAGTGTAAATTATGCATATCATTTTCCCCCCCTTTCCATTCCTCTTCTTCTGCTTTTCGCAGGAAAACATGGCCGCAGTCCACACACGCTTTGTCCCGCACGGTCTGCTCACATCCCTGGAGGTGGTCTATCACAGGAGGAGGGGGTGGAGGTGTCAGAGCACACTAGCCTGCCTGGGAGAGGGTCTCGTGGGTGCTGGAGGGGTGAAGGCTCCTCTATGTGTTAGCTTGCTGATGGCTTTAGGCTCTTGAGTGTGTTATATGGAGAGTGTGGTGTGAGACTGTTATGTTTCCATTCGATCCCCCTCCTTTAGACCTTGCTGGCTAACACAGCTGTAAAACTCGTTTTTGAAGTTGTTTTTTGACATTTCAACACCGGGGTCAGATCTGACCTCACAAAGGAGACTGCTGACTTCCAACTCTGTGTCTGCATACTTTACTTTAAAAAATACGAGTGGAATAACAAAAAAATTCAGACCCAGATTTTGCATCAAGGTTCATTAGATCAACTTTTTCAGTGGGAAAGTCTCCAACCATACAATCTCCAAACCATCTAAAGCTGCAGATGCTTAAAATTGAAGCTTTGGCAACGGAAAAATCAAACCTGCAGATGTGCAAAAGGGTGAAAGGAAGAAAACTCCAGCCTCTGTGTGCTCTTCTGGTTTGTCATAAGGAAAACGTGTCATAAAACACAAAGCAGCTTATAAAATGTGTTTTGTATTTACATAAAAAATGTGCCACTGAAAAAAATCAGACTTAGCAGAACTTTGAGGATTTTGCAGGAAACCGTCCCAACCTAAGGTCAGCGAATCTAAATTTGATCAGGAATAAAGTGAAAAATTGTCACATTTGTGCAAAACCAAAACAAATGTTCTGCAACACAAAGCTTCATAAATGCATCCGTGCAAAGGGGCTGTTATGATGCATTGTCTTCGACATGAACTATAGAGAGTACAGAAAAGCTCAAGTCCAAGCATCAAATCCTGAAGCTCCGTTCAATCTGGCAAATGCTCAGAAACAGGCATAGAAAGGAACCTGTTGAAAGTGAGACAGTTGAAGGACAAACTATTTATCACTCAGAGATGGTGAAACATTTCACATCGGTGAATATTGTACAGGTGACACTAATGCAAAAGATATTTTTTGCTGAAAAGTCAACAGCAAAAAATGAAGTTTGCCTGAATAAAAAAAAATACTGATTAAAATGTTTTTGGTGTTTTTAACAGGTTCTTTTGGGATTTTTCTGATGATGGAAAACATATATAAAGAAAATTAAGTTCAAAATTGCATTTCTGAGCATTTCTTTATGAAAATTGTTGTGAAACAGGAACAGATGAAAAAATGCAGTTTGAAAAAGAGCGTAATTTTAGAAAATACGTGTGTGTCTGCGCAGGAATCTGCCTCAAACTGCACAACTGGATAGCTCCAAAATTGTTTGCCATTTTTGGCGCACCAGTATTGTTAGGTTGGGGGTGTGAAGGGCTGTAAGCTATCGGGAGAAAGTGTAAACAGATAGCTCTCAGTTATGGGTGATGGGAAGAGGGGACGGGGTTGCTCTGCGCCAAAGGTCAGCTCAGAGGTGAATTTCTAATGAACTCCTGCCGTTCTTCCGAAACTATGTCCTACAAAGCGACAGGTTATTGCTAGAAACGGGAAAATCTTAACTACAGAACTACCAGGAACGTTTTTAAAAGTTGATCAAAAAATGATCAGAGTGAGACTCTAAACACAACCAGCATTTTCCAGAATCTCACTCCCATATTGAGGACGCAGACACCTTCCTGACTCCCTGGATCACAGTCTGAGGAGGTCAGAGACCCCCCTCCCTCACTCCCTACAGTTTAACATTGAAAAGACTAAAGGTGCATTAGAAATAAACACTGAGCTTCTGAATGCAGCACCTATCAACCATAACAATGCTGATTATCATTACCTCCATGTGAGTCCTGGTTCCATGAGGATGCTCAGTAATTGTTTTTCATAAATGTCAAGAGTGGATTAAATAAATGCGGCGAGCAGAGAGAAGAGGGATTTCATTGTACTTTGCTTTGTTACCTGCACGGAGTTAAGTCTGCAGTAGCCATTGAGGGGGAAGCGGATGACGTGCGTTGGGTCCTGGTTCCATCCAGCATTGACGGAGTTACACATAACATCTCCAGTCTCAGGGAAGATCTCCTCTATCAGGACCTTCTCGCCGCTCAGGGCGATCCTCTCTCCGAGGTCAGGCGTGACTCGCACCACCAGGCAGTCGCAGGGCTGTGCCATCCGCCGCTGCTCCCGCTCCTGCTTCCAGCGCTCCAGCTCCTTGATCATAGGTGTCAGCTGGTAGTAGCGCGCCTCCTCGTACAGCAGGTGGAAGTCCTGTGCAGGCAAATGAGCATGGAGACGAGAGCAGTGAGTTACAGTCCTCCTGGCTATGTGTGACTAACACACAGTGTCTTTTACAACGCATCTCCTTGCCAAGGTCACAGAGAAAATCCAGCACATATAAAGTTCTGTGTAATATTGAGAAGTCAATAAAAAGTTATTATTCCTGTAAGCCACCCTAAAGCAAAAATACAGAAAATATCCTTGAGCAGACTCTCCAGACTTGACATGCAGCAACACCAGATATAAGTCACAGTTATGCATGAAAGATCAAAAACCTAACACACAGTGATGTGCCAGTGAGCTGTCTTTTTAAAACTTGTAAGTCCATCTTTTTCCAAAATGTCCAGTTTTGTAAATTGTCAGAATAGCAGTAGTTTATGGTTTGAATTTCCTTCTCCAACAAAATCTTCAGCCAGTTTACAATGAGAAGGATGCAACGCAAAGCAAACCTGAAACTTTTAAACCTTTTTAAAGTCCCACTCTGATCATCTTTTGATTTATTTTAAAATCGTTCTCAGTTCTGGGCGAGACCCTTGGTGCGAAGTAAGCCTGCAACACTTCCCATCATCCCTTTGTTTACACGCTATCCTGCTAGCTCACACCCCCTTACAACCCCATCCTAACAATACAGGTGCAACAAAAACAGTGAGCAGTATTGGAGCTATCAAGTCGTACAGTTTTGTGCCAGATGCCAGCTTAGACTACGAGGAAAACAAAGACGTACATGGATCTAATTGTGGATGCATTAGAGTGAAGCTTTTGTTCGCCGACTGAAGCACCTACGTCACACCCACAAGCTTTATCCAACAGCACTTTTTTTTGCCTGCTCTTGATTTACAGTGATTTAAAGAGAGAAATACTCAGAAATGCCATTTTAGGCTCAACTTTCTTTATCACTGTCTTCCATCATCAAAATAAATTCTACAAACACAAACTAATCACTCTAAAACCATCCTTTTCAAAGGAGTGGGTCTTTAAGCTGAACTTGAAAAAGGATGATTTCATCCTCTGCCAATGAGAGCAGTAAACGGAGATCAGCAGGGCAGCCCTTCATAATAAAAGCACAGCCAGGCCTTCCTTTGTGGCGCTGTAGCTCTGGCCTCTAGCATGCGCTGACTCCAGAAAGGCCGTCAGAGGGGCTCCAGCGACGTGGGATGCTGCATTCCTGTGTGCAGACAGTCGGCAGCAGATTGCCTGTCTCTCCCTCCTGGAAGGGGATTGCTGGGCTGCGCTTTTGCCTCTAATTTCCCACAAGACCAGATGGCACCATCTTTCACCACTACCACAGAAGTACAGCGGCAGAGGTTCGCTGTTGGAGGCAGAGGGGAGGTGAGGCAAAGATTTGTGTGAGAGAGCATGAGGACAATCACCAGCTGAAGACATTTTTTTAATGTATTCCTTGTACAGAGGGAGTTTTATGTTAATAAGGCTCGTGGCCCGCCGTTAAGCTCCTATTAGAACAAGATCTAATTAGGTTACACCTAAATACCGCAAAGCTTTTTGCTAAACAATTACTAATTAATATGTCTATGCTCCGGTTAGTTTCTCACAATGAAAGAAGAATGACAGCTTAATCCCGTCAACGCTGACATTCAGAGATTTTTATTTAGCGTGACACAATGAGCGTGTTGAACAAGTTTCTAAGTAGAAACAGTAAAAACTGAAGCAGCGGTCTTCTGGGTGAGGACTGGAGCGCATCCTCCTCAAAAGTGAGTTAGTCTGTTTGTGCTTCCAGAACAGCATATGTTTCATGCAGGCTGCATCAGTGGCGACAGCGGATACTTGGTGCCGGGGCTGCTGGGGAGCCCTGATCTAAAAAGAGCTTTTTTTTCCCCTTCCGCTTTCCGGACCACTGCTGGGCACAGACACGAGCGTGGCTGCAAACAGCATATTCATTAACCTCGCTGCTTCTGTCAGACTCTTTTGCCTTGAAAAGCCTCCCGCCTCTCCTCTAAACTGTCATCTGAGGCGTGCAATTGACACCCAAACAGAGCTCCATCTGGACGCGGAGATGATGCAACATGTTTTAAGTTGATGGTCTAATAATTATGGTTTCAATTTGAAGAATAAAGGAGCAAAGGTACTCTTCCGCCTCATTTTTATCTTCCTTTTCTCTGTGTCTCTTTTTCTCCTGGCCTTCTTGCTGTAGCTGACAAAACTCGTAGTGAGACGCCTCCCTTCGGGCAGCTTTTTGTATCAAAGTGTTGCCCCTCATCCTTTACAGGTCTGAAACCATGGATGGATATGTTTTTTCAACAGGGGTCTGTCTGCGAGGCACTTTAGTCATCCAGAGCAGCAGAAAACAACAGAATACACCAAAGCGCTGAGGTGAAGATGAGAGGGAGACAGGGGCTCTAAAAAACTCTACAAGAGCAGTCACTCCTCCTAATTCTGTGTCCAGAAAATCTGTTAGAGCCTCAAAATAATCATCCAACATGAACACCCATTGGGGAGGCAGAATTTCAGAGGGATGGAGAGATATTGAGGAGGAAAAAAAATGTCACTTTGGTCACATGTTTGCTAAAACAAATGCAAAAATACAAACATTGGAGCTTCACTTGAAAGCTCGAACAAACAGATCAAGACAAAATTTTAGGCAGTTTTTACTGCCCTTAACTTGACTGAGCATTGTTTGCAACCCCCGCTCATTTTCTTCCACTGATACAGGCTGAAATATTTCTTTTTCTATTCAGCTCAGACTTTCACATTGATTTAGCAAAACACACAGCACTGCGGCTGCCAGCAGCAGAACAGACCCAGCCCTTGGGCGACGGCAAGCCTGATTGTGTTCAGATAAGGACATGCTCAATTCCGCCTTTCACTATTTGCATTTTTTTCTCCTTCTGCCAAATTGAAAGGTATGCAGATCAACACAGGCTCACATGAGTGGGGCATAATGAGCTGAAGCGATGAAGTCCAATGCAGTCTCCTCATCCGTGGTGCCTGATTGGACTGTCAAGATTTAGCAGAAAGCGAGGGAAAGAAAGAACGAAGAGGGGAAGCTAATCGTTTCTGAGTCATGCGATCATTTGCCAAAATATGCAAGGCTTTCATGTCATGTTTTGTTGTTTGAGGTTTGGTTCTTGCTCCGACTGTCCATGGGGCCCAGAGAGTTTGCCCCGGGCTTTTGAGTAGCTTAGCCTCGCCTTGTTACCTTGTTCGGTATGATGAGCAAGATCCCAGAGAAAGGTCAAGCAAGCCGAGTCGCAGAAGAAGAATACAACTAGAAAACATCATTACCAAAGAAAAACCTGGACAGAATAGAAGAATATGGAGTCGTTTTACGATTAAAGTACACATCTATCCCACCCTGCTGTTCTGCTTTCAGGTGGTTGTTTTAGTTGAACTCTTTGGGGTCACTCTCCTCGCTCCTATCAGGCTAATCTTCAGCAGCAGCATGTAAATGTGTTCTGTTAAAGCTTGTTATATGCAAACCAGCAGGTTCCTGCCAGGAGCAAACAGCAGGCCGACACCGTGAGCTTCGAGCCGGTGGGGCATTTAGCAATCAAAGAGAATGAGAGCATTAGAAACACTGGATGATCATCGGGCAAACAGCCAGAAACACATCTGATGTTTTTGCATCAAACTCAAAAATGTGATCTACACATTTGTAACAACGCCGCTTGGCACAAACATCTGTCGTGCATGTAAACAGACCGATAAGGAATAATAATTTGTGGTGCGAGTTGCCATTTGGGTGCAGCTTCTTTGGGTAACAAGGACCAGAGTGCAGCTCGCCTGTAGGTAACAAACCACAGCAACATTTCCACACCTTTTCCCCACATCTGAGGGGGTTTGGTGCACACAACACCAGACCATGCTCCAGTCACCCAGGTACAGCTCAGTCAAGCTTGTGTTTTCAAACTGAGATTTGTGAATCCACTGAGATTTGGAGGAGGCATTGACCAAACACAGTTAACAGCTCTGCAGAGGTTTTAGATGGTTTTAGATCAACCAAAAAGAAAAGCAGACATTTTTATAAGTATTTGTTTTAGACAATGAAACACAACTTTGCGCAGGTACACACAAAACATTATGCTGCAGCCTGGATCTGTACCTTGAAGTCATCTGGAAGCAGCAACTTGCTGGTCCTCAGGAAACTGAGAATATAGCGGAATATCTCTCCGTCCCGATCTATGAAGTAGTGCTGCTTCAAGCTGTCCAACACGATGGGCTCGGTGCCGTTGAACAGACGACTGATTCTGAAAATTGAAACACACACACAGGCAGCCACACACGCAAACACATAACAAAATGAGTTAGTTTCCCTTCAAATGCATGAAACAATTACCCTCCATTTACTTTTCAATTTTATTAGCACTAAGCTGGAAATGCATAAGCATGCTAGGTTGGAAACAAGGGGCTTTAGGTGCAGTTCCAGACTTGTTTGAAGTGTCCCCTCTGCACAGAGACTTTTACAATATTTGCACGCTTGCTGCTCGTGCTAACAGAAGTGACTGCAGCATCACAGCTCTATTATTCCATCTGTCAGAGAAGAGGACGTTTAGGAGAATCAGCAGCACACAACTGTATGCCGTTCTGTTTTACAGGAGATTTTCATTTTTATCTTTCCATTATTTAACCAAGAAAGTTGCATTGGGATTCCCTTTTCAAAGAAATCCTGGCGAAGATGCAAATTACTGCACAACCCTAGACATTTTATACAATTAAAAAAGTTTAAAAAATCCAAAAAGTAAAGTTTTTCATTACAACTGAAAAAACAACAAATCAGCAGCTAGTCAGTTGATGCATGACTACAGACTCCATTGATCATATCGTTTTTAGGTATAGTGAATGCAAAAACAATTATATATCTATATAATTTCAATTTTGCCAACAAGAACAATTATTTTTTTCTTAAACACATAACATTTAATTTAAAATATAAACAAAGATACACATCAGGAACTTTATTGTAATTTATGCACACTTGTTGCTCCTAAAGTTAAACCAAGAGCACAGCCAGATTAAGAGCTTATTCAAAGTTAGCTACAGGGAATCATCAGGACAAAGTCTGGAAATTTCTATAATCTTGAAGCTTCCATCACATCATGGTGGTGTCGAGCCTCCAGATAACCTTTGACAGATACTAATTTCCTCTGGTTTCCTGCCACCAACCTGCAGGTCCTTCTGTTCTTAAGTCATCACCTCCAGTTTCTTCTTTTTTAAGAGTTTAAGTTCCCCCTTTTATCACTTATCTTTCGAATATTGTGGTCGGGGCAAAATGTAGCTTCCAGGATCTGCAAACAGTTCTCCTCCTGCGCTGCATAAAGAGCCAAACTGCTACTTTAATCAAAGGAAATGAATTGTAATACAGAACAGCTTTCAGAAATTCTCTGCACATTTACAGTACATCGTCTCATGGAGAGACAGCTCCTGGCATGGCGCTGTGTTGCTGCTGTCAGTTTGAAGTAAGCAGCATTTAAATCACACCAACAGATTCAAGGCTGGCTGACAAAGCTGTGTGACGAGGAAAAGCACAAAACCTATTTGCAAAAACACTCTGATCAGTAAACACACCCAGTGCTGCCTGAGCATGGGCATTGTCAAACTCTATTACAACACACAGAAGGGGAGCAACAGCGAGAATGTCAATGAGCAAACAGAGGAGCCGGCTTCACCCACAAACTCATTCTCACAAATGGGAACAAGCTTGCATTTGTCGCTCAAATCTTCTGGTCCTGATGGGTCGGCACAACATGGTTTCGCCATCAAGTCGAATTGGCGCCGTCTTTTTTTTTTGACTTGTGAAGAAGCAGAGACGGTCCTCCCTCCCCTCCTGCCATCCCTTCCCTCATTCCCTCGCTTCTTCCTCTGCCTCCGTTCCTCTCCCTCACTCGCTTTCTCTCTGGAAATCGATGCAAAAGGCTTTATAAAAAACCAATACTCATCTCCCTGTTTTGCCTGAGGTGTTCCTTTCTCATATGGTCTTGCAATTCTTCCAGCTAGAATTTCACCATACCCCTGCAGGCTACCTCTGTTTTTCATCTCCACTTTTTTAAAAAGCAATTAAAATGCTGCCTGTTTTCCTTTTTCTTTCCCTTTCCTCCACTCCTTTCTCACACGCTCCCCTTCTCCTCTGTTGGCCTACTCATTTTTCCCCTTTCTGTTAAATCCCTATATTGGAAGGAGTGGGGGGGGGGTATGAACAGGTAGGATGAGAGAAAAAAGTGCGAGGGGTGGGGCATGGTGGGGGGTTCCTGGAGGGGAAGCACAAAGAGAAATTAAGAGACAAGATACACAAACAGAGCAAGCCTGAAGGAAAAAGAAAGATTGGCGAGGAGAGGAGAGCAACGAGAAAAACAGAGATGGGATGAGTAAGGAGAAGTTAAGTAAAATACGCAAACAGGGAGAGAAGAAAAGCAAAAAAAAAAAAAAAAACTTTGAGAAAGAGCCATAGAGAAGGAGGGAGGTGGCAGGAGGTCATGAAGGACAGCAGCTGCTCAGATCTACCACCCAGTGGTTACAAACGAGGGGAACAAATGGGCAAAGTGTGCCAGCGGAGGCAGGTCCACAACTGGATGTGTGTGGTGAAGTCTTCAAGCAACTTCTTAAAAAGTGGGAGGTGGATCTGGGAGAGCCTGACAGCTAAGGAGGGAAGCTAAAAAGTCCTGATTTTTGCTCAAAAGCAGCGGCACAGTGAACTGATGGTTCTGGAAACACGTTGACAGAAAAGCTTAATGATGAGGGCCTCTTTTAACTTGTGGAAAATGAATAAAAAGAATAATCAGGTCCATTTTGGACCAGAAGACAGCATTTATGTGCATTATATGAAAACACTTAACATTTGGGTTAATTCCTCAGTTTGATTAACCTCTTGACCACAAAATATCTAGTCAAAAATTATCTTACGTCCCTTAAAACTACAATTCCCAGAGCCCCACTCATCCTCATTTGGCCTCATTAAAAAGCCCAGAATGTCCCCTGTAGAAACCAAAAGGAGTTAATTCAGTAGTAGAGATATTCAGGTTTAGAAATGTCCTCCACAGAGGACAAATTTGCATTGCAGGTAGTCGAGAAATTATAGAAACCCTTAACATTTCAACAAAATAAAAATATACTACAACTTTTTCTTACAACAAATCACTGATGCTAGTTTTAGCTAACTTCATTTTCCAAAAGAAGAATCTTGTGATCTCTAGAGCTACTCAGTCAGAGAAAAATGCCCAGTGGTCCTTTGAAATAGTTTTTGTCTCAGAAACATTTGCCCTAATTTCCTCAGCTTCTCTTCGAGTGCTGAGACTGTCCTCTTTGAGAGCTACACAGAGTGCACATCAATGTTTTATGACCCTTGTCCCTTAATATGGCCCACACAGAAGAAGATGAACGAGCACACATTAGTTACTAGACTAACTTTCTCTTGGCATTCTGCATTATTTAAGGACCAATCTATTAAAAGTAATCAGGGGCTTCAAACTCTTTAGCCTCTCAATTTGGTTGTCACTTCTTCTGCTTTTTCCTGCGTGCCCTACTCGACCGGATATGTCTGAGCGCAGCACACATGGTTATGCCAGTGTAATTGTTTAGCTTTCTGCTGTCAGCCATTATCCTAATTCACACAAAAGGGCCCCTCCTTCTACTGGCTTCAGTGGAAAGAGGAGCCCGGAGGGCAACTGTACGCTGAGGCTGCTGGGAGAGTGGGAGAAGCTGTGTGTGTTTGTGTGAGATCCAGAGTGGGAAAGAAACAGCAAGAGGCAGAAAGAGGGATACAAGAAGAGAGAAAGAAAGAGCAAAAGGGTGAAAAAGGGAGAAGTGGGGAAGAGCACTCCAACCGACACCGATATCCAACCTTTTCTGTAAAAAAAAACACACTGTTTGGATGCTCTGACGTTGCTCTATGCGGCATGTGTGCGTTGCCCTGTGAGCCTGCTCTTTGAATAACTTCTTTGTTAAAAAATAAAGCCACAGAAAAAGAAAGAAAGAATGCAGAAAAGTATAAATAGTGAGGAAAAATGGCACCAAAAAAGTGACCTAAGATGACCTTTGATGGGCGGGACATCTGATCCAAATCAACTTTAATGCTTCCTATGAGTTAAACGTACTTTTCTCATGGCGTGCTACGCTGGTATCAAAGGCAGAGCTGTCAGGGATTTCCCGTCAGTGGACGATCAAGATTTTATTACCAGTGGATTACATGGACTGTTTCCTGTAGCCAGTTTAGCTGATTTTCTTATGTTCGTTTACTTTGGCCCACATGGGACTCACTGTAATATCATGAATGATACATTAGACATGAATGCTTCAGGGAGATAATGCAATTCAGCCGGGACAGAAGTTGGAGAATTCTTCTGCTTTTGAGAATATATGTGGACAAAAAAATAGGATTGCTTTGAAAAAGGTGTGATTTTGGATATTTATCCGCCTGGATCATAGAATCTGACAACTGGGGGGGGTCCATCAGGAATATGGTGAATGAGTTTTTTCAGTCACAACACAATCAAAAGTCAATCAAAAGAAAAACAGGGCAACTCTAAACTAATGTAACCTCATTATAAAATAAGGACTATGTCCCAAAGATAAAGCAAGTGTTAAAGGGTAAATAGTGCTTCAAGCTGAAGCTAAAAAGAAAGTCAATATGTAACCCGCCAATGAACTGGACTTCAATCAGATTTGAAGCTGTCCTACAGCAGCTGTGATGAAATGATTTCAAATCTTTACATCATTGTTTTTTCTCCAAGGATTCCTCACAGCACTCAGATCCACTGACAAAAAAAAAGTTTAAAAACTGGCGAAAGGATTGAAGTTTATTGCAAAAAAAAAAAAAAAAAAAAAAAAAAAAACCTCCATACACTGTAAATTCCCACAAAGACTTTCAGAGCCTTCAGCAGAGAAACGTGTGCAGCAGCTGAAATCTTAATTTGCACCTCTGGAAGGACATTTAACACAAGCCAGCAAGGTGTTTATCATCCTAACTTTAAATCTTAGAAAGCTGGGATGATGTGACAAGAAGTGATTTTGGATTAAAAAAAAGAGATTGCCTTCATTTTTTAATATTTATTTTAAATGTAAACATATTAAGAATATAGGTATATTTTTGAATAGAATGTGACAGAAAGTCGTCCTACCTGGAGTCCGGGTACTTGGTAAGGGTCGCCAGGCTGCTGGTGTACATGTGTCCCCCGACGTCGATGTGCACAGGGGCGTTCGCTTTGGTCAGCTGAGCCGGCAGAGGGATCCCCTGGGCGGCCAGAGGAGAGACCGGGGACCGGGTCAGAGACAGCCGTGACATGCTTCTTCCCTCCTGAAAGCAGGTGTAGAGGAAAGCCATGGGAATGCAAGTCAAAGGATGAGGAAGGGAAAAAAAAGAAATCTGCACTGTGATTCTAGTAGTTGGTATCCTCTCTGAATGATATCAGATCACTTCCATGTCTGTCTGGTCGCATATTTAGCCTGTAAATTATTGCCACCGCTCTAATTAAGTATGTTTGCATCTTTTCATGCAGGACCGCGGGCGAGGATAGGAGGATGCTTGTTAGAGAACACGGGTGAAAGAGAGGAAGATGGGAAGGGAGAGGAGGTGGGGGCGGGGGTGGGTGATGCTAGGTGTCAGCCTCCAGGGAGATAAAATAAACTGCTGCTGCAATATTCTAATTAAAGGTCGCCTTATGTGTTAGACGTGATGCGCCCAGACACGCCAAGAAACACCAATCTGTGAACGGGAGGAGAGGGCGCAACTTTCTTCCACAGCTGTAGCGCACACAAATATACCCCCTTCAACACACAAAGACAGACACTCAGTTAGGTGTTCTCCTGGAGTAAGACTGCGCTGAGGATCATCCTCAGTGCATGCACGAACTCCAAATGTGCGTAATTACGCACCGGACCTCTCCAATACTCCAATGACCCAACGCACTGCTCTGGGGTCACTGGGAGCACTCTGAGTTCAGCGATGACCTTAACTGTTTGTGTTTTTGTAAAACAGTTAAAAATAGTACACCGTTAAAGTTCAGCCGTCCATCCAACAGGTGCGTAATTTTCTGCGTCTGGATGAGACCTCAAGTCTTATAGAAACCACACAAGCAGATGAGTTATAAAGAGAATTCCTGATCTCTTATTCTAACTGACAGATCCACCTTATAATTAGATTTTTGATTTGCGCTTCTTTACTCGATTAAGTGATGGCATTTGTGAAAGTACAGATGACGCCTGAGGCGCAGAGAGAGAAGCTACAGGGCTTTTCCCCTCTTTACTTCCTCAGACTGGTATCATGTTCTTTTAATGTGATTAAAGGCAGGAGAGATTACATTTCAAATCCCACGAAAACAGTAATAAACAAATGGAAAGGAGAAAAAAAACTTAGAGGAACTTTTGGTCACAAACACACGGGTCCATCCCACCGTTGGTGCGCCTTACTCTAGCCCTCCAGCCCACACAACCAGTTCAACAAAAAACACACTTGTGCATTTGAATGCATCACGCTCCTTAAAAAAAGAACTGCATCACTATTTCTGCCATTTCTCCATGCGCCCCCTCCCTCACACACGCACCAGGAACACGCGCAATCACACAATAAAACACATTCCTCCACAAAAATCACAGCGGCTATAAAGGCATCAACTTTCCCCCCACAGTCACAGCACTTCTGTCTGCCCATCTGACCCTGTCTGCCCCCTTCACTCCTGATCAATGAAACCCACACATGAAAATGCAGTATACTAATCATTATGGAAAAACAAACAAACATTTAAAGGTCCGTTCCGCACGAGCACCAGCCCACTCTGCCTTTAATCTAACAAATGCTCAATATGGCGCCTTATTACCACTGTAACGAAAAAAAAAATCACAGTCCCACATGGGTAACTTCAAGCTAAACGTGTGAAAATCGTCCAGTAGAGGACCCCCCTCCTCCTCCGTGAGGTCCAGCGAAAGCCCGGACAGTCCTCCCCAACTGTTCTCCTCAAAACCGCGCAGATCCAGGCTGCGCGCTGCGTAAAAATAAAACAGTGAATTCTGTGATAATAAACAGCCGCCCTACCGTTTCAAACATTGTAGGGAGTCCAGAGGAAATCCGTGCCGGCGGTCAGTCGCAGCTGCTGTCCGCGTTTAACCCTCAATATTTTCTCCAAACGCCTCGAGTTTCTGTCAAAATCTACGCCGCCATCCAGCTCCAACGCGAGCCCGGAGCCGCTGCCGCGCGGAAAAGCTTCCGTCCGAATCCCACGCAAAGTAGCTTTCTATAAGACACTGGGATGTGGCCGGGATCGACTGCTTTCAAAGAGTCTCTGTAGCTTTAAAGGATCATTCGCAAGGCTGGCTCGACCTGTCCTCACCAAGCGTCTTTGTACCAAAGCGCACAGGAAGCGTCCTTACCTTGAACATAGATGAGATGATCTCCTTCCCTTTCTCTGCTCTTATTTGGATACGCGTAAAATGTGCGCTCTTGTCGGAGTCCTGCTTCGTTTTTCTGCCTCTTGTCTGTCTTTTTTTGCCTAAATGAAACTGCCCCTGTGGTTTGTTATGAGAGGAAGAAAGCCAATAATCCTTCTCTAAATAACAGAGCGGAGCTGAAAAAGAAAATTCTTGCTCCGGGCTGCCCAGGCGCCTCTGGGCCAGGGATTAGGCTACAATTAGCTCAACTCCACTCTCTCGCCCTGGCAATTTTCTCAAGGAAGAGAACGTGATACTCCCCTATTCCAGAAATTATGGCTACACAGATACAATAACTTATACAGATTTTTAGGGCAAAAGTAGACCGCTCATTCTGAAGGTTCAAAGTTAGGATTTGGAAGGGGGAGGGAGCCTGGCAGGCATCAGATTTAGATGTAGATTTGAATCATTTCGTCTCATACAATAATTCCAAGGCAGTCCGGCTACAAGGAATCTCCAGGCTGAATTGGAAGTTTAGTCAGCCATAGTCCTTCACTCAGGCGGCAGTTCACGGAAGGTGCAATAACTTGTTGATAAAGTCTCAGTCTAAGAAAAAATATGAATATTTTTTAAAAATCTCCATGAACTAGTATCTTTGACGTGGGGATTTTTTCCCCCGTCCTCTCCTCTCCCTCTATCCTTTGCCTTAATGTCTGGAGTTGCAACGCCAAATTTCTTGCAGGCCATTCAAATCAAATGACGTCTATGGACATGCATGCATGCTGCTGCAGAAAGCGCCCTCACAACCTGCCTGCAGCCAAATGCGCCATTTCAATTATAGCGCAGGGCTTAGATGGAGATATCTGTACAGAGCGCCCCCCCCCCCCACCCCTCCTCCTCCTCTCCCTCCTCCTCCTCCTCCTCCTCCTCCTCACTCCCCGGTGAAAGCAGGCAGCCTCCGGACTTTTGGAGAGGAAGATTGTGGCATGATTATTGTTATTTTCTAGCAGCAGGGCGACACAATGCGAGCGGCGCGGCGCACAAGTGTTGCGCCACTTTTGCAGAAGCAGGTGCTCACACCGAGGAGACATTATTTATTTATTTGCGTGTTTGTTTATTTGCGGGTAAATAACTGTGAATAATTGATGCAATATTGAGCCCGGTAATTATCCTGTACCAGCTTCGTGAGAGAGGCCTGACGCTCGTTTCTTGATATTTGGCGCCAACCAGTGTAGGAACTTGTTATTGGTCCACAGCTTTTACATACAATACCGTTTATTTTGGGATCATTTTGTCGTTTTTTATGTATATGCGTGTGTGTTTTTTTATATTGCACTTTGAAAAATGATTTTTTTTTTTCGATTTCCGTCAACGTTTTGGTGAGGCCAGTAGAATATCAGGGGTGCAAGTCAGGGTGTGCTGAGAGTTTGGGGTGTCATATCCCTCCAAGCCCCTAAAATGCACAGAAAACAATGCTACCATCACATCAGTTCATCTAACCATCCATCTCTCTTCTCCTTTTGATATATTTGATACGTATTAGAAGTTATGTTGAATGCTGTCCTAAGGGAGGTGGGAGGGGAGTCATGACATTTAGAAGGACATTACCCCCCCCCCCCCCCCATGCTTATACACAGCCTTGGTATTGGTCCTCATGTGCCCATTAAAGTATCATTAAAGTGCTTGAAGTCACTCAGTTAAAATAGAATTTGCTCCTGATATTTACCAGCAGAGGCTGATGGGAGAGTGAGGATGTGTCTCTCCTTGAAGCAGGCCAAGTTTTCATAATTAGAGAGACCCCTGCGCGCCTCAGAGCGACCCCCCCCTGGCAGAGATTTGTTGTTACCAGAGGTCCAAACTGGAGGGGAAACCAGATTTTTTTTCTCATTAAAGGAAACAAGCCTGGAGTTAGTTCAATTACATGAAGTATGCAGGGATGTTGTAAATTTAAAGATTTAAATAGCTTACAAAGTGGCCCCGGGCCCCATCAGTTAATTTCCTTAATTTATGGATTTTATCAGTGTCTGTGTGGAAGAAGTAGGTCATCACGCACATTTGCATGGAGCTTCCATTTTCCCTAAGATTCAGAGGTTTGCCCCCCTGACCTGACAGGTGTTGGACCGAACTCCACCTGTACATGGGTCTTGATTAAAATACCCCCCCCCCACACACACACATACACACTTTTAAGGATCAAGAATGCTTATCTGATTGTATTATTTGACCCAGGTAATACGATTATTGATGTCTGGCTTCTGTGATACAGCGGAGTAAAAGATAAGAGCTCTGTTCTAGTTTTTTTTTTAAAGGATTATTCCACTACATTTCTGCACAGTTTGAAATGTTTGCTGGCTTGACATGTAGAAACCCAGATATCTGCTTGATTTTAAATCAAAACCCACATGAAGGTCTTGCATAGAGTCAGAACTTCCCTCTCCTGGTTGTAGTAACTGCTAATGAAATGTATGAATTAATGTATGACCTTATCCGGATGAAAACTGTGCCTCTAGGTTCAAATGCAGACGCTATTAGTGGTGCTTAAAGTGGCACATGGCAACACGACGCCTTTCTCTGCTCACAGCTTTGACTCTATACCAAAGGATGACTTTCAGAGCCTTTGTGCTGAATCTCACCTGTGCTTTCAACAGCACGTGCTCAATAACCCTAGAGAGGCTAAGTAGTTTTTTTTGTCTAAAATAACTGAGTGTAATCAAATTTCAAAATGATCATCAGTTTATGTCCTTAATGGAGTGTCAGTTGCCTGTTTGGGGACTAGAACCACATTCTGACACTTATTATTTGTAGGAAAGTGTAACACAGTACCATCTGCTGGTTAGGAACAATACTGTGTAAAGGGAGTTTTAGTAAAAGATCATAGTGTTGCAGATTTGTGCTTTTTCTTGGAATCAAATCCATTTGGAAAATGGATGAAACTCTTGGAAAACTCTAATTTCCCAGAAAATGTCTTAGAAATTCTGAAGCCTCTTTGTCTCCAGGATGTCTACTTTATTTATTTCATGTTTTAACCAGGTGTCATAGTGGTTAAAGCTCTTGTCTCACAGCCAGAAAATTACTAAATTACTAAAAATAATAAGTGTTTCCACACTGTTTTTAATGGTCAATGTGATTTTGCCTCAGATCGATCTGGCTGGATCATAGGATTATAAATCAATTATTCAAATAACTGTTACACCTCTATATGTAAATGTTTTACTCTCCCTGTAATTATAGTTTCTCCCTATAGATGGTGCACCATAAGTACATTGACCTTTGTGTAGGTGCAGAACATTTTTTTGCATTAATACGGTGTTGGAAGACTTGTTGTTTTTCCGAGGTTTATGTGTGTTTTCTGAGTTCATTTTTCCCATCATCTCTAATCCACCTGAACACAGCATTTCTCCAAGTGTGCGTTTTTGCCTCAAGAATTCCAACCCATTGGCACAATTGGCACCAAAGTGAGAACAAACGTTTTGTAATAATATTCCAAAATGCACTATTTTAAGAATATATTCATTCTTTATCAATAAAAAGAAAGCATTCTTTTATCACATTCCATGTCAATGATTGTCCTTGAGGTGGATTACCAAAACACTCCATGCATCTGCTCCTGATCCGACCCTTTTGTCAAATTTTAGAACCCTTTGTGGCCCACAAGCCAAAATGTTTGCCTATCCCTGCTCTAATCAATCTTCAGACCTTAAAGGTTTTCCATCAGTGGATGTCCTTCCTGCCCATGGCTGCCACATACTGTACACCAGGTTGAAAACAGTATATGCTCCTCTAACTGTAAGCAGGAGTCTCTCCCAAGCTTCTCACGTCAGATCAGCACTCCTATTTAACCCTCCGGCATGTGGAGAAAGCTTAAAAGGAACATTCAGAACTTGCTCTCAGTAATCTGCATGCCTCGTGGAGCAGAGTGGCTGTCAATCGCTCGGTTCATCCAGCCATTTGACATTCTGCTTGATGTTGGTGTGTCTGAGGTGCAGCAGCGACACTTATTGTTCATTATTTCAGAGGGGGAGAGAGCTCGAAAGAGAGATGGGGGGGGGATAATAGTGTGTCAGTTTATTAATAGAACATCTGGGTTGTGTTGCACACAAACACCTAACAAGCACAGTGCAGAATTCCCTCAAGTGCTTAAGGCCAGCAATTAAGTTTCCGAAAAAGCTGAGCGGAAAGGGAATGTTTGTTTGCTGTGTACTTCTGAGAGTCCCTGTTATGAGTCAGTTCCACTTTTACAGGTAAAATGTGACCCTAATCCTGTTACATGATCTCTTTAGTATATTTAGCGTGCTGGTGTGATTTATTAAGATGTTTGGTCAATATTGACCCACTTGGAGTTTAAAGAGTACAAACTAAAATGCAAAACACCTTTTAATAAGTCAAGCTACAAGATTTGAACTGGAATTCTCGACGCCTTACGGTTTATTGTTTTTTGCACATGGAAAGGCCTCTGGCAAAAGGAAGAAAATGCATTTTACTCACATCATACACTTTCATTCACAGCTGCATATGTCTTCCTCTTCAATTTGGTAATAGTGCTGCTTTGCACAGCCCACTTCTACAATTAAGCAGCGGAAACAAGCTTTTCTTTCCTGATCTGGTTCTGTGACATCTGCACATCTGAGAGAATAACACAAATTTTGTTAGTGCCAACAAACTGGGCAGGGAAATGTGAGTTTTTTGAGTTGGTGATCACTTCAGAAACACGCAAAGTCTTACTCTGATCATCTTTTAAAAGCGTTGCCAGTGTTCTTTTCACTATGATTTTGCAGTTTTAGCCAAAATCTAAAATCCTGTGTTGTTTACTGGGACAAAGTTTCTGCAGAGTGGCAGGAGTTCATCCAAAATGTATCCTCTGAGCTGTGAGTGAGACTGTTGGCGCGAAGTAGGCTGACCGCACTTTCCATCACCAATAACTGAGAGCACTCTGTTTACACACTGTCCTACTAGCTTACTCTCACAACCCCAACCTAACATTTGCAGGGCAACAAAAAAGGGTCAGCAATACTGGAACTATCCAGCTGTACAGTTTTGAGCTAGATGCCAGTTTGGATGAAGACGTACTTGGAACTAGTCGTCTAAAAGTGGATGCATAAGAATGGAGCGGAGTGGGAGCTTGTGGCTCGCCCAGAATATTTTTTACACAACAATTACAATCTTTTTTCAAACTACATTTTTTTTTCATTTGCTCCGGATTCACAACAATTTGAATAAAGAAATATTCAGAAATGCAATTTCATCTTAATATTCTACATATATGCCCTTCATCATGAGAAAATGTTAAAAGAACATGTTAAAAAACACCCAAACCAGAATTTTCATAGGAATTAAGTCTTGAAAAAACAATTTTAGTTTTCAAAATAAAATACCATTTGAAAAAGTAAGTTGCCTATGGAACAGTTCATCTGAATCAACCTCTCGGCTGAAGTTAACTTGAATTTAATTTATAATTGAATTTAGAATTTAGTCCACTTTCATCTTGACCACACCATAGAGAAGGGAAAAAAAAGCAACTTTCTAACTTTACTACAGCTATTTGCGGGATGACATCCTTTGGAATATTTGCCTTTTTTTCAGATTTTTTCCTTTGTTGCAGAAAAATATAGCAACTAAAGTTCTACTCAACTAAAAAACAAATACAACTGGATTTCTATGGGTCATAGAGATATTTACTTCTTCTCAGTCTATTTTTCTCACTCACCTTGACTTTTCTCACTTCTCCTTCACCACAAGAATCTTTCAAATCTGAGCTCAAAATCTGTTTTGCTACCATCAAGTGGGTTAACTTTGTAATTGCAGAATATGTGATGAACTCACTGAAGTTTAATTTTTGCTGCATGATCATCTGCATTCACTTTCATATAAGTGCGTTTGATGTGACATCTCAATGTGTGAATATAATCCGAAATGTTTTTTTATTTCCCCGCCTTCTCAGGCACTTGCATAAGGTAAAAGGAAGTGATGATTTCTTCTGCGTCATCTGTTGTTTTCATCACCAAGACCCCCCCCCCTTTTTTAAGTGTAACTGCTCTGAAGTTTTTGAAAAAAATGTGCTATTTTGCTTCAGGCTCTCAGAAAAATCTGGCATCATGCCTTGAATGTGTGAACAAAAGAAAAATGATCTTTTGCTTTTGCGGCTGCAACTATTTGGTTAGCAGTAACAGCATGAACAGTGTGATGTCTCCAATCACATCTGGTATGCATCACATACCATGCCTCCCCACTCGCAGTACTCGCAGTACCTTGGAGGGGAAGTCCCTGGCACTGCAGAGCACCCACAGTCCTCATTAGAGAGCATGTGTCATGATGGCATCAACTCGCAGCCTTGACTTATGCTTTATATTTACAACCATCCATCAAAACATCTGAGCGGTCAGAAAACATGGGTTTAGTCTTGAACGCTTGGAGCTGATGTTTGTAAGTTGCGGTGCCCCCTCCAGGGTCTTTTTTCTGTCTGTTGCCATGTTGTTTGGCGCCGTAATGGCCTGAGACTGAAGCTGGAGTCCCTGTCCTTTTGTGGAGCACAGAGGAGGGACAGGGTTTGATGTGTCTTCTGAAGGCCTGCTGCTTTGTCAACACTGAGGCCCCTGCACTGACACTATGGAAGCAGAGCGCCTCCGGCTGACAGGGGAGGGGAGTGGTGAAGTCGGGGTGGATGGGAAGGGTGGGTCACTGCAAAAGAGAGACAGACAGAAGAGGGGAGAGGGGGGAGGGAGGGGGGAGGGCTTGCTAGTGCGGCCAGAGCCCGGGGCGAGAGCAGAGTGCTCTGTGCAGCAGACTGCCTGATAGGGACGGAGGCTGCTGGCTGATGACATTTTATGGTCACAACATGCAATCCCACCAAGTCTAGCTGGTAAAGATCCAGTTTTCAACGAGTGTATACTCTTTCTTTTTGTGTTTTGTTGCAGCTTCACAAAGAATGATGTAGTTTGGCGTGTCATCATGTCCTTTGAGTTTTACTTCTTTTACAGTAAACACAAGAGTCGGCGGTGAAATATCCTCCAAAACAATACCATATGGTGAAACAACAGAGTTGGTCCAAGTATTTATTATTTTAGGTTATAGCTTCTAATAAAAGGCCTGTGCAATGGCTGTGTAAGCTGTAAATATATAAATGGAATTCTTTTGATGCAAGAGTTTTTAAAAACATTTTATTTGTAGGTCAACTGTTTCAATTGTTTTCTGTAACTTTAGGATGTATTCACCCTAGACGCATTTAAAGTGAACCAGAGTTAATTTCCCCCGATAATCCAGAACAGTCCAATAACCGCCTTGCAGCATGCCTCCGTCGTACCAAAGTAAAAAATGTTGTACCTACGATGTTGATACAGACGCTCAAAAGTGTTCAGCGATCCATAAAGTTAAGTGAACTATCCCGACATGGATTGCAAGCGATTTCCATTATTCGTTGCTTTGATCTCGTAATTCCTGGCCAATGAGTGAAGAGATCTTTGGTCAAGTGGTTTTGTTTCCAAGCTTTGGTTTAGAACAGAAATGTAAGTTTGACGCCAGTCTGAGTACAGACCAGATGCATGGTTCAGGACTCGATCTGGACCAAACTGAGCGGACTCGGTCCGGACCAACTAATTTTTCCAGCCTGGAAAGCCTGGTGTCCAGACTTCTAAATTTTGGTATGATTTCTAGCTAAAATATGCAGTTGATATAAGACAAAACTAGCTTACCAGTAACTTTTCAGTAAAACTTGTTCTAAGATAATACATCTTGAATATTTTAATGAGTCATTTTATCTTGAATACACCTTGTTTCAAGTAATATCTCTAAGTTTTTGACTCATGATTTACAAATAGTTTTGACAACTTTATCTTAAAATGTGAAACTTTTGCATTATTTTAATTGGTCTTACAGTTGGGACAGTTGTAGTGCTTGAAATATAGTATTTTTTAAAGAAAAAGCATTAGTATGTATATACCTACTTTATAACTTGCATGCTTGTTTTATGGCACAATAGTTCTCAGAGCAAAATACCTAATTATAAGTATTTACAGCTTATTTCTGGATTTAATTTAGTCTTTAAAAAGTAATATATCACAACTGATTTTAAGAAATCATACAAAGACAAGTTCTACTAATTCCATTGGCAGATTCTTTTACTTATAACAAGGGAAAAACATTCTTATAGTATTCTATATTTTTTAACCTGTTTTGAGAAGGATGTTTTTTTTCCAGTATTGATATTAATTGAATTAAAGGGAGGCACGTTTTTGATTCTTTATGCAGATTAACATGTGAATAGAGATGAGTTGCAAACTTTCACTTTTCTTTTTACATTTTTTTTTTTAAATATGTATTTTAAAATGGGCTGAAAGGCTGTAAACATTTCATTTTTTATAGTATGACCCCTTAAAGTTTTATGTGCTGCTCTGATACAACACAAAGGGCCAATGTGTCATTTTTAAAACATATTCAATGACAGAAAGACCAAAAAAATTAGCATTTACATTCTAGGACTTTTTCTTTAAAGAGTGCTATTATCACCAGCTTACAGCTCCAATATCATTACAGGCTGCCCCAACCATGAAACTACCATCACTGTGTTTTGAAGCAGCACAGTTTTTTCCTTTAAAAACACAAATCTTCAGTTTAAAAATGTTTTCAAATAGCTCTATGGCAGCTTCAACTAAATAACTCCAGGATCCCTGCTGTCTTCTAAACCTTTGGTTTTCAAGAGTGCTTTTTTTAATGTTCTAAAAAAAGTGCTAAAACTAGTCATAATTTGAAAAAAAAAAATCCTTGGTAAGTTTCTTTTGTACACATTTTTCCTTAATGAAAATAATTAATTGAAATTTGTGTTCAGCAGACTATTCTGTTTTTATTTAAAAAAATCAAATTATTAACAGCACAATTAAAATGTAATAATTTTCTTTATTTGCAGTCATAGTAAATCTAACTAATCGAGTACTACCAGGAAGTCCCTGCAATGGACTGTGTACCCCGCCTTTGCCCAACAGTAGGTGAGTAGGCTCCAGCAACCTCAAGAAAATGAAAAGGGTTAAGCAGGTTCTGAAGATGGATGAATAGATTAATTTAATACGTTTGAGCTAAAAAGGTAAATATTAAAAGGATTTCTGATAAATAATACAGAACTGGTTGCTAAATAGCAGCGTGCAGATGCTGCAGTTAGACTGAGAGGCTGCAAACACTTTGACCCAACAACATAAACGGTCTATGTTAATAAGTGTGTTGATTTTTCTGCAACTATAGCACAATGAGGCCTTAGCATTCAGATGCTTCAATACTTTTGCTTTAAACTACATGACTTCAAACTTTAAATGACATTTTTCTAAAATGTCTCATCAACTTGTACAAATCTGACTATCCTCTTCTTCCTCTTGTCCCAGAAATGTATGTCCCTAGCTTTCCTAAATCATGGATAAACAACCTGAGCTTCTATCTAGCTGTTTGTTGGGTGTATTACAGGCTTGTTAAGTCATGATTTATCTGTTTTGTGCAGTGAATTACAGCCTGAATGTGTTTCCCATTCTCTAGAGAGCAATGCTGAGCTGAGATCTGGACTTGCTGGAGGCGCTCCTGCTCCCAGGCTGGCCTTATGGAGACTAAGAAGCTCCACTTTTTTTTTTTTTTTCCAACACATGCTAAGTGGTTAGAAGTACTGTCGACTCAGTAGGTTTCTTCTCTTATACACGATTAGAGGTCCATCACGTGCATCCTTTTAGCTTCTTCCTCTCAGTCTTTTCATGTCTAATTTCCAATTTCAAGTTAAAAAAAATGTAATAAAAATTCTTGTATTTGATTACCGGTAAGTAGCTATTTGACAATACTCCTGAATTACACAGTATGTGTGTCTATTAGCAAAAAACTTAAATAAAACGCAAAAGCTTTTAAAAAAATCAGAAAAAAGGAATGATCGGTTGGTAACATTCTTGCTGTAAACATTTAGTTTTAAATAAAAAAGCTTGATTTGCTTTGATGCATCTTCTGTTACTCATAATCACCAAGGCATGACTTTTTTTTTGGTGTTAGAGGGACTTTTACTTCATTTCATTCATCTCCGGATTCACTTTTGGGATTCATCATTGTGACAGTCAGGGATAGCATCACTCTGTGCTCGGCTCACCAATAAACTGCTGTGCACTGAGGTGCTGCACCTGCCTTCTGCCACACAGCAGCAGCGCTGAAGCCACACCAGCCTGCCTTCAGGCCCTCCTAGATAACTCCTGTCTGATTAGCTCCTTAGGAGGACATTGTTCCAAAAGCAATTCACTAGACTCCCAATATTAATTTAGTCCTGGGAGAGAGAACCATCCATCCTAGGTCAGGTGGGACATGCCTGGGGTCGGCCCTGCGGCTTGCTAATAGCACGGCACCTCCTGGCCTGTCACCATAAGTGATAGTCTCTGCAAGTTTGTTGCCTCGTTGTGTGTTTCTCCTATCAGGCAGTGCGCCTCCCTCCCTCCGCTTGCTCCTAGTTTTTACTCCCACTCTATCAGCAGTGGTTCAGGGCAGGTGTCTCCACTGTCACTTCCATCACTCACACAGCTTGATGAAGAGAAGACACTCCTCTGAACACGACAAAGAGGGCGGCGATTCATTAAGGGCTCCCCTCTGTCGCTCTGTGACAGACTGTCTCTTTGGGAGTTTGTGGGGGCTGACATTTATGAAAATAAAAAGATGTAAAGGTGAAAATGTGTTTTTGAATCTTCAAGACTCCAAACATGCCTCAGAAAAGTGGAAGCTGTGATGTGTGACACGTTTATTGACAAAGGAAGTGAAACAGCTTTAAAGTAGCAGGAGATCCCAGCACTTTTCAGAGGGAAAAAAATAAATTTCTCCCACAGATTTGTTTCTACATGATATCAAACATCACGGTTAAAAAAAATTAACTTGATTCCTAAATCAGGATGAAACAAAGTATTTACTCAGAAAGTTAGGAAAATGTGGAAGCAGTTTATTTTGTTTAAGAAATTATGGGTCAACTTGTTGAATCTGTTTGTTGATTGGATTTTTGGTCAAAGTATTTTCCAAGAAAATGTTTAGTTTTTGATCATAACAATAATTCTTTCATAGAAATATGATTTCTAACTTAAACAATCATCCATCTTCAGAACTTACTAATCCCTTTTGGGGTCACAGGGTTGCTGGAGCCAACCCAGCTACTGTTGGGCGAAGGTGGGGTTCACCTTGCACGAGTCATCTGTTTGTCGCAGGGCCACACACCCACTGCGGGAAGAAGCCTGAGTTCCTGGAGTAAACTCATGGATGCACAAGGAGAACATGGAAACTCAACGCGGAAATAACCCAGATGGGATTCAAACCAGAACCTTCTGGTTAGGTAGGAGCGCTAACCATTACACCACCGAGCAGCTCCAACTTTAAGGGCCTACTGCGATAAAAAACTTATTTTTGGTGTTTTTAACATGTTCTTTCAGCATTTTTGCCATGATGGAGGACATATATTAAAAAGAAAAAAAAATTCAAAATTGTACTTATATATTTCTTTTTTGTATCTTTTTAGAACTTTTTAAAGCATGTTTCTGTTTTTGTTGGTAGAAATAAACTAATTTCAACAAAAAAAAGTTGAGAACTGTAAGGATGTATTGAGAGGCTATGGGAAGCCTCTCTATACGAAGTACTCACTGTTTAAGCTTGTGTTAAAATATCTATGGTGAAAAATGCATGTATGCAGTAGACTGGCCTTTTGTGCATGAATTCTTTGAAAGCACATTCCACATAACATACAGAAGATTGAATTATTGGCATTGGACATGAGAATTGAAAACTGCTGTGTTCACTACCTGTATTACAGAAAAGGAATTGTCATGGGAATTTTTTTTTTACCTAAAAGATATTGCTGAGATTATATCTCAAAGAAATCCTTGTAGGTCTTTATCTACTCCATATCCAGGATCAACCTCTTCTCCTTCGACCAACAGTGTTCCAGTTTCTGCCGGAACCAATGGTGGTTCACAATGACCAATTTAACATGAAACTTTTATATTAAATGTCTTTTTATATCACACTGTGTGACACGGATACTGCAGTGTGCACCTTTGAGGTTACATGGGTGACTAACAAATTCAACACCTCAACTGCAGCATCTTTAAACTACCTACTGCAGCAACACTTTTGCAGTACAAGATTATTTTAATTTGTTAAATTTAACCCAATTGCTGTAGAAAATATACTTTGTGTTTTAAAGCCATTGTTCTAACTCTGTGGTTGTAGAAACTTTTATAAACGATATTGTTATTAACACATTATTAAAAAAAAAGGGAAAATTGGCAAGAGTGCTACTATCAATAATAAATCCAACTATATGGGTGGAAAAGGTTTAGAAGTGTGTGCATTCTTTTGTTAAGGTGAAGTCTTTTACTTTGACTTCCCTGCATCATATTCAGAAGTTATGGGTTTGCCCTTTGGTTAAATTCAAGCTTTTAGTTGTTAATTTTTTCCTTCTGCACAAATCTTCTTTATTACTGTCATGTATCAAATTCTTTCTGCCCTCTTTGCATCTGTGGAGCTTGTCATTGTTTGAAGGTTTCGCTGAAAAGAAGTGAAAAACGCTGCAACACAAATCATCAGCCCTTTGTTTTCTCCCAATTAAAATGAACTGATATCCCTTTGTTGCTAACATTGTCTTTAGGTCTGTGATTATTTGCTATTCTCCATGTGATGCTCGCTTAACATGCATCTTTAGTAGAAATGTGAAGCTACTTCCCCTCAGGTCAGAAATATGTGTGTTAAAAATACAGTCCTGATCCTGTGCTACTTTCCACAGTCTCATCTCAGCAATCTTCCTTCCTCATCCTGTCCATCAACGACGTCACCCAGATGTTTGCCTCAACCCTCATTGTGTTTTTATATTAAAAATACATCTACAATATGCTGACATCAGTGCTAGAGGGGGGAATATGATGGGATAAACAAGAGAAAAGGCCTCTGGCAGTTGTGTCAGCTCGGTAAACAGGCAGCCTCAAGGTTAAAGACGCTCACGGCAGCCTCTGTGACCTCATTAAGAAAAATCAGTTTATTGATTTGAGTTTGTCAAAGCTGCTGCATTATATATGTTCAGTTCAGCACACGACCTGATTAGAAGGTATGGCAAAGGCTTTCATGGATACTTTACCTTTAAAAGGACAGCCTGACCTGTATCAGTTTAGGGAGGAAAATATGAGTGGATTTGGAAAATTGTACACACACTGGAAAAATCCTGATATTCACAAACTGTCACCATTCTTCTTACTGCAAATATCTCAGGTACGGCACTGCCATCATGTGGTCATACACTGGAAGACACAGTTTTTATAAAAAACAAATAGGTATATATAAGTAGGGATTCATGTCGGCAACGCTGGATTTTCTACTGTTCAGTTAGAAAATTGTTGCATTCAGTCATTCTAATTCAATAAAAAATATCTGAATTGTCTTTTGCTTGTGAGGATGTCAACCCTTGTTATTGTGTTTCCTGTTTTTATTGACTAACACACTTTAATCTCTTATTTTAATTTTCTGCTTTTACAGCTGAGTTTAAAAATTTTAATTTAATGTTATTAGGTTTTCTTAACTTTGCAAATGTTCAGCAATGTTTTTAGTGAACGAATGATGCACCTGTTGAGTAAGAAGTAAGATGGCAAATTGTTGTTTTAATGTGAGTGTGTTACATCTATCTATCTATCTATCTATCTATCTATCTATCTATCTATCTATCTATCTATCTATCTATCTATCTATCTATCTATCTATCTATCTATCTATCTATCTATCTGGATGTTTTTTTTTACTGTATTTTTACCTAGGTGACATAGTTTAACAATAACTAATCAATAAATCTAATTAAGTGTCATTTTTGTGTGAAAGGAGAGGTGTGCATATCAGTTAACTAAGCTTTGAACTGGACTTTTATGAACTCCACAAAATCGACCCCTGGAATGATTTTGTTGTGCCAACAAGCAGGAGATTCCACAGAAACGGATGCTGGTGTTAGCACATTGTTCATGCTTTCTCACATGGCTGCTGGTGTTTATGTGATGGAGGATGTCGTCAGAGAATCAGCAGGAACCTGTCATCCTCCATGCTAATGCTGGCTTGAAGGCAAGCATGAAGATGAGCTGAGAAACTTATAATAATAAGACTTGAAAAATGGAGCAAAGTCTCTTTTTGCAGTCCTTCCAACCAAGGCTGTTTAGGTTGTTTATCACTTAGGGAAAATGTTCTGTTGCCTGTCTTGAATGTCTGCTTTGGGCCCTTAAGCTGATTTAGCTGCACAGGCACGTTCTCTTCAAAGCATGTCAAGATTTTCCACGCACACTAATGAGGTAAATGGATGGCTTTTGTTTTCTCCACAGTTTTAACTTCCCCCAAAGTGCTCTCATGACTTATACAAGAGCTGTTGCCGAAATCAGCCTTGAGCATTTAATCAAATTTCTAACTCTACAGAGTGATCAATTCGTGCTGCAATATTCATCTGCCACACAAGCATGCACATGATTGTGCAGTCACACTATCGCAAATAACAGCTATGCAGCAAAAAAAAACAACAAAAAAACCCACACACATCAACCTGCTTTTTATTGTGCTGGAACAATGCCATTTTGTAGAACAGCAGAGTGATAAAAATGCTGCTGTGACAGGTTTATTGTTTTGTAAATCTAATAAGTGTGTGTGAGAGCATGGTATAAAATGATTCAGACACCATTACGTACCTGCTCTGATCTAATCACTGAATGGAAATGAAGGAAATCTTTCCCCTCTGAACAGCCACTGAGATGTTATGACGATTCAAACATCAATTTAAAAACAGTCAGATCTCCAAATACCAGTATACCAGTAGTTTTATGTGCATAAATGTAGTAAGCATTTATAAAGGGTAGTTGTCAAACTTTTTGCAAAATTGCACTTCTAGAGAACTAAATACTTCCATGAGCTTTGGGCTGCACAATCGCTTAAACAACTGTGTGGCAATTTCAGTTAAATAACTATGATTAATGTGGTTTTACTGCTCATGATGAAAACTTATTTTGGACATAGTTTGGCTTCATTTATAAACTGTAAAAATTCCTTACAGACTAATGTACTTGTGGTGCTTGGCTATCAAAACAATTTTAGTAAAGAAATACTATATGCTTTAAAGTTATTTACTTTTTAACCAACAGTTTTTAAAAAAATTTTAT
The DNA here is from genome assembly GCA_036245035.1 of Adrianichthys oophorus. Lineage (NCBI taxonomy): Eukaryota > Metazoa > Chordata > Actinopteri > Beloniformes > Adrianichthyidae > Adrianichthys > Adrianichthys oophorus. The sequence goes on from BSAI01000104.1 coordinate 23,190,752, forward strand.
CATGCATAGTAAAATAATGCTGGCTGTTTGTACACTCATGAATTGAAGTTTATGACATTTTAAATGTGGTGTCAGAGGTCTGGTGGATAAAAACACTGGATAAAATATGTGTTGGGGTGTAAAAGCCTCCTTTAAAGTATAGGATATATGATTTATGTTTCCTGGTAAATGCTGGATTGTTTTTGTTTCTTTCTCAAAGCAAACAGTTGAAAATCACTCAAAAATGAGCTATTCATAAGTTTAATCAGTTAATTATTTTTTCAAATAGAACACAGTGACAAAAACCTCATTTATTTGTTCATGGTTACAGGAAAAAGGCTTTACAATGAAATTGTTTCTTGAGCACAGCAAAAAAGGGATATTTGAGGAATTAATTCTCTACCAAAAGTAAAGTCTTTAAAGTATAAGTTTTGAAACATTTTTGCCAACGCACTAGTAACAAATTTTAAACATTATTCTCTGACCTTATAATAAAACAATGAAAATAAAAACTCTAAGAATAATATTAGATATTGAATTAAAGCAGTTTCCCTCAGAGCTATAACTACCGGTACTTTAAATGTGAGCATGCATTAAACCTTTTGTTTCTAATAACTCCAGGCTCCATTAGTACAATCCATGGATTTGTCTCTTTTTCTCCATTTACAGAAGCAACATGTCCTTATTAACACCCAGTCTTGCTGGGTGCAACACATACAACTTTTTCCTTTTGAAATAAGTGCAAAATGTCACATCTTTACTGTTCCGCTTGTATTGCAACACTTGTATATTTGTGTTTTACTTAGCCTACATCACATCATATTTCCTGCCATCTTTTTCATCTCTAAAATAAAAAAAAAATCATTTGTTTGAATTATAATATGCTACAGATGGGCCCACAGCAGGTTATTGAAATAGCTCCAAAAAGTAATGAAGTACTAACTTGAATTTTTAAATTGATTTATTACTTGAGGTATTTGATTTATTACTTAACTTCTTAAGACCTGAGCTAATATTTGAGCTAACTGTCTAAACATCTACCGCAGTCACAGGGCTCCAGCTAAGAAGAATTTACTACTGTGGTAATATAACCCAAAATGTGCTGTCTACGCATGAGGACGCCAGATCCTAAGAGGTTAAAGTAAGCGTTGGAAAATAACGAATAGAACTGTTGATACAAGAATACAAAACATATTTCAACTAGTATAGTTTTAGTTAGTTTAGACACAAATATCAGTCACCTGCAGTAACAAAGTACACCTGCATAACACTTTACTTTAAGGTGAAACTGATCGTCTTTTGTTTGGCTAAGAAAACCAGACAACTTCAAACAAGATTCAAAACACAGATCAAGTGTTATTGTGTCCCTGAAGTCAAGCTGTATCTCCCACTTGATGAAGGCGTTGACATGTGGACGGCATGTTTTGGCCAAATTGTTGACAGGCCATTACATCGATCAAATGGGTAGTGAATGCAACATCATCATCAGAACTATTGTAAAGATGCAAGGAATGGCTGAAAACACTGCTTGACCAGGAATTAAAGGTGCTTCACTTTTACCTAACACAACTCTTCAGATTACCTGGAAACTGGACACACCTACAAAGCATTAGAAAAAGGCGGTAGTAAATCAAAAATAAAAACCTTTATCAAGCCTTTTTTTAAAAGTTTGTTTTTTTCTGTGGTTTTGACCTACGTTGTGATTATTGTTGGAAAAAGTGCTACATAAACAAACTTTACTTACTAGCAGTTTGTGTATGCATGTTAGATTTGGGGCAGTTGATTTTCAAGCTCTGCAAACCACTCTGTTTATGTGCCATAACCAAAGCCAGGACTATTGAGTATGATTGACTTTGAGTTTCTGCATCAATCTTTTCTTTTCCTCTGCAGCAACAACAGCAAAGTGTCCACCTCTTTTCAGCAGGCAGTGCAAAAACGATTCTTTTTTGTGACAAAATCCTATGAACTGTGGAACTGACCTGCAACGCTTGTAGAAGATGAACACACTACAAATGAGAGTCAAGGGAAGATTTAAGATAAAAAACTATAGTTAAAGGTTTCACTATATATCATCTCTATAGCGTTTTTAATCAGTACATTTTAAAGCAAGTTTAGTTTTAATAAATGTCATTAAGCTTTTTTCCAGCTGACAGAGAGAAGTAAAAAGTCATATTTGATCCCCAAATCTAGGTTTTTCATGACATGCTTAGAGGCATTTTGTATCCACTCTTGTTTTACCCGAATTCATAAATGTCAAAGATCCAGCGCATCATAAACATTTTATGTACTCTACTTTTACTTAAGAAAATGTAGCATGTATTTAAAAATCAAAAGAGAGGCAAAACATTTTGCCGGAGTACATACATCTACTATCTTTAGACGCTTTATCTTTATTAGACTCTCTGGAGCCTCGGGCAAAAGCAGCAACCACTTTGTATTCTGTTTTTTTTATCCGACACAGACAAATCTTACATTTTAAAAGTAGATGTTGTTGTTTTCTAATATTATCATCTCCTTTACATTAATAACCCCAGACAATAATTTATTTTATACGATTGAAACATCTATAACTTTTTGTTTAAAATAAACTAGTTTGTTAATTAATCCATGACCGATTCTTATCCTAGTAATTACTCTTGTATTTTAAGAAACGCTTCAAGTGGTAAAAAATGCACAAAAAAAGAGACAAAAGACATTAAAAATGCTAAAAGACAATTTATTAGTTTACACTCATTACCTGAAAATTATCTTCCTGAAAGACACCATTTGATTGGCAGTGTAAAATAAGGCAAAGGGCATAAGATCATCTTTTCTAAATGTTTGCACCAACAATTAGTTATACATTCACTTGTTACTGGAATTATGCTATGGTTACATATATTCCACACACCCACGTACCACATTAGCTGTAGGGCAAGAAGAGATTAAGCCTCATTTAAATACAAAAAGAGTTTTTTTGACAGAGCTTGGCCAAACTGACCACAATCTGGACAAAAAAAAAGAAAGGAGCTCATTTTAATAGAAAAAAATGTAGGAGTTATCACAAGGAAAGTCTGATTATAGCAAATGTGTTGAACATGTATCCCTCTTTCCCCAGGAAATTGATAATATAAAATAGTTTGTTATATTTCCTGTGTGCAGCATAGAATAGCAGATAAAGGATAAATATTTTACAGGAGCTGAACCATAACAAGTGTCACGACAGATCAAACCCCACTTTGCTGTTAGATTAAAGAAATTATTTGATCCCACATCTATTCAGCAGGTTGTTTTCCCCTCACATGAAAACTGGTTTGTTTTTTCCCAACCCGTAAATCACAAATTATAATTTAACAACAATAAGTTGCTTAGATCTTATAAACTGCTTGTGTGCACAAAATCTAGTGTCTACTCTTTTATGTGCTGGAATGAGTGTCAGATGTCATCGAAAATAATATTCCACACAGTAAACAGTAGCTTTGGCCTGATTCAGAAGCATGTTTGCAAATGCTGCAAAGATTATAGAACAGAGGCTGGCAAGCACACAAAGAAGAGTTGTTAGAAGATAAAATGATAATTACTATGAGTGAAGCTCATATAAACAGAGTTGATAATTCGAAGTCACGAGGGATGGGTAATCAGAGAGCTAATTTCCAAAATGATACATATCTATTTCTTGTTAATAAAATCTTCCTCTGCCTCCAGATCATCAACAAGCCTTAAAATTTTATCAACCAGGGATCATTAAGGAAATCATTACCTTTTTTTTTTTTTTTTTCTTTATCTTGATGTGAATTAGAAGTGTGGCTTTCCGCTGGTGGATATTTCGTTTTTGGAAAGAAACTCTTCATCAGTGCCACAACACTTTACACAGTAGTTACTAAAAGAAGGACAGATAGCATATAAACAAGTTAAACATCTCTTCACAAAGACATAGAAAAATATAAAGTTATTTGAATGCCTGTTATACAATTCTACACAGTAGAGTCAGAGCAGAAGCCTGTACAGGGATGGTGGTGATGCACACAGAGGGCTGCTGAATAAAAGTGAAACGATCTGGAGCAAAACACAGGAGAAACTCAATCTAAGCTTATGTTCTTGGTGTTTATTAGCCGGTATATTCCAAGAGAAAATTATTGAGTGGGAAGTCGGAACAACAACAGCTGTTAATAGGTAGTGGCAGCAACAGTTTGAACCTAACAGGAAAAGAAGATGTCTTTAGTTTAATGGCACATGGAGGAGCCTCCGTGGCGCAGAAAACCACAGCCCACAAAAGTGTCGGAACACAGCACAGACTGACAAAGTTAGAAGTATAAAAATGCTACAAAAAGTGCACAAAGCTTCTGAGTGGCAGCACTCAACACAAGTTCAGAAGAAATATAGTTATAGTTGAATTCCATTATACTTGTTAAAGTCATTCACAAGAAAAAGTTGCATTAGTCTGGAGTGATGCAAAGAGGTATGCCAAACCTGCTGCAAGTCAAAGAGTAAATGAAAAAAATCTAGAAAATAATTAAAGGAGTTGATCTGGATATTTAAGCTACAATTCTTTGTGGTCTTCCTGTAAAAGAAAAGAGTTGGATTAACAGAAATAAAACTTTATTTTTTTAGTTTAGGACAGGGATCTGCAACCTTCAGCCCTTAAAGAACCATTCTGGTCAATTTCTTACTGTCCACAACCCAGTAGGAACTGCACCCTTCAGAAAATAAAACTTTGCTTTGCATTTTAGTATGCATTTTATGAATAAATAAAATATGAACAAACACATTTTTATACATTGTTTATTTTATGTTGTTGGTGCTTCTCAGCCAGAATTTTTTAAGTTGTGCTTAAATTTATTTTTTTTTTGTGGCACAAAGAGTTTAAAAATTGGTCAAAATGTTTAATTTTAGTAAGCTACACCGCTTGACGGATTATTGAAGCATTATGGGTACTGTAGTAAGCAGCCTAGCATATTGATACGTATTGTGCTTCAACTGTTTGTGAATTAGTTGAGTAAAGTATATCTCTTTTTTTTTCTCCTGCTGTGATGTGCAGTCCAAAAAGTAGGTTACTTTTTAGAATAAAAAAAAACGTTTTATTTCTCTTCAGAGAGCCACAAAGGAGGGGTCAATAAGACATATGTGGCTCCGGAGCCTTGGGTTGCAGACCTCTGGTTTAGGCATTTCACTGGATAATTTCAAAAGTTGATTTTTTTTAATCATCACAAGTTCTTTCTGACTCACAGTAAGGCATTGGTTAAAGCCAGTTGAATACAATCTAACCAGTGAGTGGAAACACTGAATTTAGCAAAAACACGGGACCATACAGTGTGGTAGAATGTTCTAATAATGTTCCCTTTGTAATATTTTGATGTGGAAAAACAACAGTGGGCTGAACTTTATGAAACTAAAATGTGAATGGATTTGCCATTACTTCTTGTTTACCTGTGTGTACACATATTTAAAATATTGTCTTGCGAGAAATACTTTCTGGAAAACTTCGCCTGCACTGTTCAAGTACCCAGGTATTTATCTCTGAGTCCCACTAGTTGAATTTTTGGCCAAAGACGTCCTGGATCGAATTTAGGTCAGTGAATCGAATCGACAACCACAAATTATATGAATCGTTGTTAAAATGAATCATTACACCCCTAACGCATAAAATATCTGTTTTCACGTCATTTGCTTGTAAAATTGAGGTTGTTTTTCTTTTTTCTTTTTTTTTTGCAACTCCAAGATAGTTTATAGTTTTTCAAGAGCAAATTAGTTATTCTAGACCAATTTTTCCCCTATAAAGAACTTATCTGTTAAACAAGAATCTAATTTTGATAAAAACCAAATAAATCTTGGTCTCTCTGAACCACCAGTATCCCTTCAAAGACTAGTGAGAATGTTTAATGAACATCTTCATGATTCCTGTCAGGGTTAAGATGCAGTGGAATGTGACTGATTGAGGAATTACAAGAGTAGATCAATATAAATCTTGAAAAGGTTTAGAGTAGTTAAACATCAGATAGTCCATGTAGTAAAAGTCATACAGTCTCTGTCTCTCTAACATGCTAAGCTGTGAAAAATACTTCTTTGTGATCTCCAGGGAGGTTCGCTCATCTCCAGGGTTTCTATCTTTAAAAGTGGGCAGAGTGAGGCTTAGCGGTGCACCGATGAGCCGCAAAAGAAAGTTGGACTCCTCCCCCATGTTCTCAAACTTGCCAATAAAATCATAGTGGATGAGACAAGGGTGGCAGAGCTGGTTGACCTGATCCCAGTGGATGTCCATCCCCACTGGCCGATGCACATCCAACAGGTACTGTATAAACTCTTTGAACATGACTCCACTGCCTGTCCTGAGGGCTTCCTCAGATGGGTTGAGCCTATATTTGGATATAATGGGCTTCCCAAACAAGTTGTGGTAGTAGTCATTGGGGTTCTCTAACTTATCCCTGTAAGCCGACACAATTCTCTCAAAAGGCTCACGAACAAACACAAACTTTTTGTAGGTTTCCAGACGATGCATGATCTCCCTTTGGCTAAAGCTTTCAAGCTTTTTGAGATGTCCACCATAGTGCACTGTGTCATGCTGAATGCTCTGAACATTGGAGGCCTTGCCTGCCAGCACCATGAGAGTCCTCTTCCAATTGGAGCACCCTGTTTTGGGAACTTGGCAGTACAAGAGCTTGTATTTGTCCTCCACATAGAGGTGTTTCACGTGACTCCTTGTGATAATCTTGGAGATGCTGCCTTTGTACTTTGAACAGATCTCTTTCATCAACTGCTTGCGGGCTTCAAGGATACTGAAGAACTTCCAGCTTTCTTGGAGTGTTGACCCTGGAGAACTGGAAGAGGAATCTAGAGGTGAAAGGAAGAGGGATGAAGATGCTGCAAAGACGGAGGAGTTTGAGAAGCCACTGATTTTATTTTGTAGGACAAGTGGACTTGTTTTCAGCAGCTTGAGCTGTCGTTTAGTGACATGAAGGGAGTCCATATCATGCTCCTGAGACAATGCGGAGGCCTTCTGCTTCTTTCTCTCAGTGTGAGGGAACTGCATGGGGGGAATCAGGCTGGTCAGGACTCCTTCTGGTGTTTGGGCCCTCTGGTAACCGTAAGATTTGTGCCTCTCTTTGTCTTGTGTTGATAGAGTCTGTAAAACAACAAAAACATCAAAATAATCACATTTTTGTTTTACAGTAAATCACCTTTAATAAGCAATGTGCATGCAGAGACACAAAATAAATACATTTTTAAATATTTCAATCCAGACTTTTCTGCAATAAAAATAGGAGCCTGCATTCTCAATTTGGCCACTTGATGGTGCTGTTCAATCAGTGCTCAAGTATCTAACTTTGACAGGTTAATAAAGACAGTCCAATGGCATCCATGACCCGTCAGTGAAATGAGTTGTAATATCACATAAACGCCCTAAACACACCCAGGTAGGCAGCTAATTTAAAATTATCTACTGCTGATGACCATCAGATGGTGCCCAAGGCGTCCACGCTTTCCTACTTTTTATTTCAATTAAATGTTATAATGGCATCATAAAGTCATTAGACTGAATGTCTAATTTAAGTTTTACAGCAGGCAAGGTGATGGGACCAGGTCTTTCTCTTCTTTGCTTAAGAAGGGACTTCTGCAGGGACTTCAAGAGAAGAGATTGCTCCTTTCTCCTGCAGGAGTCCGTATATTATTCTGGGCAGTTTCCAAATTTGGGAATAATGTTAGACTTTTTTTGTTGCAAATAAAGATAACAAGAGAAGGCACAAAAGATTGAGAAGGGTCGACTGAGCCATTAAGAACTTTTTTGTCCTCTCCATTTGAAGGAGGTGAACTTAGCGGGCCCTAAGTCAAACGATTGGAAAGAAAGTAATTCCTATTGTAAGTCTTATTCTTGCTGATGCCAACATTTTCTTTTTGTTACAATTGGATAAAAGAAAGAAAATCTGCTCAAAATTCCAATCAAACAATTTCTCTGTCAATGAGTTTGAACGTGGTCAAAAATGCCAAGATTTATATTGTATGTATATGTATTACTATGGCTTCAAAAGTGTAAACTAAATGCATGATATACAAATCAAAATTTGTTTGGACATGCTGCAAGGCTAAGGCTATGTCCAAATCAACTACGTCCACCCCAGCTTCTAAAAAAAACTACCTGCATTTATCTAGATTTATCTGGTTCCCTGGTTTTTTTGGCTATTCAGATACACGCTCAGTACCCTACATGGTTTCTGTCCCCAAATATGACATCACCCATTTGCCAATGTAAAAACTGAATAAATATGAACATTTCACAAAGACTGTTTATTAGTAATGATGAAAAAGTGGATGATACATCAATTTCTTCAAACGGCAAACTGTTCCAATGCAATGCAATGTGGTCTATATTTTCAAATCTACTGAGTGTTGATTTACACGTCTTTCACAGACTTTTGGGGAATTTATATGTCACTGGATTTTGGAATTGTAGATTCGGCAAAAATGGAGAAAGCCCTGTTGTGAGGATATTGGAACCTAGCCTAAGTCTGTTTTGAACCAAGATTTTCTGAAACATTTTTTCCCTTCAGATTTGCACCACTTTATACTATATCAGTTGTACACACTTGACAACCTTCTGCCTGTTTTTTCAAACTGTAGCGTGACAAAAACTGCTTGTCTTGTTGGGCTCCTTTGAATGCAAACCTAAGCACATGAGAATTGGTTGAACCACATTTGCAAAAACATTAAGTTAGCCTTTCAAATCTGCCTTCACAACAAACGCAACTCCCGTCGACCACCTTTCTTTCGCCGCTCAGCTGACCAACAGTGGGATCCTTAGGCTCGCCGCCCTGGCTGCGTGTGCGAGGAGCGACCACTTATAGTTTTTAGCCTGATTGCTACATGGGAAGGTAACTTTCATTAAAAAGACTTAATTCCAGATGAGTTTTTTCATCACTTTCTTCCTCACCAACGAAAAGGCAGATGTTAGCAGAAGGATTCCTCACAGTTGCCATAGAGACAATGACTCAGACCGACTTGGACTAATTGCTGTATACTGACGTCATCTGGTTTCAAGTCCGTATAACGTAAAATAGTGACTACATTTTCTTTATTTCATTTGAGCCAAAAGTGAGCCTTTTTCTACAGATGATGTCGCACTTACTCTGTCCAGTTCTCTAATACAGTCATTAGCTACAGCTGAGTAAATGTCTATCATTGTATTCCTTAGATGTCAGTGTGAAGATAGCTGATGCAGCTGTTCTTATGTTAGTACAGATCATTTTTAAATCTTCAACTTAAAATAAAAATGTGTTTCATGAAAATAGTACAGAGGGGAGCATCAGAGTACAAGCTGAAGTCTTGGGGTTTGAATCTGAATGTAATGAAAGTAAATCAAAGAACAGAAAAAAGTTTCTAAAAGACATGAAAACAGAAAAGATGGCGGTGTTCTTCACACCGTCAGGAGTCTGGCTTGTTCAGCTCGGGTCGTTTACTTGCTGGAGTGACTGAGTGCACAGTGTGAGGTCAGCCTCTCGACACAGATGTTATCAAACTCACTGAGAGGTACAAGGCTGACAGTTGCTTTTTTTGCAATAGATAACAGGTGGTGAGAGCAAACCGTGTGCTTGTGTATTGGTAGAGATGGAGTAAACTCACCTCTCTGGACTGCCGCAGAGTTGAGGCAAGTCTTATAGCTGGGGAAAGACGAGGAAAAAGAAAACAGTCAGTACTCAGGTGAAGAATATCTCTTTTACATTTTTTTGCCATTTTTGTCCTAATGCTCCTAATAAATCACACTCTCACAGCTCAAAATTCTACGGAAAGGTGAATTAAAGTTTGAGGAGGAGCTTAATGACTTTAGTTACACTTGTTGCATGCTCTGTGGATGAAACACACTGAGATAAAACTCTGAAACAGAAAAAGAGTGAACTTAGAAACCAACACAAACTGAAATTTGACTCAGGGACAAAAAGAAAGTTGCAGCTGTCTGAATTTCTCCAAGACAGCAGGAGAGCGATGGAGACCCACAGATTGGTTTAGTGGCAGCCTGGGGGCTTGGGGGTAGGTGGGATGTGTATTGGCAGATGTGCAGCGGCAGGACAGACAATGCGTTTATAGCGGTCTGTCTCCAGTTGGACATCTCCTTTCCTGAGCTTCCCCATTCGGACTGATATGTAATCAGGCTGACGGCTCTGAGTGGGGCTGCTGATGGGTGAGTGAAGACACCTCTGCCTGAGTAACCTGTCACTTCTAATTTGATAGCGGAAGTGATAGGAACCTGCACGTGGGGGGATTTGGGGCAGGGGGTGAGGAAAAGGGCAGGCCACAAGCCTCGGTAAGTGATGGGATGTGCAGAGCCTAACTCCCACTTAGACACGCCTCAGCGGGGAGGGAATGAAACATGTTGCCCTGATGCAGTGTTGTTCAGATTAGTATGCACTGGAGAGCCCTGTGTTGCTGTATGGCTTTGTGTGTTCAACCTCTGTCTCCATTCTTCTTAACAACACTGAGAAGAAGTGGAAGGAGGAGGGGAAAAAAAGGGACTGGTTGAAGTGAGATCTCGCTTGGATGCGGCTGTGTCTTTTCACAGAGTGTTTCTAATAATCATACAGGTAGGATGCACATCTTTGAGTTCAATTTACGCCACCACGCATGAAAAACATGAATATTTATCACACCACGCACTCCCACAAAAAGACATCTGAATGCAACAAAAGGAGCAGTCCTAAACTGCAGAGGCCAAGACCTCTCTATCCCCGAGCAACTTGTTGAGGCACACGCTTCGCTATCGATCCAAAAACCCCATCAGGGTGGTAATTGAAATCTCGGAGGGTTTGCTTGCTTCCTTCTAAGCGGTCTCGTGTCTCACTCTTGTTACAAGTTTGTCATGGCTGATGATGTCAATATCGTCTCTCCCACTTCTCCTTTGTGCTCTCTCAGACGGCATGGCGTGTTAAATTTGAAATGTGATGTAATTCTGCTGAATGGAACGTCCTGTTCAACAAAGAATGAGCTGATTTGATAAATCGAAGCCTTAAATTGGTTGCAAACAGTGAGAATCCTGCCTCTGAAAAAGCAATTTTACCTCATGTGAGCTGCTAAAATTACATTTCACGAGTGGAACATTTTTTATGACAGAGTGCGAATGAGACAAGTAATATTCCTATGTAAACAAATGTTAAAAGATTTTGAAAACAGCATTTATCTCTTTAGTATCCACTTGGTTGAGGCTAATGGTTTCTGTTTGATTGCAATTTCACACTCACTCAATTCTACTCAGTATATCTATGCTATTGATTTTTACTGCTGTGTGCTGAAACAAGGATTGATTGTTAAGAGGGAAGCATCAGAGGGTATGATACAAAAATTCCACATTGAGAAGTGACTTCAACAGGAAAAACAAAAACAAAAAAACATTTGGCTGCTTTAAAAAAATGTAATCGTTTCTGTTGAAGTGAATTTCCATTGAACTACTGTCGTTCTGCAGAAACTATGTTCTAGAAAACAATGCAGTTTTTTTTTTTGGTTTAAAAGACTGGGAATGCTTTTAAAATAGATCAAAACGTGATTGGAGAGGGACTTTAATGGAAATAGGAGGTTAACTTAGAAATCAAGTTGTGCTTCTAACTTCAGCAAATAAAATATGTTGTTCTTGGTGTTTGTGCTGGTTTTAAGTCAGTAAGCCTCTAAAAAACGTCCAGGTTAGATAAACCTTTCAAGGTTTCTTTATTTGGTGCTGATAGTCGAGTATTTTCTTTCCTAGCAATTTTGCTGATAATAGAAAAAAGCCAAGCCAGCTTTTGAGACTTGTCCTTTGTTGCCCTCTGTAATAACCTTGAGATGCCACATTTTCTTCAGAGACATACCCGCTGAATATTCATGCTCTTCCTGGCATTAAGGCAAGAATCCACATGAGCAAGAGTCACATCATTAGAAGATCCATTATCCTTGTGCAGCGCTTTTTGCAGAGGCATACATCAAACATCATCTTTTGCCCTGCCACAGAGGAGGAGCACAGAGCAAAAACAATGTGAAATAATGAGCTTGTTAAGTGAGGGCTTGTGGCCCCACATTGTGGCAGAATTCTTGCTTTCGACCAGAGACGGTGCAGGAGGGAGCTGAAAGCCAGACGAGGCGTGCCTCCTTGCAGCCCACCATTCAGACCAGGCAACCATGCTGCGCCACCATAAACCTTTGATTAGTCATTCACCACGCTGAGCCAGCGTGACCCCAACCAGCTGCACTTTTCTTTTCACCTATACCTGCACTCTGCTCAACCGATTCCTCCTCCGCTTGACTCTTTGAGGGGATACGCTGCACATTCGTGCTTGTGTGGTTTATCAGCTGAAAAGTGCTTGAAAGTAAAGGCATTAGGCTCTGAGCTCTAGTTCATTGATGTTTTAACTTGTTGTGGTAAGAGATGAAACGGTGTTTCAGCTTGTGCTGAATTCCTGCAGGACTGGGCAAGAGAGAGCTGCTGCTGAGGGGGGAGGAGGAGGTGATGGGTGAGCAACTAGAGATTTGAGATTAAACGTGCCAGAAGAGACTCTCTAAACACTAAACACCGAACATTTAGGGCTTGAGTACATCTTTCTCACAAATGAAAATGAAAATGTGGAAGGTTTTAGACCTACTTTGTGGCAGGAAGCTCAAAAAACATCGGATGTGTTTGAATTCCATCACTGCTCAATACTTAGTGCCATAGTGTAATGATTCAATTTAGCATCAGTTTGATTCATATCATAATTTATGGTTGATGACACAATTGATTGTTGAAAGTGGTTCATTGGATCCAATTCACTGACCTTTCTTTAAATTTTGAAACAAAGAGGTAATGGTACAGGTCGATTAGATGAAGAACTTGTCCTGGACAGATCGATCTGGTTGGATCGTAAGAATAGATCAAATCATTGATAAAGTGAATTAATTATTACACCCCTACTTTGTGCACTATAATGGATGCTCACCATTTTCTAAAGTGTCCAAATCTACTGTTCAACAATATAGTGTCCTGGAAATTTCCTAGAATTCTGCAAAAATGCCCTCTAGTTTGGCAACTATAGAACACAATGTTTTGCTTTTAAACTATTTGTCATTTGAAAAACGTGTATTTAAATTTATTTAAATAAAAATAAATTAATTTAAATCACTCAAGTTTTTATCATTTGAACATCATAAATTATTTTTTTAAATGTATTAGATTACTTTGGCAGATGGGTGGTGTCATATTTGGTGATCAAAAAAAAAAGAAAGGTCAAAATTGCATTCAAGTCCCCTGAATAGCCCTATGTAGTCCTGTCCTATATACTCTTCTAAGGGTTAAGCAGAAGGAAGTGAATTCAGACATAGCCATCAAGACATTTTACATGGCACATTACACAAAATGAGGTTCAAAACAGTACACAAACAAGTCGTCTTTTACTTCAGTATTATACTCCCTTTAGGGTAAGACTGGTAAAAACTTGTCAAAATCAAGGGCTACGATAATTCCAACTCTAAAGTTGAAAATTCCAGTTTTTGTGTTTTTGCTTCACACATTCCAAGGAGTCTGTTTTGCTCTTGCACCATTAAATTAAGATCATGAGGATGAGGGATAGAATGTAATACAGTTGTTACTGAAAAGATCATGTTTCTGTCTGTTGATGCCTTCACTACTGCTTAACTTTCTAAGAGGCTGCACTTTTCTTGAACATCTGTTTTTACCATCTTTTTTTATCTCTATCAAACAAAAAAACAAAAATAAAATCAGGAAAATGCACAAAATTTAGTCAAAATTTAAATTAGCATTTCGTATTTGATACTTAATAAATTATCTGCTCTTTGAATAAAAAAGCATGAAGCTAAAATTAAGAATGAGATCACAGCAACTGTGTTAAAAAATACAATTAAGTGAAAAACAGTTATTTCATTTTCTCACTGCCTTTCAAACAATTAATTTAACTAATTTGATAAATCAAATTCTATTTGACAATCATTAAATTTAATGAATCCAAGGCAACATGTGTGTATACTGTATGTGAAAGTGCAAATTTGATTAGGAGCAATTATAATTTCAAGCATCCTTTTGTTTTTTTTCTAATCAATTTATGAATTAATAGTTTAAAAATATCGATGGATTTTTATTTCTATTGTCTTTTTCCCCTTGTTTTATTGCTGAAATTGCTAGAAATAAACCAATTAGGTCAATCAATCAATCAATCAATCAATATTGCATTATTTGAACAATGATTATGTTGAACAAAAAAAAGAAAAATATAATAATATATAATATAAAATAAACTAGTGATGTTTTTACCTTCATTATTTTAAATGTTATTCAAAAATCATACACTATTTTGTTTTTTTTTTATTCACAAGGTAATCTGTACCTACAAGGTATGTAGGTTACATGTGATTTTAGGTCCAATGTTTGTTAATATAGTATGGCAACATGCCTTTATGAACTCAAATAGGTGAGGTTGTGCTGAATAGTCATACCTAACAAGATTTCAGCTTGAAAACCTAAAGATAAACTCAGGAAAAAATGGACCAGTGTACCCTGGGTACCCTGTAGTGGAGAACAAATTGTATTTTGGACACAATCTAAAAATTTCTTGAGACATTTACAAGAGTTCCCTATTTCTTCAGGAAAGTTGCACAGCCTCATTCTTTGGGCTTTTGGAATTTTGATGTATACAACATATTGTAACACATTTTTATACATGGTTGCCAAGTAGTATAGTAAAAGTATGTGTTTGATGTGTTCATGTTGGCTCCATCCTATCCCCTGACCGCAGTTCAAGTTCAGATAATGAGACAGTGTGTAAATCAGCAAGGATGTGCTTCAACTTGGTGAAAAATCAAAGATAAAAAAATAGGAAGTTTCCTACAATGTCCCATTTTGTCAAATCACTGTGCCTTCCGCACCATAAATAACCCAAAGTTTGGCTTGTAATTGTCTTCAGCTCAGGCTGGCAAATGAGGGAGATAACGAAAGAATCAAACTGAGCACGCAAAAGGGATTCGAAGCTGCAGTGCTGTCACACACCCTCTGCTCTATTTTAAGAGCACCTTTGCTCTGAGGAAAAGGGAGGCAGCTGGAGTGTTAATTTCATGACAAGGAAAAGGGCTTGGCAGCTTGCAGGATGAGGGATGTGTAAACAAATGCTACCTGTCAGCTGAAAGCTCAGGGTTAAGTGAATCATCCCAGCTGAAACAAGGTGCAAATGGTTTTAATTGGCACGTATCTTATTTAGATGCAGCGTAATTCTGGATGTATTGGCAGAGTATGCAGACTGCAGTGATCCTTTAGTGGATTCACTTGTCCATGACAACAGGAGGCATTTTGGATACAGAAAATGCAAAGTAATGAGGGATTTTGGAAAGCTCTTCTGTTGTGAGGTGGGGAAACTGTCATGTGGAGCTGAGCAGTGCTGTTCTGAAACTTTAATGCAGACAATTAGCTCACTAAAAAGGGAGCCAGATGATGAAAGAGGAATCACATGTTCTCAAGTATCAGAGTTTCTCAAAAGGAAATGGAAGAATAACAGTAATCTAAACAAAGAAGCAGAAGTGGGAGTACTCTACGTAACAAGAACATTCATTTACATGGATCATAAATGCATCTCTCAGAAATTTCTCCTCTACATTTTTTAATTCATTGTTGGATTCATGAAAGACCCACTCTCATACAAATCATGTTTTTGGTGTTTTTAACATGTTCTTGTAGCATTTTTCTCATAATGAAGGACATGTAGAATATAATTTTAGATTATTGCTGCATTTTTTTTTTCAAATCATGTTGGAATAATAGTAGATGAAAACCGGATGTTTAAAAAGCTCGAGTTTGTGACGCAGGACCTACCATGGGTGGGCCAAAGCCTCCCTTCTCCACTACAATTCTGGTTCATCCACTTGAAACAAATAGATCCGTTAGCGTCTTCATTTTTCTCGTTTGAGCTGCCACTTGGTCCTAAACTGTACAGCTGGATAGCTCTGATATTGTTCGCTGTATTATTTTTTTTTTTGCTCACTAATGTTAGCTAGGGCTTGTAAGGCGCTATGAGTTAGTGGGAAAGAGTGGGAAGAAAGGGATGATGGGAATCTTAGCGGAGCCAGCTTATACACGAACAGTCCTGCCCACAGATGAGCATTTCTGAAGAACTCCTGCAAAAAGTATGTCTTAAAAAAACACCAGCTTTTTGATTTTGGCTAAAAACTGCATAATCATTTTTAAAAGACCTATGGGAACAATATTAGCATAGGAAAAATATATATAGTTGAAGTGGGACTTGAAAATTTCAATTTTTTTTTTGCTTTTTGAGCAAAATCTCAGTGTATCAATTAGATTTAGTGTTCTCATATAACTACCACTGTTGGAAGTCATATTTTATACAGCCCTGTTTACATGGTCACTTGAAACTGCTGTTAACAGGCTCCAGCATAGACTGTAAAAAGGCTTAATAATTTTCAAAATAAAATCTTATTGTAGGCTAGTAAAAACATTTGAATCAAATATTTTTATGAGGCTCATAAACTTAACAAGTGTCTCCCCTCTAATATATTTATATATATAAAGTGTTGAAATGAAGACAGATGTGGTTGAATGTCTTGAATGTCTATGCAGGAAGTCTTCAATCATCTTGAGAAATTCTTTATTAGGCGATTGTATGACTGTATGACCCGAAACAAGATTCCACCAGAGAAAAATACGATTTTTCTCTGAGCTCAATAGGTTTATTGCAAAGCTGCTGGTGGCAATACATGTTTGTGTTTGAATGATCCTTTTCTGTAACCACGACTCCCAACTCCACCTCCATCCTCTCCTTACCGGGCTCCTGCTTGAACAGAACAGTCACGTAGAGGAGAGCATTCACCAGCAAAAGCATTATTTCCATCTCACATTGCATTCAAACCTGTAAATCCAGGTTTGAAAACCTGCATATTGAGGTGGTTTGGGCATTGTGGTTTAACACGGAGAGGATACTATAAAGCTACAAGTCTATCTAAAAGAAAATGGGTTAAAATCACCAACAACTTGGAGAAGTTAATCTTTTTTAGCACAAATATAATATGGGAAAAATCGTTTTTTTGATAAAAGTTATTATTTGTGTCTCTATTTTCTATTAACCAGTGAATTTTTCTGGTCTACGGTTGAATGCTTTCGCTATACCTTCAAATAAATAAAATAAAGAAAAAAGATTGCAAACGGTCGACACTACTTTATTTTCAGTTTTTCCACAAAATCATTTAAGCTTTGTGCACTGTGTGAGGAAGGGACTGAGTAAAAAACGTTTGATGGTCACTTTTATGTCTTTCTCCCTCTTTTTTATTGTCTAGATTAAAGTCAATGCCAATTCCTTTCATCGTGACCTCCTGGTACACCGGAGAAGGGCTGAGGTGATGTGAACAGATGCTGCTATGTCTTCGTTAAGCCTCGGCGCTTCTCTGTTCACCTCTATTTGCAGTGAGATTGGGAACTGAAATTGGCCCTGTCACTGTTTTCGCTAGCCTCTCATTTGAGTTAGCTTCACGTTCCCTTACACACCCCTTGTTTTCCTGTCAGACCACTCCTAATTACAGCTGGGACTGATGAGTCCAGACATGTGAGTAAAGAACAGGGACCACAGCTGAATACCAACTGAATGGTTAAGGGGACAGGCTTGTCAGGCTGGTGGATGTGCAGCTTCACCCTCAGATGGCAGCGTTGTCTTTCAAATGTGACTTAGCATATCTAATGTGGTAGGTTTCAAAACGGAAAATAAAAAAAAAACTATCTTCCTTACATTGATTCAATGTATCACCGGGTAGATTCAGGTCCGTAGTCTATTTGCATGAACCTTAAAACGTACATCTGCAGTCCTGCAACTGGATGTTTTTGGATGTTACTGGATGTTATTTTAATGTTTAGTGGGAACTTGTCCTAGCTCCTAAAAACTGCATGGTTTGCAAACATGGACTCCGACCTTGAGCTCCCCAAAGATTTGATGGTAACATTTTGCATTGACATGCACACAAGATTTCCTCTGCAGTGGCAAACCAACCAGCAAGAACCAAATAATCAATAAATTCAGGTTGATCAACTAAAAAAAGTGTATTTTTAGACAAACTGCTATTTAAACATGGGATAGTAAAAAAATATAGAGGCACAGTTAAGCAATATTTTAAAAAAATTCCTTAAGTTGCTAAGATCAGCTCCTCCTAGTAAAGACTGAGGGTTGATTGAACTTTTTTTGCTCTTGGTCTACAACTATAGTATTAACCTCTTCATGCTTCATTTGATTTCAAATTATTAAAACATTTTTCTTCTGTGTTTTTTTTCCCATTCAAAGTAATTCTAAATATAAAGGAGTCTGAACTAATGGCATGTTGCAAATTAGTGACATACAGTGTGATGGGGTTAGCTACTTATAATTGTACAAGTCTTTGACGTAATCCCATTAAAACTGTCTTTATTTTTTTTCTTGGCTTAAATTTAGCCGGAAATTGACCAAATTTGATCACCTGTTGCCTCTTTTTTTACTCTTGTTTTATTTACCATCATCTAGTTTTTTTTTTGAAAATGTATTTGAATTGATTGAATTAAAGATGTCAAATTGACTGACATTCCTTTATGCCTCTAACTCATGCACACATCAAGGGGCTGTTGCTCCACGGTCCCCAGAGCTGAGGTGTCATTTAGCAAGCAGAATAAGGTCCAATCGGTTGGTCAGTATCCCTTTCTGTTCTTATGAAAGGCTATATAAATAAAAATGGAGAATAAAACTTGGAAAAACGCTTAAAATCAGGAACAACAAATGAAATAAGAATTAATGTGTTTTTTATTTTATTTGCATACTTTGGCCAATTGTGGTACTTTTAGCCAGGAGTTACTTATGTGTGATTTTTTAAACATAAATTGGCTCAAATTTGTTATTTTCCCAATGACAACCAGTTGCCGTTTAGCAGAGGGCACTGTAGGTGTGTGTGTATCACTTTGTAAACATACTTTCATTAGTTGCTACTTTGTGCACCACAACTATTAAGTAATATATTTTGACCAACAAGGAATAATCAACAACCATGTGGTTCTTAAAGATAAATATGAAAAGAACTTGACTCGTGAGTACTGAATATTTTTAGGTAAACCTTAATTAGTTAAGGATGAGCCACACAAGACTTTTTAACAGTTTAAATCCACTTTAAAATCTTTTCAAGGGTGTTCCTTCAAAGTTTTGACCCAAGTTTAATGAAGGTTCCTGATCATTGTCTGCTGGAACATCCTGCAGCAAACTAAATATATATTTCAACAATTTTCTTTAAAACTTTCTGTGCCTGAAGCAGCAAACAGCGCTTACAGCATCACCGTGGAAACAGACAAGAAGAGCATCAACCGAGATCCCAACAACTCACATCTGGTCTCTGTAGACGACAGGATCAACTTCTGAAAACTGCCAGGTTGTAAATGTCTTTGGGCAAACTTTCACCTGGTTTATAAATGCTGCTGTGTGTGAAATAAAAGGTCATCATCATTAAAAGGATTCTCTCTAAAAGAAACAAAAAAAAAAACAAAGTCCACCGGAAGTTCATGCTGCAACAAACACATTCCAGACATCATGAGATCCTTGTTGCTGAAGTGACTTTCATTTCAGGGTTGTAACTCTGATTGAATATTCTTTTGGAAATATTACAAAGCAGCTGCATATAACTTCTTCAAGCAACATCTTCTTAAAGTCCCTGATCCTTTTTTGATCTATTGTAAAAGCTTTCTCAGTGGTCTTTTAATTATGAATATGCCATTTTTAGCTAAAATCAAAATACCTGTGTCATTTTCTAGGACATAGTTTCTGCAGAGCGGGATCAGAAATTGGTAAGTGATCCTGCCTTTATTTCCCACCATCCCTTTCTCATTCTCTTCTGCTACCTTACAGCCCCCTACAACCCCAGCTTAACATTACGGGTTCAACGAAAATGGTGAGCAATATTGGCGCTATCCAGTCGAAGAGTTTTGAGCCAGATACCAGTGCAGAAAACAAAGACGTACATGGATCTAGTAGCTGTCTACAAGTGGATGCATCGGAATGGTGTGAAGCAGGGAGCTTGAGACCTGCCAATTGTAGTTTGTCCTTACAAGCTTTTTCAAATCGGATAGTTTGTCTGTTGATTCACCACAATTTGAACAAAGAAATACTCATTTTAATCCCGCAGACAGGACCCCTCCAGGCTTCTCAGCAACTTCTGATTAGCCTCCAGCACTTTCTTAGCTCAAACTCGCCTCTGTTTTCCTCCACATCTCCTCCATTGTTACGCTTTTCCTCTCTAGATGCTGATTCGTGCTCCATCCCACTCAGTTTCTTATCTGCTCTTCCCCCCACCGCCCAACTCCTCTTCAGTACATCACTTCTGGCCTCCAAACTCCAACCTATAATTTTCTCGTGCTCCTTGTTGTGCCTTCTGTGTTTTTCCTCATCTACAATTCATGATAAGCAACCAAACAACAAAAGTAGCACCGAACAACAATGAACTCTAAAACAGGCTCGACTCTCTGTGAGAGATTTCTTCCCTCTTCATCCTGGGATGGTAATAACAATAGAAATAACTGCTGCAACACTTTTGCTTCAAGATATTTTTTTTCACAGGGACTTGTGGTCCCACAGTGCTTTGCGTGATTGAGCTCTGACAGGCAGAGAGGTGTATGTGAACTTCTGAGAGGAGCAGCACTTACTCGAGCCCTCTGCAGCTTGGTGCTAATGAGAAGACTGTGACTGTGTGTGTTTGAGGGTGAATGCTGCAAAAAGATGTCACATTGACTGACACTCCTTTATGCCTGAAATAACTCATGCACACATCAGGTGGCTGTTGCTCCATGGTCCCCAGAGCTGAGGTGTCATTTAGCAAGCAGAACTTGTTGCTGAGGATTTTATGCAGCTGAGTGCCAATAAATGAAAGATGAAGCAGCAATGTTGGGGAACAAGCTGGAGAGTCAGAAATCAAAAGTGGATTTGCCTCATTTTCCTATTTGATTGTTGGAGATCAAATTAACTAGTGAAAGGACAAGGCTGTACAAAAAGTAGAGAGTGGAGCAGGAATGACCATTTTTGCAATTTAATACATGCTTGAAAACCAGAGAGAAACAGAAGAAGGGCCCAACTGAACCAAATAAAAAAACGCAATTCTGAAAAACTAAACATTTTAATCCAAAGATGGGGACTCATGCTTGAAGTTTAAGACTTGAGGATGGTGTTCATTTATTTATTCTTTCTTTTTTCTAAAAAAACATTTAGTTGTTTTCAATTGCTGAAAAAAGGAAAAACAAAACAAAACAATGTCTATTACTGTGTCTCCACCTTTTATTGTACATTTATTTATTTTAAATTTCAAACCAAAGTCTTGAGACTTCACGTGGATCTGCAAAAATTAGACTTTTGTGCATTTCTGTGAGAATCATAACCCCTCCAGCTTGTATGTCACTAATTCAAATTCAATTCAAACAAATGATTACCAAACTTATCTGTTTTTGGAGTTTTTATGTAAGTCATGATCAGGTTTCTCTGCATTGTTGTTGTGAAAGTCAACTGAAAACCCATCCACATTAAAACATCTGTGATGCCACTGTTCTCAGCCCAATTCTGTCTGACTACCTGGCTCCAGCATTTTCAATGCTCATTGTGCCGTGAGTCCTCCCTCGTTGTGCTATCTTCAAATCCTTTCTTCTCCCTGTCAAGGCAAAATGCCAGCGAGGTGCAGCGAAAGCCATGCTCTGCTCCCAGCACTGGTAATTTGACAGCGAGCAGAGAGGCTGCAGAATAATTGGAGTAGCATTTATACGTCTATGTGACACTGACAAAGAGAGAGCAACATTTAACGTGACCGACTGGAATTGGAGGGGAAACGTCAGGTCTTGGATTTCTGGGATTGAATTCAAAAGTTGTCTTCCGAAAAGGAAAAGTGGATTAATCAGACAAACTACACATCCGGCCTTTTGTCAGAGCTGTTTGTGCCTGAGAGAACAGACTCACTAACATGTTGTCTTCTGAAAAACAAGCCAACGGTCAAAGCTGGGGCTCTGGGTTTTTAATTGGACTCCACTCAGTGGGGGCGGATCATTCTGGCAGGTTTTACTGAAAGTTAGTTTTTTATTAACGCAAGAAAGAAGTGAATCTTTGGGGCCATAATCAGAATCAAAACATTGTCAAATAAGTCCTTGTGTCTCACATAAACAACAGAAAAAATCCCCAGTTCCTATTTAAAACATCTGACATAAACAATATAATCTGTTATTGGGGAAGTTTGAATTTCTAAGTGTTTTACCTACATGTTGAGATATTTTCAGTATAATATTTGGAAGCTGGCACCCTGAGAAATCTTCAACAAGAAAGCAGGATGATGAGAGCAGCCTCTATGACTGCTGGCCTACCGGCGAGGGTGACTTTCTATCCCTCCTGTCCGACACTCTTGCTGGCAGCTGCTGCCGCTTTCACAAAAGTAGCGGGGCAGCCTGATGTAATGAGCGGGATTACCAAGGGAGACTGGCAGGAATAGCACAGTATCAAAGGAAATCCAGTCAGCGAGCGGTATTCAGACAGCATTCGGTTCTTTTATTCATGGCCTGCTCGGCTGGAGTGACTCAGCTCACTCTCCTGCTGTCAAACCCTGTCATTATCCATTAGTGTGTTTCTGGCTCGCCGTGGACCGCCCACTGCCGCTGCCATGTGTGAGGAGCATGTCCACAGGTGCGTGTTGTGTTTGACTGTAGCTGCGTGTGTTTAAACATCATGTGTACACTCTTGAAGTTTGAGCTTAGCTCACATCGTCTGGAGGAGGGCGGTGATTTCTTGTGACTCTTGTTGCCATGGTAATGCGTTGTCAAGCACAGTGAGTTTGATGAGCCTTCATTAAGGCCATTCAAAGAGATAGATAAGATGAAAGAATGTGTCGCCAGGACACTGGGGTTTTGCATAATGACACACTTATTTCTGTCTTTTAAAAAAGGTTTAAATAATGTTATTTCCTGCTTTTTTTATTAAGGCAGAGTGACATCAAATTAATTCCTAAATTATGAATTATGATTGAAAATTTAGGATTGAAAAAAAAGAGTATTCCATAAATAAACCATATCACGTTTTTGCCATAATCATCTCTTGTTTTTTAACACTCGCTACTTTAGAGATAAAAGTTATACACACAAATATTACTCCCAGATTTTGATCAATTTGCACATACAGACATACAAATTTGACACATTTGCATGAAAAAATAACTTTTTTTAGAAATTTCAAATGCAAAGAAAATTATTTATGAACGCAAAAGACTAAAAGATCTGGATAATAATCCAAGTATTTTTAAATGTTGGATTGTATCTGAGTATGACACACTATTGACCAAAATGCAAAAATACTCATGAATAATCTTATGCAAAGCAGTTCGAGATAAAAGAAGCTAAATGAAATGAATTATTTTGCATGGAATTGAACGGCAAAACAAACAACACAAACATAAATCAATATGACAATAATTATTTTAGATTTTTTTTAAATAATTATTTTATATATTAACAAAATTTTTCATCTGATTCCATTTTGAATTAAAAAATAAAACCTTAAGTCAGACATTGACTTTCTGGCACAAACACCCAGGTCAGAGTCTCGATGGAGCAGCGATCTCGCCGTTCTTTTACTCTGATTACTCAGTTATCAAACACTCAATTTCAGCGTTGCTCCTAACTGCACGGATTTTAAATTGAAATGGTTGGTAAGAGTGGTTGGATTCAATAACATTGATGATGACTGCTTACTGCAACACTTGATTAGGCAAAGAGTAATTAAGGTCTCAGGTACACCTGCTGCACGCTTTGCACCTGCGAGGAAATTAGGAGAGGAAATGCACAGTGGAAAACTCCAGAAAGGCCGGATGTGAGTTTGAGAAAATGCATTTGTGTGTCGTTGTGAGCCGTTTATAGTGTGAGGATGCCTGATAAGGAAACCAAGAGGGTTGAAGCTGAAGCATTACTCCTCTTTCTTCTCTGCTCAGCTGTGCTCCCTGAGGACCGGGCAATAACTGCTGGTCTGGTGGATCCAGAAAAGACACGCCAATAGATGTGTGCATCATCCACTTCAGTGCACACTTATAAATGAGGATGAGAGGTCAAAAATGTGTCTCTTCAGAAAGAGTTAAAAAGAGTGATGGCGAAGGAAAATCTAAACCGAAAAACGAGTCTGAAAAAGATACAAAACAGAAAGAAAGAAGCTGCAATAAAGGTACAAGAATTCAAAGAAGCCGTCGTTAGGAAAGAGCTCAATGACTTTTTCATGGATGTCTGCAAAGTAAAACTACAATGGAGTATTAGGGTCACCTTTAAAAAAATAAAATATGTGACAAGTCAAAAATTTACAAGAATAAAGAAGTAAAATAACGAGAAAAGAGTCAACAATTTACGAGGATAAAGCCATAAAGTTATGAGTAAAAAAATAAACAACTAATCAGAATAAATTAAGAAAATGAGTCAAGAAGTCAATATTTTACTAGAATAAAGTCATAAAATTTTGAGCAAAGAAGTCAATATTTTGCACAAAAAAGCTATAATTACCTAATAAGTCATCTGATATTACCTGATAAGTTAAAAATGTAAAAGATGAAACTCTAAGAAAAAAGGCTGTTTACTAAAAAAATACTTGCAACAATAACAAAAAAAGGTTGTGTCAGAATTCCTACTTCTTTAGTCTTTATAGTCTTTATAAAATGCTCACATTTATTAGGTTTTGAATTTGGGAAACATCATATTTGGCGTTAAAAAAAAAGAGCATGGTATCGGAACTGCTTTTAAAATCCAGGGCACAAGATAATCCCGCACCATTTCATTTTTTAGTAGGAGTAGGAAGGGAATTTGGACATAACCTAAGTATTTTAGTGAGTCAACATATCACAAGAACATTGACAAGAATTTGTAGGAAACTGGGTCTCTTCAGAAGAAAATTTCACCCAGATTTGGAAGAAATAATGTCTTTTGTGGAGGAAGAAATGGTCAGAGATGGCCGATTGCAGGAATATTGCCGGTTACATTAACGAACAATTCATATAGGCTCTGTGGTTTCCCAAAGACACGGAGATAAAGATTTCTGATCAACAAGTTTCGGCGGGAGCGCAGTTTATACGTCAGCAGTTTAGTTGCAGAGGTCCAAATGGATCATGTCACATGGATTCCTATGATAAACTAAAGCCGCATGGCATTGCCATAAATGGCTGCATTAATGGATTTGATTGGCACAAATGTGGGTGGAAGGTTGCACCTCTAAAGTTTCAAAAAAGCATGTCTTTTTCCTTGTAAATTTGGAACTTTTTCCTACTAATTTTAAAACTTTCTCATACTTTTACAAATTTAAATAACTCTCCTGACTGAGGAAAAACCCTAGTGAAAAAAAAAAACTTCAATAGGATATGTGGCAATGCACGCAGTGATGCTGCTAATTGCTTTTTAAGTGGAGTAAATGTTCGTATTTTTCAAACGAGCAGAAAAACATGGCCACAAGCAAATCTTTCTATTCTTCTTGAATAAAGTTTGTCATCTATTGTGAGTTACAATCTTACATCTTTGTGCTCAGAGCTTACACACATACCTGCTTTCCTATTTAATGATAAACAAAACACAGAAAGGACACAGTACGAACTGCTAACGTAATAAAATGACAACAAAAAAACTCTAAATAATTAATAAATAATTAAGGTGAAGATGTATTAAGGATGCAAATTAATCATTAGCTTTTCTCAAAAAGTTCAGGTGCTAAAGAGGTTAAAAGAATTGGTTCTTCCTTGTCCAGTTAAAAAAAAATTGTTTTCACAATTTTTCGTTGACAATTAACAAATCAGTTTAAAACTTTTATGTATATAGGTACAGAATTCTCCCAAAAAATATCTGAAATCTGTGACTTCTCTTTTTTAGTTCCTTCGGAGGAAGGCGAGTCCTGCTGTTCTGGGTTTGCACATTCTGTAACCTGAGAATAGATCACATTGTGATGTGATTCATTCATTCCCTTCGCCTGCAGAGTTTTAGATTTGTAGGTGGGAGGTGTGGAACAAGAGGTTGGTGGAGAAAATTTACCAGATTTAAGAGTCTGTTGAGTGCAAGACTATAAAAAAAACAAGGAAGTTTTAGTGGAAAGCAAATTAAAAATAGGAGTGTTAACACTCGTGAGTGGACATCTGCTAACTTTGTTTACTGTAATCCATTGAACTGCAAGCATTTACTATGAGCTTAGCCATGTTTGCTCATAATTCATGACTTAGACCAGATACAAGTCCTTTTCATTCAACTTTTGAGGTGATAAATGTCAATTTCTTTATGCTTTTGTATTATTTGTCTTGCAGTTTGTCTTCAATCCTTTTTTTGTGGCTCATTAGGCCTAAAAAAAAAAGTAATTTCAAAATAAACATCATTCAGTCCGTGACATAAAAAACAGATCATTATCTATTAATGAGCTCGGTTAATAAATTGTAAAACAAACTATGAGCCTTTCCTGTTTATTAAACCAGTCACAGAGTAGTATACCCACAGCAGGATATTTAGCATTCAGCTCTCTTTTATGCCTAAATACTTGAATAAGAACAAAGCATAATGATGGCTTTGCACAAACTGAAGCATCCAGTTGGGCTGTAAATGCACAGAAGCTGTGAGAATGAGCGGTGTGGAATGAAGGCATCCAGCCAACTGGAGCTGGTGTCAGACTAAGGGTGGGAGGATGATTTATTGTACAGTTGTGGTGCAGACGATTACATATTTTGGTTCACATTGTCCTTCGCAGTGCCTTAGTACAGCTTTAGGCATTTTTTTTTAAATTGAAGGTTTTTTTTTTTTCTTTTAATGACAAATACAGTAAGTACCTTCATAGTGAGGTCAAAAAGTGTGTAAATGAGAAATCTTGGGGTCTCAGCGACTTTCACAAAACTTTGAAAGTGAAACATTGTTTGACAGATTTTTCTTCGAGAACAACAACAAATAAGCATGCACAAATATGCGTTTTTGTTCATTTATGGTATTTTAAAGGGTAAGTTAAAGCCACAAGCTACTAATTATCACCCCTAAATGAACAGCTTCTCTCTATGATAGCAGAATTTTTGTTCGTTTGCTGCTATTGGCACCCTACTGAGAAAGAATGACCTTTCTGTATTGGTTGCAGTACATCAATGTGGAAAAGGTTAAAAATAATTTAGAGCTCATAATGACACTTTGAGAAAGGAGTTACTGTTGAAGCTTGGGATCCAAGGCTGAGGTAGGAAACAAATAAAGAAAAACACACAAAGGAAGAAGCTGTAACAAAAAGCAAGCAGATATGTGACATAAAGTGATGTGAGAATCTGCAGAAACGAACTGAACTTTGACCAAAGAAGAACTTAAGGAACAACTCAAAGCAGGTGTGAACATGGCAGAAGGGCAGAAGAGAAACGTGGAGTTAAAAGTTAGATAACCAAAGTGGACACACTGAGGATTTAAGCACAAAAACAAGTAGAGTCACTGAGAAAAAAAAAGAAAATTATTGATCCTCACAAGTGAAAAGTAATCCGAACAGTCACCAAGCTTCTAAAGTGTGGACATCCCAGCTTCAGGGTCAGATCACGGTTTGGTCGGAGAAATACTACAGTCCAAGAGATGTACCTCTACAGACTTAATATTTAGAAAAAAAAATGTCTCAAGCTCTGAAAAAAAACTGAACTGTGTTGTGTTTGGAGAAATTCTGTTCAAAAAGAAGAGCAGGTTCCCAAACCTACACCACCATACCAAGACTTTTTTTTTCTTTTACTGAAATTGAATGAATTTCAAGATATGGTAATGATTTGGCGTTACCTTCTAACTACTTCTTTGCCTATTATATTATATAACTACTGACTTCTCTATCTAGCAGAAGTAAATGTAAGATTGAATTTGCAAATCTAAAGACGAATGGGGCTGCACGGTGGCGCAGTGGTTAGCGCTCCTGCCTCATGGCAAGAAGGTTCCCGGTTCAAGTCCTGGCTGGGGGACCTTTCTGTGTGGAGTTTGCATGTTCTCCCCGTGCATGTGTGGGTTTTCTCCGGGTACTCCGGCTTCCTCCCAATGTCCAAAAACATGCTTCATAGGTTAATTGGTTACTCTAAATTGTCCCTAGGTGTGAATGTGAGTGTGTATGGGTGTGTGATTGTGGCCCCTGCGACAGACTGGCGACCAGTCCAGGGGTGTACCCTGCCTTCGCCCATGAGTAGCTGGGTTAGGCTCCGGCAACCCCGTGACCCCGAAAGGGATAAAGCAGATTGGAAAATGAATGAATGAATAAAGCAGAATGAAGAAAAACTTTTTTGTAAGGTTTCTCAAAGTACAGATGTCAGTTGATTGAACCAATTTGGTGTAGATTTCTCCACATTGATGTGAAAAACTGAAAGAAATGAATGCATCAAGTCGCAGTAATTAAATAAATCTTTTTTGTTAGATAAAGAAAAGTTCCTTCATCTGACCTTGCATTTGTTTTAACTTTGGTGCTTGACTGTGGCAGCAAATCAATGAAAGTCACTTTCCTGTTTCACATGATGTGATCTATTTCCTGGTTCATATATGGTAGATCTGACAGAAATCAGCAAACATATTTGCAGTTTGATCAACATGTTTGGTGTCAGGTTGGGCCAATAGAAAACTTTAAATCAACAGATATCCTCTGAAATTTCTGGCATATCATGCATGAGAGTAACTGTATTTTCAAGATAAAGTCTGTGTTTACTGTCAGCATCGCTTTCAAAGTTCTGCCCAAGGCTGTGTCACCTTAGTTTGCATTTGCTCCCCCAACAACCCCATCTCTCCCTTTAAATGGATGGTTGCGTGTGTGTTATTTTATGCCAGTGTTGTGAATTCTGCTGCAGATCTTAAGCGATTACTATATCCTCAGCCGCTTGACTGACTGACAGCTCTGATGTTGCATGAAAAGCAGGTTTGGCTGACAAGAGCTCTGGCTGAGCGTAGAGTTTGGTTGGTGGTGCGTTGCCAGAGGAGTGGCTCTCTGGGAGATATGTGCTACTAGAGCTCACTTTGAACCCTGCAACTTGCTCCGTGGTTCACAATGGACTATTACCGCCGTAACACTTTTTAAGTTTGTGCGGCGCTGGCAGCTGGGACAGAAGCTGTAAACATGGTGCCTGTTGTAAATAAAAAAGGGAAGAAAAAGAACAATTTGGGAGACAGAGAGATACGGGGAGCGGAGTCAGAGAATGATCGGGAAAAAAATGACACCATGGGAGAGAGACAACAAGAAAGGAGGCAACAAAAAAAAAAAAAACAGAACGCATTGAAGCATAGAGACGGCATAGAGACCACCATCTGACCCAAATATGAGATGAAGGGAGTAGAGCTGAAATGCTTTTACAGGCCCCTCACGGTGAACAGCAGTCAATCATTGCTGTTACAGAGCGGTGCTGATGTGTACTAAATTTCATCTGTTTTTAATATTTTTATGTCATTTCATTCATCATTTCAAAATAATGTTTAACAACTATTTTTTACTTCAATTGTGTTTGTGGCAGAACGACCATTTGATGGTTAACAATCAAATCCATTATATTCATTTTACAAACAATTTTTTTGTCATCTTAGTTTTTTGTTAAAAAAATTCAGAAAATATTTTCTTCTTCTTATTCTTAGGACTTTTTAATTTAAATTTATAACAAGATAGTTTGAAAAAAAATGGTTTGTTTTGGTGAGGAAAGAAAAAATTTTCACATCTAGTTGAAGTTACAATATCTGCTTTTTTGGGGGTAATTTATTGGTTTACTTCTATGGTCAGGTGTTATCTCGCACTGTGGTAAGTCGCACAAGAGTTTGCTTGCAAAGCATGCAAAATATTTTCTTAGGTGGACCAATCTTCATGTTATGACGATTTTTCACACCTGAACCCCATGAAGCCATTCATATGATATCATACCATGATTAAAACATTCCTATTGTCTATAAGCTATTGTCCATAACTTGGTCCATGTTTTCCGCCCTGTAATTCATAATTCAATTGAAAACTAATGCTGTCATGCAATTAATTTTTCTTGGGCAATTATTTAATTGTTTTACCTGTAATTAATTAATCTAATTAACTGATTTTATTCGCAATTATTTTTAACCTACTAATTGCTGTAAAAAGCCTCATTTTGAGATATTTTCATTTAAATTTGTGACATTGTTGCGCAGTTGTTAATATACCTTACCCCACAGTAGATTTTATAGTTTCCTTTAACCTATTTGGGCGAATTTGATCATTTTTAAAGACTGGAATGAAGCAGAAAAGGAATGGAGAAGAGAATCTAAGAAGGAAGAAATGAAACACCACAGAGAAATTAAACCATTTAGATTTTGGATTTTGTTTTATTTTTATTTTTAAGTAAACTTTGGCTTCACCATCTGGATAAAAACAACTACTAGGAGGCAAATTTCTCTTTGAAATTATTCTTTATAAACTTCTCATGACAATTACTTTCCTCAAAAAAGAGTCAGTGCAGAGTGCAGTGCACTGAAGCTGTTACCATGACAACACAACGCACCGTGTTTTAAATAGTCCGCTTTTGTAAAAAACAATTTAAGCTTTAAAATATAACAGGACTGAAGTTCCAATAATTTATGTAATATTTATATTTTTTCCAAATGACCATGATATGATCAGGTTAATACACTTCCAGATGTGCAGTAACACAGAAGTAACCTTCCGTTAAATGAGATTAACGCGATTAAAAAAGAAAAATGATGCGCTAAAATGTTTGTAGTTAATTAATCGCGATTAACGCGATAATTTGACACTCCTTTATAAAACAACTTAATTTTAAAAACAATTTCATTTTCTGTCAATTATTTAATGTAGAGGATTTTACAGTGTTAATGTTGCCAAGATGAGTCATTTAAAGAAACCAAATGGCTTTTTGGTTTTTAAAATGTTGAGTTAAAAAAAAAGACTTAATCAATTCTATGTTTGTGCTTCTGCTTCTGCAAGGACACAGAAGAAGTGGCTCCACTATACTGAGTTTGGCCGTGTAATTACAAAGCTCAGGCATAAAGGCCAACAATAACCTGAGTCTCTTTAATTTGGGATAATTCATTTATTCTATTCTACCATTTTTAAAAGAGAAATCAAATTCGGCTACATGTTAAGCATGACTTTTACTTTGGTTAAAGAAACAAAGGTGAAGATTTTCCAATTTTTAAAAATCAGGATTTAGTTTAATATTTAAGTATTTTTTTACATAAAACCTGATAAAGAAATAATTTGAAAAAGTACATCAACTCGTTAACAAAACATGAATTCAGGAATTGGTTCACCCTTTTCATTCTTTAAAGGGTGTTGTCTGAAGACCACAAAAACCTCGAATTATAGTTTGACCAAGAACACAGGATGTCAAGTGAGAAGTGATTTGCCTGAACAACTTTTTTTTGTGCACAACCAGGCCTCAAATTCAAATAAAGTTATGTTGATAAACTTTTTCAAAACATGCATTTGAGAAAGAGGTTTATGCTGAAAAGTGAAATCTTCCCTCGGAACATCTTTTCTAAAATAAATAAAACCACACCTAGTAAAAGTGCCTCAGTAACTTGAAAATAAATAGACTGCCAACATAAATCTTGAAATGCAGGGCTAAAGTTATACATTTATGCCTTTTATCTCTGTCTAGCAGTGTCTGAAACCTTCACAACCAGTTCCTGTTAAGTGAGACTCAGAGCAGAGCACAGACCCTCATAGACCAATAACTGATGCTCATGTCTGTGGAGCAATGGGTTTAAAAAAACCTTTATTATAGCAATTTGAACACAGAAAACCTCCCATTGTTTTAGATAGCACTTTTTTTTACCTTAAATCCTTGATCTTCTTCCAACCATTTATTAACTTTAAGGATTTTTGTGAACAATTTCAAGAAGCTAAGATGAAAAATTGCCATCGTCCTTCTAAGAGCCACTGCCCATATGTATGGACAAAGGTGCATTCAAAAACAAAAGCGTTCACACCGGGCTTGGTAAAGTGTAACGGTAACCGCTTCCACAGAAAAGTGTTTGGAAATGTATGTATGTGCACGCTTCAAGCTTCTGCCTTCAAACCTCTCGTGTTCATGCGTCGCTACACAAGTCTTCAAGTCAGTTCAAAACGAGAAGTAATTGAACGCACACAGAAGGTTAAACCAGCTAACCCTAACCCTACCTTTGACCAGTCAGGGACTTGGATTTGGTAGTGATGTCAGGGTAACATCCTTTTGAACACACGGAAGTGCCAAACGCTTGAAAATTGATCATGAAGGATTAATAAGGATAAATTAATAACTGTGGTTTGTCTTTCAGAAATGGCAATAGAGCAGTGAAAGAAAAAAACCTAGAGCGAGATTTGTGAGATTTGCATCGCTTCGACGTTTTAAACCAAACCTCTTTCAACTGTGAGTTAATGCTCTAGTATCAGGTAGCGGCTGTCCACTGTGAACTCCATATGCTAAAGGTGTGTTCTAAAACTCACATTCAGGGCGTTCTTGAACACGCCACACATGCCCGGTGTGAACATAGCTTCAGAGGGACGTAACAGCTGTATTTTTATGAATTTTATGACTTAGATTTGGATTTAAGATTTCTTTAAATCTCCATTAAAGTTTAAGATTAAATACCACCAAAGTCATTTTTACCAGTAGGATTTGAAGGTAGGATCAGGTTTTGCACCGTATCATGCCAAGTCATTAATCTGTCCAGTGCTTCAGACTCACAAGGAGCTGTCAATGATGGGTAAAGGTAAACAGCAGTGGTTGTGTATCAATTTACAGGAGGTCGGGCCATCAGTCAGATGATGGACAGACTTGTTGCAAACAGAAAAGCAGAGGCTGAAATCTAAAAGGAAACACTCGACTGCCCGGTGAAAAGCGAAGAGGAAGCAGTGAACCATTCTGCCAGACCAGGCGTCTAATGATGGCAACCCCACAAACCCACATACCAGGACAGATCAGCCCCACATCATGTCAGCAGAACATTATTAATGACGGACACTTAGGGTCATATTAGAGACCCAGCTCATGGACACACCCGGTTGCTCAGTGATTCAGTCAGGCAGACATTGACCAGGTTAATGAATAAATTACATGCTTTACCAATCCACCAAAATAATATTGAGCTGTTTTATTACCAGCAGAAAAGTGGAGTTTATAAAAGTGGAATGGAGCTTTCTGTGTGAACAAAAGGTGCCAAGTCACAATAGAGTCTGTCAGAGCACAGCAATGAGCAGGTGAGATTACCATCTCAAGTGATAATGTTATTCCCCATGGCCAATTCTCAAATTCAAAGGACGTTAAATAGCTGAAGTATGACATGGCAATGGACTTAATGCCTGCCATTAATCTTAACAATGCTGCTGCTGAATATGGACGAGAAACTATCAGCTTTCACTTTGAGGGTCACAGAGAGGGACAGCTGAAGCTGCACAACTCTTTAATAGAAGAGTGATTCATGGAAAATACTTCTTTAGCTCCTCTGATAAATATGCTTTCCTTCACTGAATCCCAAGTTCATTTGTAAAAAAAAAAAAAAAAAAAAGCAGTGCAGCCACACAAAACAACAAAGACATGTTCGGTTTTGGCTCTCAGTTTCCTGGGGCTAAAATAAATTATCATCCCCCATGGTGCAGTGTTGTAATGTTGCCACCTGCCAGCATGGAGGAATTGTTCAGTGTTGTCATCATTTCTGAGGTCATGTCACTTTGATCTAACACAAGCTGCTTTTAAAAAAATATTTTAGGACATGTTTTCTGTTTAAGGTGGCTCTCTGGAGTAAGTTCCAAATGAAAACATTTCCAATAACACAAATTAAAGTTAAAAAATAAATGGCGACAATAATTTACATCCCCACTTCAGATACAGCTGGTTTCAAGTGCATGAAAAAGTTGGATTGGACCAATATAATAATAAAAAAATCAAATCTCGCAGCCAAAATGTTCTATGTTTATGTTTAAGGGGAAACAACATCATTGCACACATATTAAAACTGTGAAAATGCAACAAAGAGATCAGCATTAAGAAAGGTTTAAAACAACAATGTGTATCAGAAGTCAAAATAAAATGAAATAAAAAAAACAGTTAATGAGAGGGAGGAAATAAAAAAAGAGTGACAAATCAGGCACATAATCTTTAGTGATTACAGAACTAAGATGAACAGTCTTTTGATAATTTTCATATGTATTTTACATATTAGTGTCATTGAAAACTCCTAATCAAAAGAATAAACCAGATTGGTCATTTAAACATAAGAAGATTCTTTGAGATTGGAAATAAACTGTTTGTCTAGAGAAAAGGAGCTGCCATCTTTAAAAGCAATTATCAAAATATAACACTTTGGGAACCTTTAAGCATGAAAATAATGAAAAAACAATGGAGATAATGGGATTAAAAAGAAATTACTGCTTTAAGCAAATAAGGTCATTTCTCTGTAGTGTAGTTTTGTTTTGAAAATGATGATGAAAGCATCAGGGCACCAACAGCAGACTTATTGTAAAACCTACCAGCTTATCACTTTGTTTGCACCGTAACAAAACAGCCTCTAAGCAGTTACCAGGCACCAAAATCCCAGACTGGGATAGGCTATTAAATGGATCAGAGATTTTTTTTTTTTTTTTTAGTTATCTAGCAGTCTAATTTAGTTTACCAGGATAAGTCAATTGAGAACCAATTCTCATTTACATCAACAGCTTGAGCCCATTAAGCATGTCTTTGGATGGGATGCCAGTAGAAAACTCATACATGCACGGGGAGAACAGGCAAACTCCACAAAGAATAAACCCAGCTGAGATTACACCAGGGCCTTCTCGCTGTGAGCAAAAATACTAATCTCCACACCACCGTACAGCCCCATGGATATGGCTCAGAAAACAAACAAACAATGGCTTAAACGTCATTGTTGACCAATCCATGCTATAAAATTCCTGTAAATCAGATTGATCAGCAAAAATGTTTCATCTCTAAAAAAAACAAACAAACAAAACAAAACAATGGTTAAAAATCTCTGTGTTCACTTAAAAGAATTTTATTGTTAAAAAAAACTGTTGGTTTCTCAGCAGGTTCAGTTCAGAATTTAACTTTTACTGCCATTTAAGGTAAAACGGTTGTTCAGATATTTAATATTTTTCCAAGTCTGGTTTCAACAGTTTACCAACTACAAGAGAACACTAAAAATTCTTATAGTTTTATGAGAAGCCAACACAACGAGGAGCACTTTTGACTTTGCATGCGGGTAAAATACGCAATTTATGGCTTCAAGAATTTATTGAAATGTGAGAGGGAGCGTTACTGCAGCCAGGGCCATTTTAAAGGAAGAGTGCAGCTTCTCAGAATATGTGCCGGTGTCATTGCACTAAAGACATATTGTACATCCAAGGACAGCAAAAGCTGCAGAGGGAAAGGCACCTTTACAAGCCACAGTGGGTCACATTAGCAGAGAAGTGCTCCTGCAGCGCAGTGACATGAAAGATTTGGCCTCATCGAACAATCAGGAGGCCGAAGGTAAACTAATTACAGTTAAGGCCATTAACTCACATTCAGTGTGTGTTCAGTGCAAGTCCATACAGTGCCTTTATGTCTTACAGAGGCTTAGAATCCACATTCAGCAAAGATTAAGGGCAACTGTACATTTGATAATTAAACTTAATTGCAAATGAGACCTAGAAGGCGTCATCCTTTACAGTGGGGTATACAGTGCAGCTTAATGCCAGATTTTAGCCAGTGGCAAAAAAATCATTTCAGGAGGATAATCTTCTTCTCTGACTCTCCTGTATCTAAACTTCAATTCTCTTTGCTCATGAAGATAAAGATTTAATCATGTGCACTCGCACAGGGGGTGACTCAAACCTTTTGAACTATTGCAAAAGTGTTCCCAGTGGTCTTTTAGTTATGATTATGCAGTTTTTAGCCAAAAGAAAAAAAAACTGTGTGGTTTTCTAGAATACAGTTTCTGCAAAGCGGCAATCGTTTATTAAAAAAATCACCTCAGAATTGAAACTGTTGGTGTGGAGTAAGCCTGCCTGAATTTCCCATTATCAATCTGTTTACACACTCTCCAGCTAGCTCACAGCCCCTTGCAGTCTCAACCTAACATTGCCAGTGCAACAAAAATGGTGAGTTATCCAGCCGTACAGTTTTGTCAGTTAAAACAAAGAAAAAAAAGACGTACATGGATGTATTTGTTTCTCAGTGGATGCATTGGAATGGAGCAGAGCAGGGAGCTTGCGGCCTGCGGATTGTAGCATCTACATCACTGCTTCTGATACACAATGATTTGACTAAAAACTACTCAGAAACACAGTTTTAACCTTAATTTTTTCTCTATATGTCCTCCATTATGAGAAAAATGCCATAAGAACATATTAAAAACACCCCCAAAAAAAAGCAGAGCCCAGGTGTGTCTTGAAGTTTTCTCATGACGTCACCTTAAGGGACGTCATGAGAAAACTTCAAGACACACACGGTTGGATTGTATGCTTGACGTGCATTTGGTAAATATTATTATAAGATAATATAAAATAAGTATTTGTAAGTTGCTCACATTTAGGACGCGTGGATGATGCTGTCGTACAGTGCTGTTGCGCCAAGCTCTAGTGGTTCGAAGGATGTGCATACTGACTCCTTACTAACAGCGTGCATATTCTGCATGGATGGGGTGAATGGGTAATATGTAGGATGACCACACAAACTACACTATAACATTTTACAGTTGAACAGTCCTAACAGGCTCCATACACAATAGTCAGGATTTGGGGTGTTAAAGAAAAGGAAAAATCCGTACAACACACACTGCTTCGCCTTCACTTGTTCCTACATGTTGTTTGGGTGTTCATAATGGTCTGTCGCCCGTTGAAAAACAATGCATAAACTTCTTTGCTCTACGGACTCACTGAGCGATCTACAGCCTAAATATTTCATGAAGACCAGGTTAGCATTTTTTCCTTGCCTGTATCCGCCTGTAAAGGCAGTTATGACTAAGGCTTAAAATGCCAACATTTTTGTCTTTGACATTCTGGATCCAAAAAATGGGAAACAAAGAGAACAGCACATGGCTGGCACATTTCTGATCTGGAAACAATAGATCTGACGTCTGTCATTCAGTCAAAGTTAAAGTGACAGGACAGCCGCACTGTGTCGGTCTCCTTTTCGGTTTTGCTGTGCGATTTTTGGCTCAGTTTGAGCACATCTTGTTGCTGCTAAAGCTGCCCTGTCACAAGACTGAGACATTCTGAGATGGTCATAAAAAAGCAATAGGTATTGAGGCTGTTTCATAACCTCTAAAACCAAACATTTGTGATACCACTCTCATATTTGGCCTTGCATCAAGCAAAGACAAAATCTCACCTCAGAGGACGATGTAAACTTTCACGCTCAAAACACAGGTCTTTTTCCTTTGTGCTTCCTTTGATAAACCTGCGGCAAAGATAACATTTTTGTTGTCTACCATCTTTAAGCGGAAAGGCAGTTTATGACACTGCTGGTTCAAGTTAAAGCTGAATTTATCTTTTCAAAAGGCAGCAGTGTGGGCTGCAGAAACTCATTACAGTAATTCACTTGATGTGTTGGTCCAAAGCAACTCGATTCCAATATCATCAGTATCACAACCTTTAGTGCCAAGCAGAGTATTCAGATGGAAGGAGGAAGAGGGTGGGTTTGAAATGACATGGATGACTTTGAGGAGGAGGATGATGATAGAGAAGACACAGCTTTTCTGGATGTTTTCAACCCTACTGTGATAGTGAACGACTCCTAAGCCCCAAGAAATCCAATAAAAGGATGGTCATGGACGTATAAGTTTGCTTTTTTTTTGATGAGTTCAAAACATACATGTGTGGGTAAAGGGAAAGGGAAGAAAATGTGCACGCTATGCCAATTGAGTTGCTTCAACACAGGAGAAAGCAATAAAAATCACGAGAGTGATGCCAAGACAAGGATCGTAACCCTTTCAGAGTTTATATCCAGCAACTTCAAGCGCTGGAAAAGGTCAGCTCTGTTTTCTCTGGAGGCGGCTGGAACTGGATTTCATCCAAAGCAACTGGCACGCTGAGAGGTCGAATCATCCACCTGGCAGATACACCTTAACGTGTGGGAGCCTCTGGTCATCCTTCCAATCACTTTTGTGTTTACTTCCCTGTTATAAGTGTGCTGCTAAGGACACTCCCTTGAACAACGAACGCCATCTGTTGAAGTGAATCACTAAAGTTCTGCATTCGCCTCCTTTCATCGTGGTTTGTTTTATGAAGATCTAAAAAAATAAAGTCATTGCAATTAAAAAGAAAACAAAGGATGAAAGAAAGCAAACAAGGAGCAGTGATGTGAACTAGATTATTACTGTGGGTGTGGCTGATGGTCCTTTGGGTGATACTGACATTTCACCGCACAGGATTCACAGTGCTCCTCATTCACTTTCCTTTTGTTCAGGCCTTTTGAAGAGACAAGGGCATTGTGTTGGAAAAGGATAAATGCCACCCACAATGCTGCCATTTCTCTGTTTTCTCTAACAGAGAGCTAAAAAGCACATTCGAGTATTCAGAAACATTGCCACCAATGAAGAGAAGTTGAGGTCATTACCTCACACTGAGGACGTTATTGGCTGTGAGCTTGAAAGGCATTAAGCGTTGGCTGGTGGCCAAAGCTGTTTGTCCAGAATGATGGCGCCTCTTCCACCATTTTCTGAGGTAAATGAGCTCAGTGGTAATACAGCTGTTGACTGAAGCCGGCAATGCAGCTCACTCAGTCAAGAGAGGGTGTAACACTTAAGCCGTGCTCACCATCCGTGATATTCTCAATCCAGATGAAAGGGACGTTATAGAAAAGTGCAGGTGTTTAATAACAACAGCCATGAAGCAGAAGATCGTTTAACTTCACAGAGTGGGGTCACACTAACTGTTAGGTAACGTCACAAACACTTTGGTTTCACAGTTGAGGAGCTATAAACCTGTCCCGGCATTAATGAAGGTATACAGGCTGTGTAGATGGAGCTTCATGAAACGAATGCACAAGTTGGCACACGCAGACCTCACATGGACAACAGCACTGAGTGAACTGCTAAAGCACACTAATTTAGTGTATTTTGTGTGGTGCACAAAGGAAAAACACTTGAACTTCCTGACTGAGGCAAGATTGAATAGGAACACAGCGATTCTCAAACATTTTCTGTTCCTTTAAGAGAATACAAATAAAGACTCTTTTTTGTTTCTCTTTATGATCCCAAATGTAAGGCTAAGACCGGATTTCCACTGGTCCGCCGAGTTGCATTGCCTCTCTGTTGCATTGACGCATAAAAATGGAATGTTTATTAATCAATCAGAATGTTTACATCGCCTCCGTGTCCTCTGTGTCTGGTGTCTGTCCCTCCACAACGCAATGCAAGCTTTTCGCAAGAGTTTTTTGGTTTCCATTTTTGCTTGGTTGTCCATTTTCGCCATGGGCGACAAAAGTTTAATTTCGAAAGTACAAAAATGTAACAGCATTTATGACACAAAACATGCATCTTACAAGGACAAACCTACCCCCTGTAAACTGGGTGGTGGTAAGCTGATCGTCATAAAATAGACTCTCCATGCAAGGCAAGGGAGACACATCACAAACAGAGCAGTCTAAATCAGTCATAAGACGTGAACTGCTATATTTTCTGGCATTGAATTTTATCGTGAATCATCATTCTACATTGCTGATATTCTTGAGGCAGTCATCTTCTTTTATGCGACAGCTAGTCAAATATCGGTAACAGCCTGTGATTCTGACCTTATATGACCTTAAATGTAGTTGTAGAGAAGTAAACTCTTGTTTGTAGCTTAAAAAAAGTTCTTATACTCCAGAGTAAATAATGTTTTAATTTTTTGTATTTCAAATTAAAAGTTTTTTTAAACAGAGGCATTTTTTGCTAATAAATTGATTCACTTGATGTCCAACAAAACCCGTCAGGTTGGTTCCTCTAATTTTTTTTATTTCAGGGCATGTTGACATTATTTAAGCTCAAGATGTCAGAAACACAATAAAACCCAATAGATGACATAGTCACAAACTGTATCTATCTATAATCAGCCACATGTATAAATAAATCCCAGTTTTCTTTTTTTTTTGTTGATAACGTTGAGAGAAAGGTTTTATTTACAACTGTAATTGTGAATTTTTGTTTTCGACTTATTGAATTTAGGAGAGCAACCTTCTCTGTGATTCTAAAAAAGGCTGCACAGTGGTTAGCGCTCTTGCCTCACAGCAAGAAGGCCCCCAGTTCAAGTCCCGGCTGGGGGACCTTAATCAACATCATCAATGGGGGACCTTTCTGTGTGGAGTTTGCATGTTCTCCCAGTGCACGTGTGGGTTTTCTATCATCCAAAACCATGCTTCAGAGGTTAATTGATCATTCTAAATTGTCCTTAGGTGTGGATGCAAGTGTGCCTGGTTGTGTGATTGTGGCCCCTGCGACAGACTGGTGACCTGTCCAGGGGTGAC
Organism: Adrianichthys oophorus; assembly: GCA_036245035.1. Taxonomy (NCBI): domain Eukaryota; kingdom Metazoa; phylum Chordata; class Actinopteri; order Beloniformes; family Adrianichthyidae; genus Adrianichthys; species Adrianichthys oophorus. The sequence goes on from BSAI01000104.1 coordinate 23,231,084, forward strand.
CCCTGCCTTCGCTTATGAGTGGCCAGGTTAGGCTCCGGCCGCCCCGTGACCGCGAAAGGGACTAAACGGGTATGTGTGGTAAAATTTAGACAATATGATCTGTAGCTTCTGCATAAAAGTGTTTGTTATTAAGAAATGTGACTAAAAGGTTAAAAAGCTGCAACATAACCACTAATATCATGAATAATAAAATATTCAGCAATGAGAAAGTTTTATACATAAAAATATTTTTTCTATGACTAGAAGTCGTCATTCCTTTTGTATAACCTGACACAAAAGAAAGGCAAAAGTAAAAATTCAGCTTTTTTTTTATCGATGTCCTACACCACCATTTTCCCACATTAGTCGTATTATAACAATATGCAGCTGTAAGCATGCACCAGTAATTACGCCTTAGATAATTAAAGTCTTAAAAGTTTTCACTCCAAAGCAAAAATTACATTTTCCAGTGGGCACGGTCACAGTGCAGAAAATTGGATATCAATACCAGAATATCACAGCATAATTAAATTTCACAGTGACACAAATGGAGTTGCTTATGCTTATATATCTATATCTTTAATCAATTCAATTAAATATATCTTACAAAGAAAAATACATCTTTTTTTATTGAAACATTTGCTGCTCATTCTCCTTTCACCTGTCGGTTTTGTAGCAGGAGATTTCCAGTGGAGGAATAAAATGCTGGGAAAAATTGAGAGTACCTATACTTCTGTACATTAGGGTTTGTATGGAGACAAGCCCTGCAATGCTATGCCTCTTTTACCCAATGCCATGCCAACACATGCAGCAGATCTGATACAGAATATAGTGTTTTACAACTTCGAGCGTATACTCCAAAAGCATGCAATTTATGTGACACCACAGCTAATCTGAAAGCTCCATCTTATTCTACAGCTTTATCTGTTAAAGCACTGCCTCTGTTCATAGCTGTGGCGCGTTAAATCCCGGCGCAGACGATAACTCGCCACCTCCTGTGAGCAGGAGATGGATTACAGAGCTGTTACGGTGGGAAAATCACCCTACATTAGCGAAACGAAAGGCCACCATCATACAGATTGAACCCGCCCAACACAGAAAAGAGGGGCTGTCAAAGATGGAGTTTAGGGACAAATTTGGGAAACTAAAAGGCTTACATCATAAGACTAATCTTTGTCAAGTTTAGAAAATAAAAAAAAAAACAACACAGGAATGGTAAAAAAAAAAGATAAACTTCTGGTAAGAAAGGGTCGATATTTTATATTCTCAAAATGTTATCCTTTAAAATTTTGTCTGATTTGTTACACAGAAACAATTTTATTTTTTACCAAGTATACGGTTATGCAATGGAATATGTAATATATTTCTTTACCTAATACACAGCTTTTACCCTGTTTTTTAAACAAATGCAATGATCAGTATTCATTATACTAATATTCAAGAACTAGGAGGACTTGAAATTGTATTCTGTTGTGCACAAAAAAAATGAACAAGAACATAGCCCATTTCCATTTGCTCATGACTGTGAGAGCGTGCGTTTGTTTTATTTACGCTGTAACACAATAAATGTTTTTGCGTGTGACCTTGCCTTCCCTCCCGGCATGTGATGTGATGTGGCGGCACTGTCTGGGAGGTAAGCCTGTGTTATTGGGCAGCAGCTCTCAAGCTCTCAGCTTGGTTTGTGCCGTCTGAGCGGCAAGACAGACAGAGATTGCCACCACCTGCGGCTTGGCTGGAGGCTGCTGCAGGAGGAGAGCCGACAAGAAGAAAAGAAAAAAGGCAGCATGTAGTTTTGGAGGAGTGAAGGAGGTGACTGAGGAGTGCATAATTACAAAGCAGAGGAAAAGCTCGTCTGCATGTCCTTAAACATCCTCCTTCCTCTTTCTACCACACACACAAACCTCCTCCGCCTCTTTTATGTCTTCATTTGGGCGAAAACAATCCATCAGACAAAGGTCACTCTGCTACACACACATGCAAGCACACACACCATAACAGGTATGCACAAGGAGACACAAAAGAAAAATAGGAGCAGAAAATAATAAAATTCTGTGTCCTTGTTAAAAATTGCTTTTCCTGATCACTTATATTAATGACGTCAACAGAAACATCTGTTCTGTGAGCCTTGTGGACCCTTTGCTCCCTGAAGCGTGTTAACTCAGAGCTGACAGCACAGACGCAAAGAAGTTCCCCAAAAAATGGAAAAGAATTGAGTGGAAGTTCTAAACAAGACTGCTTTAGCCCTGTTTGTTTCAAGTACAGCAGCAACATCTGACAGCCTCTGCAAAGCCGCCACGGTGCAGCCGAACTAGGCTTACCAATCGATGAACGCTATCCTGCCTGACAAATGAAGTAAGGCTCTGCTGTTTTGCTGTCATAGAACGACAATTTACTCTGTTTGCTAGGGATTTCTCAAAGCCATTTAAGGGATATTTATTGAGGGTATCACCTGGGATTTATAGGAGAACCGTCAAACAATGGAGACCTCATATAGCTGCACAAGGTCCCATAGTTTACAGGATAAATAAAAATGCTCAACACTAAGGAACTACATAATTTAACTCAGAACAACAATTTAGATGCATGTAAAAGTTTAGTTTTTAAAACTGATATTTGTAAATGTTTTGGTGGTGGTTTACTCCAACTTAAATTAATAAAAGAATCATTTTTGCAAAGCAGTTTATCGAGTTAAATGGCAATCCTTGACTTTCCTTCTGGCTTTGTTTGTGTTGCTGATTGAGATGAAGCAAAATTTAACATTTTCTTCAGCTTTGGGTGAAAGGATTTACTCTTGTGCAGCATTTGGAGCAGTAATGTTGATTTTGAACCAAAGTGACAGATGGGTAAATGTTTGCTTTTGTGTTGTTTCTCAGAGGGAACATAGAAAAACCAACAGTAGAAATAAATAAGAACCACGTCAGCATGACTTCAGTTTCTCATTAAAATTAACACTTTTTTTATCTTCTTCTAAATTAATTCAGAATTCGGGTTTATTGTGTAACTATAGTGACAACAGAAATTGATTTTGTAAAAAGGAACAATATTTCATATAATGCAGGAAACGTGAGGATTTTTAGTGTCGCTCTTCAGACACTTTAATAGAGGCAACAGCATGATAAGGTCTGCCAATAACAACCATCTAAATATCACATGAAAATGATTTCCATCTGAGTTTATTTTCTGCAATAATCTTTAGCAAATAGATTTACTTAACAGATAAAAAGCAAAACTTTGGAATTTTGTCTGGTTAAAAAATAATTTTTAGTGGTCTGCAAGTATTTTAAAACTATTTTTATGTAATGTTGCCAATTTACTTTTTAATTAAACGGAATTTCCTATTTCCCCCCAATTGTATTCCATGCACAAAAACATTTTAAGCTAAAACATTTTTGCTTCTAGACTGTATATCTAGTAAATCTTGAATATTAACAATAAAGCTTCTGGACCATACTGAAATATTTTACTGCTTTTTTAAAAGTGTGACATAACAGCTTTTCTAAAATCCCTGATAGCCTGATTCTTTTTTTGTTACCCGCATAACAGCTGGTTGTAATTTAAGACTCATCATGCTGATAGCGTATAGCTTACTTTAGGGCTTGACCAGTTGTTGGAGATGCTGTGGCAGGTCCATTGTTAGTGCACAATAATAAAAAATATATATTTATTGGCCAACAGTCCTTAAAGACCCACTACAATCAAAATGGTGTTTTTAGCTTGTTCTTGTAGCATTTTTATCATGATGGAGGACATATATCAAATAATTTAAGATCGAAATCGTGTTTTGGAATATTTCTTTATTCAAATTGTGTTGGATCAGGAATACAGAACTGCCATGGGTGGGCCAAAGGCTTTCTTCTTTGCTACAAATCTGAAGCATTCACTTGCAGACAAATAGATCCATATACATCTTCATCGTCTGAGCTGCCATTGGGCTCAAACAGGTGCGGCTGGATAGCTCCAATATTGCTCGCCACTTTTTTTTTGCTTTGCTTAAAAAAAAGGCTTGGGCTGGTGTGGTGCCACAAGCTAGCGGGAGAGAGTGTAAACAGTCCAGCCCTGAATCAAATTTCTAATGAGCTCCTTCAGCTCTGCAGATAATACGTTTCAAAGAAAAGACAGATTTTTAAATTTTGGCTAAAAACTGCATAACCAGAATGAAAAGCCACTGGGAACGAGATTAAACTATAGTTGGAGTGGGACTTGAAGTTCATTCTTGCACATATCTTGTACAAAAAAGCCTCTAAAATCATTCCAGATGAACGTCATTAATGAAGCAAAGAATACCAGGACCTCTCCATTCTCTCTATACACAAACCTTTACCATAAAACCTGCAGGTGCACAGCTGCACTAATTCAAATTCTCCACGATTATATTAAATTTTCATAACAATGGCGGCTACAATAAATATGCTTAAAGCTTTTGTTCACATGTACGTTTGCAAGTTTACACCCTGATGTAAAACAAATATTTTTGACATGTTGGTGTGTTGTCTTCGTTTACAACAAAACAAAGCGACCTTTCTTGTGTGTGGATAAAGGATCTAACTTTGCCTGAAAATGCTTGAATTCCTGTGCTTTAGGTTGACAGCTGTAGCGGTGGTAACACAAACTGCTTCAAATGGTAGCAAATTTCTCCCAGAGAGGTTGATTTACTCTGTGCAAGGATAAGTCAAGCTCAATTCCAACAAATGTAATTTTTTAAAACCTCCACTGCCGATGAAAACCAATGACTAAAACTCAAAATGACACAAAGCAATCTAAAACAATCACACAAAATCCAGATGAATATCCAAAGCTATATTTTTATTCTTAATAAAACCCTTTGCTTCATAAAAAAGCACTCCATATCCCTGTGAAGAGCCATTTTAATATTCTTATAATTTAATATCCACAGCAGGATCCGTTTTATCTCTCCGTCTGAAATGGCTCCCTGCAACTTACATCAGTGATAGCAGATGCAGATGTAGAGCAGGAAGTGACACAGCGGAATAATAATTTGAGGGCAGAGATATGAGAGTCTCTCCCTCTCTTGATTTATTTGTAAGCATCACATGAGCTGCATTTCACACGTGAGTCTCAAAGAACAAAGGCAGAATGGTGCAGATTATAAAGTTTAGACGCACAGAGGGCAACTACAAAAAAAAAAGCGCCAAAATGCCAAAATTTTAAGTGATGGAATTTCATGTTTCTCTACAACTGCATATAAGTAGCATTTTTAAAAGTGTCCGGAGTCTTATAATCTACTCACTTTGTGCTTTGTGGTGATCTGTATGGTAAAATATCGAAAATCGAGTCTTAGTCTTATACTCTAGTTGACATTTTTAATTGGGTTTGGTTTGCAGGCTTTAAGAGGCTGCATCCAGGGGCGGACTTACTAGTATAGGCAATAGTCTGGGAGGCCTCATGCTGAACAATTAACAAAAAGGTCTAACATAATTGTCGCTGTCAAAAACAAACCAAAAAAAAACTACAAATCCCCCCCCCCCGCAGCAATGGATCTATCAATAGCAAAATAGTGGGCAGAGAGACTCTTCAAAAAAATAAATAACTTTTTCCTACTAAGAAAGTGAGTAGGTAACAAATTAGTGCATTCCATATTTTCCAAGTCAAAATAATGGATATACATTTAAATATGATTTCAGTTTTTAGATGCTCATCAAAACATTTATTCTTGACAATAATGTGGTTTAAAAATTAAAAAAAATCTGATGTTTTACCCTAAGGAGAGATAAAAATTCATTAGATATGTCACTGACATGTTTTGGAGATTTCAGTGACTGATGAGGACAAACCAACAAAGACATCCGACCTAAAGATCAAATAAGGAGAAACAGTGTACTCTCCAAAGTCTTTCTTTTTAGATTATTTCAAAAAAATAGACTGCAAAAACTGAATCTTGAAAAAGTAAAAAGGTATTGTTTTCTGTCTTGCAAGAAAAATAATCTTGTTTTTAACAGCAAAATATTCTTAACTTAAGAAAACATGTCTTAGTGACTAGAATTTTCTTTCTTAAAACAAACATTTTTGTTGAGACAATTTTCTGACCCTATTGGCAGATTTGTTTCCTTTTTAAAGAAAATCTGCAAGTCGGGTAAGAATTTTTGAATTATTTCTAAGAGGGCTGTTTTTCAGTGTAGATTTGACTTGTTTCATCACTGACATTGATTAATACTCACACCTACATGCAGTCCTACACAAATATGCATAAGATTGCTAAAGTCTAAACACCGTTTTACTTCATGTACCTTTATTTCATGGACTATCAAAGTAATGACTTAAGTTGTGCTAAAACTTTACGATTTCTTCAATGTCGGAAAAAAAATAGATCTTTGAATTTAATTTTGCAGCAAAAACTCAACTGGATGTAAAGAAGAGCTTTTTTGTCCACAGATACCAGGCAGGAGATTGCATTATGGCGATACAGCTTCCCCCACCAGCGATGAGGTACTCAGTTAAGTGACCAGGATGCCACTCAACTCATATCACAGATGCAGCCCAATACTGTCGGTCCATTAATGGAAGACAGCAGCGTGTTCGGTGATTAGGCGGGGTAATGGGGAGTGACTGCCTCAGGAGGCTCCAGTTTGTTCCAACCGTATCTGTGTGGGATGCTAACAAACCCTAATCCAGAGTTGTCTGCTCGGGAACAATCATCTGGAGACCTGTGCATTTCCTCCATATGAAGACAAGTGCTGCTCTGTCTAACACATAAAGGTGGCAACAAGGATTACATTCAATCGTTAGGATTCCTTCTCTGACTTTTTGGCACAGCCACTTCAGAGTCTCAGAGGGAGAAGCAAAGCTTCCCATGGAGGCCAACTGTTAATGAAATAAAAGCCCATCTGACGCTTGCTTTTGATTTCTCTCCAGGTTATTTACAACAGAATACAGGATGCATCCGACTTATCTTGTCTGAGTTTGGGTGCATTTCCTCCAAAAGGAGAAACACGTTTTTCTATTCTCAAACTGGTTTATTATTACACACATAAACCTCCCGGATCAAAATGCCTCAGAGGGTGGTATATGTAGGAGGCAGAATCACAGACATTGAGGAAAGCTGCACAAAGGGATATTCTCACACAAAATGCAGAAAAAGTAACAGCATTTTGAAGAAAGAAGTTTGTGAGTATACAGAAGACTTGGGGGCAGAAAATTATTAGTTGAGCCTATTAATCAACCTGCTGCTATAATTTGAAACAAATGTTTTCCTTCTACTATTAACAGGAATGTTTTAATAAAGTTTTAAAGGAATCCACAAAAACTGGCTGAAATACTTAATAAATATACGTTGGAAAGAGGAATTTTGCTGCATACAAAATTTAAAGACCCACTCAGATCATCTTCTGATCTATTGTCATTGTTTTAGTTAAGATTCTGTAGTTTTTAGACAGAATTAAACAAAAAAAGTGTCTGCAGAGCCGTAGTAGTTTATTAGAAATTTGAGTTGTGGGTCGGACTGTTGGGGCAGAGCAACCCCCCCCCCCCCCATCTTCCACTCCCCATTGCTGAGAGCTCTCTGTTTTTTTAAGCTGAGCAGAAAAATAAAAAAAATTAAAAAACACAATTTTCATCAGAGTTAAACAAAGTAGAAATGTTATGAGAATTTAGTACCCACCTGTGCTCATAATGGTCTGAACTTAAATGCAATGATTGGTATGTTAAAGGAGCTAAGTGACCCATCACCGTGTGAGCAAATGTTGATTTAATTGACTGTTTCAAGGGTCAACAGGATTTTACTCCTCTCTAACCACTTCTCTTTTCTGTCCAGACTTAAGTTTCAGCTGTCATCACAACGTGGTTGGACTTCTGAAGTTTGAGGGCATAATTGCTCCTCCAGCATCCTCATTACCTGGATGAAGGTCTGCTTTGGCATCCATTCAGAAGGATTTGGTTTGCAAGACTCAGTCTCTAACTGAATCCCATGTTTTGTCATCAGAACTAATGATCTGTTCAGAGGTCCTCTGCAGAACCAATTGCTCCCTCATTATAGAGGATTTTCTGGTTCACTGTTTATTATAAAAATGCTATTTAGCGGAGATTCATTATCAACAAATAGGTTTTTATCTGCTGAAATTTCAGCTGCAGTAAGGGTGTCTTTTGTGTGTTTAAACATTTTAGAGTTTTTTTAAAGCTCAAAGAAAATATGCTTTTGTTTTTTTTCTGCAAGTTTAATGTCTATCCAGTCATTTCAGGATTAATTACAGACTTTTTCTTAGGTGTTAAACCAGTTTATCTCAGAAAACAAGGACAACCTCTTATCTGTGCACATCTTACAGATGACAAATAGGACAAATAGCAAAGATGAAAACCCACAAAAATGTGATGCAAATGCCATCATCAGAGGATGGTGAGGTTCTCTGTGAAGTGTACAGCATGGTTTGTTAAAAGGGAAATGTACTTGAACAAGTTCTAACTGTGCATGTGATGGGAGGATCTGAATGAAAAGAAAGCTCCTTTGCTGCAGCGAACTGATTTATCTTTTTAAACTTTGTTTGCTCATTAATTTTTTCACTTGTCCCAAACAGCAGCAAAGACTGTGAAATAACTTTAAAGTTCCTTTATTTCAGTTTTTCTTTCCATGTTGTCAAAACAAAACCAAACGTTCATAACTACATTCCTCACGTAAGCAGTTTGTTGATGGCAGTGCTGAAAGCTGCATGCTGCATTCAAATACTTGGGGATGAAAACAAAGTGCTCTCTATTCCGTCTGCTCTCTAACACCATCTGGCAAACTCCATACAATGTTTCCGCTGTCATGCAAAGGAGCATGCTCTGCATTACAAACACAGTTTGAATTCATTTCAATAGCCTCATGTCTAATCTTTCTCTTTGTGATTTTGATAAACAGGTCCTGATGATTGTCGGTTTCAGTAGGAAAATGGTTCCATGTTTTAATATTTTGGCAAATTTGAAGCGTTTTTGTGTGCTTGAACACCATGCCAAGCAGGAAATAACACTATCAAACTGTTGCTGCTCATCTATCTGGGAATGCTTCACATACATTTCTAACCCATACGGCAAATATTTTTCCCAATTAGAAATAAAATGAATAAAAGAACTTGCATTGATTAAGCTTTCTCACCAATAAATCAACCCACCACAACTAGTTATATTTGTAAAAGAACTGGTGAGCTTAACCGTATGTGTGACTGCATGTGACTTTACCACCTTAATGCGTGAATTTATTTCCAATTATATCTAAAAATATTATTTTGCATTTTTTTGTTCAAGGTGATGCTAATTTAAGCGGAGTCCTAAATTAAATGGTACGAACAGCGACATACAACATGAAGGGGTTAATGGTTTTTTCAGTCTTTTATCTTAATTAAAGCACCTGTTCTTGCCTCCGATGCGGCTCCTGTTAAAGCTCCAGAATGCTCAAATTATTGACATTCTTTTTATGTTTTCTGTCTGTGCAATATACAGAAGAGGACTAGGAACATGGAGAAAAAAGAACAATAAGGCAACAATTTTTAGAAACATTTTCTTTGAAAAATTCTGACTTTATTCTAAAAATTTTGATTTTTTTAAAAATCTAACTTTAATTTTATAATTCAGCCTTTGTTGTAAAAATTCTGGACTAAATAGTAAATTATTCTTAGAATTTTCAACTTTTTTTAAAAAAAGAATTTTTTTTCTTAGCATTTTTCTCAGAAGATCTTCTTTTTCTTAAATTAAAATATCTAAATACAACAATAGATAATTGTAGACACTTGCTGATAACAATGGCCATTCAGTCATTCAAGAGTGTCTATTTGACAGAACGTAAGAATAATAAAAATGTTTAAAAAGGATATTGGCAGAGGCTGGAGCTTATTCAAGCCCGTTCCCTTTAACTCATTCAACTATGACAACAAACAAGCAAAAAACTCATGCAAACTGTTGCTATTATTATTATATGTCTGAAGATTTATCAATCGTCAGTATGTCATTATGACATCATAATAAATAAATACAAATTGCCCAGGCATTCACTACAATAATTATAGGGTTTGGACATCAATAACAACCAGTGACCACATGACTATTATCAACTGAGTGATTTAATGAAAAGACTGAAAATCCTATCTTTGTATTTATTTTTTATTTGACAAATGATTGATCTTTGAAATAATTCTAATCCATTCCACAGTTTTACTCTGCATACTAATTGTTGTTCTAAGTTTTGAAGTTCAGTTATGTTAAAATGTTTTGTAAATCCTTACTTTAACCTCAGAATTCTCTTTCTTACTTATAATTCGGATTTTATTTTAAAATGACTTTTTTTTTCAAAATTCTCTTGGTAACCAAAGAACTGTGACTTTTTTTTTAAGAAATCAGAGTTTTCAAATTCTGAGATCAAAGACAGATTTCTTTAAAGGAAAAAAAGTCCAAATTTTTCTTCATCCTTTGCTTTTTCTATTACATTAATCCTCTTCTGCCAATACAAGAGGCTCTTGAGAGAGTGTTTATAACATTTAAATTTAAACTTGGAACACTGTATTAAAATTGCCTTCCCTTGTGTTCACTTTTGGTGAATTTGATATCTATAATTTTTGTGTTGGCAGTTATTTTGCCACATTGGCCCAGTTTTAAAGCTTTATCAAATAATAAAAATTCTGACAGAGGGAGAATTGTCGATTCTGAGATTTAGGCCTTTAGCTGCACCAGCACAGTTTTTGCTTTGATATTGTTCTGTCCAGCCCTGCGAGCTCCTCTCTCCTCTGAGGTCCTGCCTTCTGTTCACTGGTAGGGTTTGTTTCCCTCTCTAGGCTCAGCGATGAGCTGCCAACTGCTCTTCCCTCCTCTACTGCAGAAGCTTCCTACTCTGGATGAAGGCCCAGTGCTTCCAAGCTTAAATAATGTGTGTTTCTCTCCTGCATCCTTGCCTCTGAAAGAGGAGCAGACTCTTCACCTGGAGACCGAAGAGTCCTTTCAGTCTGTTCCATCCAGGCAAATGGCAGCCACTTCTGCTGTTTTATTTACCACCTCCCTGAATTATTCAGGACAATTTAGCCTTGCTTCAGTCAGCTGGAGAAAACGACAAGCTATATTATAAGCTAGGATGCCCCTAAAAACCTGTTGAATAAATCATTATAAAAGGAATTAATCTCGTTAAATAAACATTTGTGTGATTCATTTGGAACATGCACCGTGGGCTGGGAAAATCAAACATGTCTTGTGTTTGCTGTCCTCTTCATCGTATCTTTGTGCATTTCCTGAGGAGCTGCCATGTTTGTTCGGCAAGAAAAAACTAACATCAAGTGAAAAACAAGCATAACTTTGTAGTGTTTTAATCACCATTGAAGACGTCGTCTCTGTGCGCTGACGGCTATGACACTCTGAGGAAGCTCATTGTCTTGGATTCATTTGCTTCACACGGCCATTTCTGGCTTAGTTAGAAATGCATGCAAAGGGATTTAATGCATAATTTAGTCTCCTTCATTTTATTATTTCAGGTAAATGATGAATTCTTTATTACATGCCCCGCAGCTTTGAGCCTCCTCCCAAAAAAGCCTAAAAGGTACTGGATGGACCCATTTCCGTCTTCAGGGGGAGACTGGTAAAGAGAGAGCCCCTTAAATCTGTCCCTCGCTGCAAGCAGAGCTGCAGAATTCCTCGGTGGTGATTGCCTTTTGATAAATATGTCATCAGCTGTCCATCCTCTCCCGCCCTGCCATCCAATTTAGTTTGCTTGTAATTGATTACTTGCTCTTCCGCTCCGTGTGAGTTTAATGTAACGGTTTGGGATTTTGCAGAGCATGCTGTAAAACCCCATTTACTCTGCATAAAAGTCAGAGCTGTGACTGAAAAACTAATTCTTGGAGGTGGAAGTGCTGTTGACCACATTTTCCCACTTCACCAGTCAGGTTTTACACCTCTGCTTCCTCCATCAACACTAATAACAAACCGAGCACCTTCATCTGATCAGCAAGTCGTTCACACCAGCACCCGTTTCTCAAACAAGCCTGAACATCCGCAGCAGCTGAACTTCAGCTTGTTTGTGAGAGGCACGCACGCCGCTATAAATAGCTGCGCACTCATCCTGTGAGGTTTCTGGGTCAGTGATTGCTTCTATCGATCTTCTAAAATTACAAGGGATAAAAACATTTTGCCAGACAAGTCAAGTTTCTGTGCATAACATAGAGTTATATATAGAGTATTTACGGAGCAAACGGGGCAACCGAGCCTTTTCTTTCAATTTTACACTTTCATTTCCAACAGAGAGCCAACTGAAATGACTTGAATAGCACTTTATCAGTCCTTATAGGGAAATTATATTGTTGCAGAATAAATTACAGAGGAAAAAGAAAAGTAATAATATAAAAACTGAATAAAAAACTAATAAAACACTGCTGGAAAGTTTTTTAAATTAATTTGCTTCTCTTTTTGTCTGTTACTTGGCAACAACTGAGAGGAGGGACTCACACACCACAGTAGCAGGTTACACTGCTGACCCCTCGTTGCTGTAATTAGGGAAAAAAAAGCTCACAGATGGATGAAGGCTGACAGTTGGATTTTCAAATGGATACCATTCCTGTTGCCACGTCTCACTAAGGCAGAAAATAACTATGTTGATCACTGCAGGCACATCCAATACTCCCATCTTAACCAGAGGAAGCCTGCATCACAAATAAGCAACAAAACAAGATTTAACTTGGAATGTTCCAGCATTCAAACAAATCCCACACTTTGAAAATAATTCTCAAGACCACTTTGTTGTGTCGGGTTTTTCTGGTTAAGATGCAGATTAAGTATTTTTTATTAAAAAAAAAATCATCTGCTTTAATGTAAAAGCTATAAAATGGTACAGCCCAAATAAACCTAATTTGCCATGACAGCCAAGATTTCAAGAAGTTATAAAATATCTTTCCTGTGTTTCCCATCTTTCTTTCCCATCATGACTCCAGCAAGTAGCTGACATTTTACTAAACAAATATCCTGTAGCATTTACAAGTGATAACCTTTTTTTTCCTAACTTTTTGATCTGAACATAAAAGACACAAAACAGTCTCATGACTTCATTGTAGTTTGAGGGGAATGTTGTTGGTAAATACAGAAAAAATGAAAAATTTGTGCTCCCATGTGTGAATAACTTTCCAGTCTTAATTTCTCATCATAAAAGTTTATAAAAGCAACAGATAAATCTGCAGAATTCCTTTAAAAGACATTCATGTAGAGAAGTGTAACTATGAAAGCAAGATAGGGGGGGGCTAACCAATAACTTTCTTTGCTGTGTGTTTTGATACCATCACCTAAATAACCTCAGAATTATGCCAAAATTATTTTCCACTGTGTTGCAGCAGCTTCAATGCTTTTCTACATCTGACACTTATTATCTGAAGCTATCATTCATTTAAATAATTTGAATTTTCATGGACTGCTTTTTATCTAAAGCCCCCCAATGCCCTGCTGAACTCCCATCTCCTGGGATCACTTCCCTGAAGATTCTCCTCAGTGTGGGACACATTTTTTTAGTGGTTCTGTAATCCTATGAGAACAAGAAACTGAAAGTTTGGACATGTTTCATATCTTTTAAACATTTTAATAAGTTAGTTGAGAGCAGGAATTAAGTAACTTAAAAGGACCTTTGGCCTGAAATCTGCAGTATATTTGCTAGAAGCTGAGTCTAAAAACAAAGAACCTCATTTACTGCTCAGTCTATGCTCCTTCCCTCACCTGCGGCCTGAGTTGAGCTTATGAACTGAGATCACGGGTACCAACGGCCAAAATGAGGTTCCTTCACAGGCTGGCCGATGTCCTCTTTAAGCTACAGTCACACCGCCCTCAGCAACATGGGTTCAAGCAACCACTTTGAATCAAAAGTCTATGTAAACACGCATATTTGCACGTTTCCTGCTCCGGCGTTCAAAACTCTTATGTCCACGCAATTTTTAAAATCTGTTTTGAGGCTTTACATACAAACATTTGACTATATAAGATAACTGGACAGAGCGAGTGTCCCATAGAAAATGACTTACTTCCAATTCCAGTAAAATGAAGTCAATTCAGTCACCATTTTTCCACGATATGGCCGTTGCCATTGGTCTCAGTTGGTCTAAGTCTACATTTCTATGGCAACCACTCTTTCAATCAGGAGTAAGCATGTTAGAAGACCACACCCCTTCCACTGAAAGTTGGCTCAGGAGTATCTATCAGTTAAATGCTTCAAATATTCAACATCACCTACTTTTATAGAGGCATCTGATATGCTATTTTGGAACTTAAATAAGTTGTGCTACAGCAAAAAACAAAATGAAAGAAATTAGGATTAGCAACAACATGGGCAACTCAGTCCAGTTCTCTTATACAGTCAATTATAAAAACCAGGCGTTCGTTAAACGCACACTGAAAGTTCAACCAGTGGAACTTTGACTGCTTGAATGCCAAACAGCTGACCTTTGACCAATCAGGGAGTCAGAGTTGTTATTGATGTATGAGTAGCATCCTTTTCAAAACACGTTGAACACATACCCGATGTGTATGTAGCATCAGAGTTAAGGAGCGAAACTTTAGGAGCCTCTACTCCTCCACAACAAGAGGAGCCAATTGAGGTGGTTTGGACATCTGGCAAGAATGCCACCTGTACACCTCCAAGGGAGGTGTTCTGGGCAAGCTCAACTGGGAGGAGGCCCCAGGCAGCCCCATCACAGGTTGGAGAGACCATATCTCTTAGATCGGAATACCTCAAGAGAGCTGGAGGACACGGAAAGGAAAAAGGGAGGTTTGGGCTTCCTTGATGAGACCGCCACCCTCACAATCTGAACCCCCAGATTAAAGGAGGATAATAGATGGATGAATATTTTCACTTTTTCAGACAGGAAGTATTAAGAAACATGATGGCCTTCAAGGTGTCCCTGTTTCATCTATGTAAGCTGAGCCCTTACCAAAACTTTAGTTTAGTTTAGTTTTAACCTTATACGTTTCAATGTGGTCTTTATGTTTCTATTTATAATGATATGCACAGAAGCAGAGAGAAAGGTATTTGTTAAAGTGAAACGGTTGCAAATGCTCTGAAATGATATCAGCATCAGAATTAAAACAGTCATATGCCAAGATTGTAAGTCTTGACTTTTTTTTTTTTTTTTTATTTGGGACACTTAAAATACAAAAACCTAGAACTGTTTTTGATTACAAGTAGAACAAATCTTCTTAAGAACATTTATTCAATGTGTGTTTGAAGCTTAATGACAAAAAAAACACTTTAGGTTGACAATTACACCTGAATTCTGCAACACTCCAACCACAGTTAATTATTGTCATTGTCAAGTGCAAAGAGGTGCATGCTTGTAAAATCTTGTAGCCCTTAAATTTTGGCCAGGTTGTTTTATTTTTTCTTTTTGCTGCCTGCTGCAGGCACATCCTGCACATCGGCGCTCATAAAACAATATTGGCTGAAGCTCCTTGAGGAGCTGACAAGCTAAACAGGATTGTTTATACTTCAAATGAAAGCCTTGTGAGAGATTGGCACTGGAGAAACATCATTCCTGTGTTTCCTTTAACAAACCGCAAAGTCCACTTAAGGATTTTGGATGAGGCATAGTGATATTGCAAAGAGCTATCTCAACAATGTAATTTGAGACTCAGAGCTATAACAGTGATTTTTTTCCCAGCTATTATAGTTTACCACTTCCTGGGAAAAGGAAATCTAAGAACGTGATTTAGTTCAATAAAAAACCAAAGGAAATGATATTTTTCAATCTGATGTAGAGAGGAAACACTTTAATGATTACAGAAGTCAGATTACAATAAATGTATCTTAAATTTGGGAGAATTGCTGTTTGCGACTAAAGTACAGTCTAACAGACATTGTGGCATGTGTTAAAGACCCACTCAGATCATCTTTTGAGATTTTTTACAAGAGTTCTCTGTGTTCTTTTTGTTATTGCAATGTTTTTAGCCAAAATCAAAAACTTGTGTTCTGTGACATATTTTTCTGCAGAGCAGTAGTAACTCAACAGAGATTTGCCAGAGTTGTAGGCTGGACCGTTGGTGTTGTGAAACCCCGCCCCCTGTTCCTCTCCCTGTTGCTTAGAGATCTCCGTTTACGTGTTCTATGCATTCATACTATCTTACACCCCCTCACCTCCCCAACATCACAGATGCAACTAAAATGGCAAGCAATATTGTAGCTATCCAACCATACGATTTTGAGACAGACACCAGCTCAGACGAGGAAAATAAGAGGATCTAGTCATCTACAAGTAGATGCATCAGAATGGAGCGGAGCAGGGAGCTTGTGGTTCCAGATTGATGATTTGATTAAAGAAATACTCAGAAATTCAGTTTTAAGCTTAATTTTTTTTATTTATGTACTCCATCATCAGAAAAATGCCTAAAGAACATGGTAAAACACCCAAAACACAATTTTCATCACAGTGGGTCCTTAAAGGAAATAACATTGAAAAATATAACCTTTTATTCATGCATTCTTTTATTAGTATTCATGTTTTTAAGTGTGACTGAGCTTTTTTCCTTGTGGATCAATATAGTTCCATATGTTGTATTCACTATAATTCCTGTTATAATGAGTAGTTTATGGGTTTGTATTTGGAAAAGGGCACAGTCTCAGCTTTATTGTAATGTGACAACTCACGTTTGGTTCATTACTTTTCCTTCACCTCTGCTGCTCTCATATCAGCATCACTTTGCTCCATGCACACACTATGATTCCAGACAGAGACAAAGTGGCTTGTATGCTTCAGCGGTACATCCACACGTGGAAAACTTTGAAGTTGTAAATGGTTTGTTCTGCTGCCTGTGTGATTCACGTTTAACAGCGACTAAGACTGAGTTGTGAGAATCTTGGCTAGCGTGACTTTCTGAGGAGTGAGCTGATAGGAGAGAAGGGAGCCGGTCGTGACTAAATAAAAAAACGTCCAATCAAAGGGCAAAGGATGAGGTACCAACAACCTGACCTTGACAATTCATAATTCTCTGCACATATGGAAAGTGCTGAGCTGGTGAAAAGAACAAAACAGGATTCCGTGGCACTTTTGTGTCAGCGAGTAATCGGATTGGCTGCACTGCATATATCAAAGTAATCTGAGAACAGAAAGAAATGCGATTGATGCAACCATCTTATAGGGTCTCTTCAGGTTGGAGTAAAGCAGCTTTTGCTATGAAGTGCTGAGATGAGCTTTGTGCCACCTTTATTTCATTAATTTTCTGTCACAAATCTCTTTTAAACTGAAAAAAAGTGGCTTCAATTCAGTCCTCAGTGGAACGTGAGCAAATTGTGCATTTCATCCAGCTGATGAGGAGCTTTAAAGACTATTTAAGACTATTTTTAGTGTTTTGACATCGCAAGTTCCTAGAAATTCATGGAAAAGTTTCACATCAATTAACCAGATCAGTTTCTGTAATAATCAGCACAAGGTCTTTTGATCTTCTTTTATCAGAGTGGAGAGACAAAAACTATCAGATGAGATGTTGAAGATTTTCATGAGATAATCGCCAGGTGCAATAAAAAGTGAGCAGAAAAGCCATTAAGCGCCTGTGATAACCGTGTTTTTGCGTCTTCCCTTCCCTCATCCTTACTGTGCTTTTTTTTCACTTTTCCACAAGCTGCAGATTCATTTGCACTGTCGTAGACCATCTGCTTCAAAAATTGCCTCTTTTTTCCTCTCCCTCCTCCCTGCGCAGGTATCTTTTATCCCCTTGTACTGAATTAATGCAGCTCCCTGTGCACATCAGTGTCTGCTGGTGGGAGGATGCTTGGCCTCTGCATCCAAGAATGAGGGAATTTAGGCCACAGCCTCTTGCCAATAAATAGCAGAAAAGAGAAACTTCAATCAAAGTTTGATACTGAAAACATATAAATCCTCCAGGTATTTTACTCCAGACTGCCAACAAGCACCATATGTTACAGGTTTTTTTTCTAGTTTAGGGGCTCCTTAGTGTGTGTGTGTGTGTGTGTGTGTGTGTGTGGGGGGGGGGGGGCACATTTCGGGATTAAAAACGTTCGAAACTAAGTTATGAATGATTGTGACATGGTTTTTGAATTCACAAATAAAGATGTCTTCCTCTCAGTATTTGGCAGGAAATACAAGTGTTGAGATTATCCTCTGTTGCCACAGCTATAGGCAGTAGGAATGAACTAAGCCGCTGTTGTATTCTAATGAGCTATTATTAGATCGGAAGTCATCTCAGCATCAGCATCATCCAAAGGTCACATTTGGGTGTTTGTGTTAAGAGGCATGGTGGAGATGGGGTTCAGCTTTCTTTATCTGATGAAAAGACATGAAACGCATCTTTGAATGTTACTATACTGCTCACTTAGTAGCCAAAAAAGTGTCAAATCTGTGTTTTTCTCAACAAAATGCTGGAGACACAAAAAAGAGAAAGCTTTAGTTTTGTTCTTATTTAATTGCATCCTGAATTCGTGGCCCAAGATGATTCTTTACCCTAACTAAATTCTCCAATCTTTGTACCAAAGCAAGCAGAGGTGAAAGGGACAACCGACATCTCATAGATTCACACAAAAAAAATTGTATTGGTCGACTTAGACCAAAACGTTTCTGACAGTGAACACAGTGCGCCATGCAGAAAAGAGTTTATTCAGATGAAAACAGATGATGCACCTGCTTCTGCTGAATGCATTTATTTGGCTGAAACAACAAAAGAAATCCCTGAAGTGGTGCTGCAATCCAAATGGAAATGAACCCTGTGAGATGTGTGTGTGTGTGTGTGTGTGTGTGTGTGTGATGTGCACAGCACAGAAATCAGAGGAGATTATGAGGGTTGCCTGCCTTATCATATTGTGTTTACAAGGAGAGGGGGACTTATCTTGTACGCTGTTGATTGAAGGGCATGAAAACTGACAGAACAGATATACAACAGAGCACTCCACTCTGGGGTCTCAATTTTCCCTGAAACCATGAGACAAACAGCCACTACCAAATAATATTAACAAAGTAATGTCATTTCAGAACCACTTCCAGCTGACTTTGGAACAAATATTTATTCACCCACTCACTATATAGTGGAATAAAACAGCAACACATCTAATTATACTTCATGGTTTTTGCTTTTGTCAGATACTCTAACAGATCAGATAAGCTGAAGAAGCTCTGGCTCCTCTAAACGGCAATAGCTATGCTTTATGTTTGAAGTTAACGTAATTATAGAGGCGTCAGCTGAAAAGGGCAGTTCAGCCCTTAAGGCGCATTGGCCTCATAACAGCCATATTAGCTGTGCGTCTAATGACATGAAAACGTGGCAGCAAGCTTATGGGCAACATGCTTTGTACTGACAAGACGCAGCCACATTCAGGCGTTCACTGTTAATCCAAAGCCATCTATGAGCAGAAGCTAAAGGGATGATGGAAACTTTATTTCATAAAAACCTAGAAAGACTTTTTTTTTCTTCTCGATTAAATGAATGCTTTTAATTGGCTCTCTTACCAGTCTGCTGTTTTTTTATAGATAAAAAATTGTAGCTGATGAGAGGAAATTTCCATTTGCATGTTTAAGGAAATTACAGTTACCAAATTTTTCCAAGAATGATTTATGGCTTTTGTAGTTTGGCCAGGGCTGTGACTTATACCCAGGAGGAATGTGAATGTGGTTAAAAAAAATTAATATGGGCTCATATATTCATTATTTTCCCACCAACAACTGGTTGCCCTTTGGCAATTCTTTCCCACTAACAACTGCTAGAGGGCACCCTAGTTGTGCGTTTCAGTATTTTGTACTGACAGCAATGCAGGAGAAAAAGCGTTGTCCAAAGCAAACATGGAGAGTCTGATAGTTCTCTTTCTGTTATGATTTTTTTTCTTTTTTGTATCAAGACATTATTATTCTTGTTTTTATTTTTTTTCTTCCTCTGATTAACGCGGAACAGCAAGTCATCAAACTAGGTTTTAGAGACACAGAAGTACCGCTAAAAGCGCCACGATTAATCTCCTGCAGTAGAAGGTAAAGATTTCCATAAAAAAAGACTGTATGATCTCATGAACTCAGACATGGAGATGTGACTATGAGTGTTTTCATAAAGCTCTTCAAAATAAATGACCCTAATCTCTCAACATCATCCGTGTTCTTTGTGCTTTGTTTGTAAGATCCACAGTAAATTCTTCCAGCTAGCGATAAGGCTAAAAACTTGACAATAGCCTCTCTCAGAAGCAGTGGGAGAGAATTTTAGACAACAAAATTAGATAACAAATTTGGCATGCGTCAAAAGAGGCAGGGGACACAAATTTGACACATGGATTGCATTTGGTGTGACCACTGAACTGAGTCGGGCTTGGGAAGTTGTTCATAAGCATTGTGTTTTTCTCCCAAAAAAACGTCTAAATATATATTTTTTAACATATGTATGATTCTTTATTATGCATTTTTGACTCCTGCAACTTAGGGTAGTCTTGAAAAGTCTGTATCCCCGTCAGGCACAACACTTTTTATTGCTACTTTGGTACAGTGGAGGTATGCTAAAAGGCAGTTGTCTGGCAAGCAGACGTTCCATGTATTCTCTGTTGAGATGTTGGCTAAAAAGCTACGCTGTTAGGTATATGACATACAGATGGTCAGAAAAAACAGTGTGAGGAGCAATGTGTATCACATTAAAAGTTGTTTGACTGACTTTACATTAATCCGACCACATTTCGGTGAGTTGATGCGTCTCATCGTTGCTCCACGTTTTTCTGTGGTTCATGGTTGCTTCCTTCCTACTTTGTTTACATCCCATAATGCCCGGCTACGGTGGTCATTTGGTCCAGTTTCTACGCTTCAAGCACAGAGAGTATTCAGACTGAGAAAAACAGTGAACTGGAGCTCAGTCTGAGGGCGGTTCCTGGTCCCGGAACAGGGTCCGCTTGGGTGTGTTCAGACGGAAAATTTGGTATCGGGGAAAACAAACTCAGGTTCACTTTAAGTGAACTAAATGTGTCCAGTCTGAATACACCCTCATGCTTTTAAAGAATACATCTTGTCAAGATATTCTAGAACGATTTATATATCACTGGTTCCTGAAGAACACCATGACTAACAAAGCCTGCTGCCTTTCTGCTTCATAAATGGGTGAATGTTTTAAGATGATTTCATAATTGGTGTGAGGGGAAAACCTGCAGCTCTATTAGATCCTCCTCGTCCAACCTGGCCAAAAAAGATAGATGATCCCTGCAGATTTGGCCACATTATCTCTTACCATTCTTCAGGCTGTGAGTTTGAAGCAAACAGGCTGATTGTAACCAATTGTTAAGTGCTGATTAAGGTCTTCAACTTCCTTTATCACTGACATGAACAACCCCACTGGATGGTCAATTCTCTAGAATATTTTTACTGGATAAAAAAAGGAAAAATCAATGACTGTTTATTGACCCTAATTTTCATAATAGGCTCAAGCCGGGCGCACACTTACCAGGAGGAGCTTCATGAAAGTCAAATGAACTCTGATGAGAGCTCTTCAGTTCATTGGTGCAGAACAACACAAAGCCAAGTTCCAATTCATAGAGACTTTGGTGGAACAGCAAGATTCCACTCTTTCTGCCAGGAAGTTGACTTAAAGCCGCCATGAACACCTGCTCTAAGCTCCTGGTGTAAGCAGAACGACATTGCTGAAACAATGCAAGCTGTTCTGTGAATGCGGGTATAAATCCATGTAGCGTTCAGCAGATTTACTATGATTTTATCATCGTCAACACCGTGCTGACTCCTCAGAGACTGAGCACATGGTTGCCCAGGCTTGCCCAGGAGACATCTGCAGCACAACACAGGAAAAACATGTGTTTTATTCAACTGAGATGAATTATTAATTTCAAAGGAGTGAACCACCTGCTCTCAGAGTCCTGCTGTTCTCTTAAAGCTGCAAACTAGAGATGCAAAATAATGTAACAAATGATTGAATATGCTGCACTGTAAGCACACATACATGGTCAACCCAGGACAAGTTAAGGCCTGTTCACAACTCACCACTCTTACTGTGACAGAATCTACTTGACCCCAAAGTAAAGATTTTTTGACTGTGGCCAGGCTGCACAAAGTGCACCATGGCACCATTTCCTGTTTCACTGTGAGCACAAAACAGGACAGAGAACGCCCTTATGTCACTTACAGTTTTAACGGTCCAATAAACAAGCAAAACAGAGACTGTCATGCAATATGGGTCATGACAAAAACTTCTAGAGACTCTAAACAAAATGACCCCTGAAGGTCATGAACTCAAAGAGGTTTCCTGAAAGTTCGAACTGCCCTTCTTTTTCAGTTTTAGCAACTACTGTTACAATTGGGTGAACCATTTCTCTAAGGAGACAAGCCAATCTCTTGTTTATAAAATTCCTTCCAAGGAAATAAAAATCAAAGGAGAAGGAGCTTGTGGATTTTTACTTTCAAATGTTCTGGCGTTCCTGAGAAGAGATGTTTTGGGATGTGTTCATTGAAGTGCAGATACAGTATCATTACTACATTTATTCAATTGAGTGTATTCTAATAAAATAAGATTTTATCACCAAAAACAAAAACATATCACTTTCAATGTATTGTTTGCTTTAACTTTGTTAGCTAAAGACATGATCTAACTGTCATATACAGGCATAGTTAACACCTCAAGCTCAAATTCCACTGCTTTATCCTTTTTCTTGGTTACCTGGAGACAAATATTTATGCCTTTAGACAAATGATTAACAAACTGGTGTCAGTGCAAAAACAATGAGCAAAGATATTCCTCAATGGCCTCTGAAGGAAATTGATTCTTTTTTTCCTTGAACTCATTTGTAAACATCTTCAGTCGAGAACTGGCATATTGCACGCCAGTTTTTCTCAGTGGCGCCTTGGCGACCCATGATTCACTGCTTAGTCATCCAGCATGAGCTGTGAGGCTTGTTCAACTGTTGGTGGATGTGATGTTTTCTCCTCATTAAAAAACACTGTTAACAGAAATGCAGGAAAAAAATAAGGAGGTGAGTGGGCCGAAAAGAAGATGCATTCTCTCTCTTAGTTAGGCTCGGGGAAAGAAATGCTTCAATTTTTCTGCAGAGTTGCTGTAATGATCCAGGTGCAGAGCGTGTCTATCCTTCTCCCAGTGGCTAAATATTGACTCTGCTCGGGAGCAGCAGATGGGCTGAACATTGAACGTGGGCTGTGCTTGAAGGATTGAGCGAGTGCACCAGTGACATCTGGTTCTTGGAGTGCCCAGTGGACCTGGTTGCTACATCAAGCTGCATCATTAAACTAGCTGGGGCTTGAGGAGCGTTCAAGCCACTGCTCTGGCGCTGCCTATCGATTTTCCAATGCCATGTGGCAACACCGCACGCCCACAATGTGCTCTGAACTGGCACATAATGCACGTCTTTTGGTTTTTCTGCATTTCACTGATGTCACACTTTCTCTTTCTTGATGATTCCATTTAGCTAAATACTAAAAATGTCTTACTTTAACCTCGGGTCAAACTGGAATCGGATGTGTTGTTACATTAATCAGGAAAAATTCTGCAAGAATGAAAAAGAGTTAAAGCTTTTCCTCGGTATGACTCATAAAACCATGTGGCTGTAGCTTGAAACTATAATTAAACATATTTTATTTTGTAAAATTTATTGTGATAATTTACTATTAAGAGGGGAAATTTCTAAACTGCAGCAGATATTATCTTACACAAAGACTAGACTCCTATTTAGACAAAATACTGTATTTTCTGCGATTATAGGGCGCACTAAATGGGACAGACCGTCAATGAATGGTCTATTTTCAAATGTATGTGACACATGGTGCAGAGAAAGGTTAGGCGCAATTAGCGAAACAGGAAAAGCAGATGTAAGTCCATCAGTCAGTCAGACTTTATGAACTGCATTCAGATTAACTACAAATTGTTTGCAACATTCTACACGTTAGCGTAACCACGATACCTAGAATTCCTAACATTGCTTGCAACATATGAAAAAACCAGACTGATGTCAACTCAATACGTACAAGTAAAAGCACAGTCCGGGCTTTGTTAGCATATTCACAAAAAAACACCCCACCAAGCATTTTAACAGACTGTCATGTACCTCTCAAAATTGCTTTGATATAAGTAAGCACAAACAGAATTGATCCATAAGGTGCTCTAGGTGCACTGTCATTTTTAAAAAGAAGGCTTTTATGTGAGCCTACAGTAGACAATAATAATTGTTATTTGTTTCCGCAGTGTTAGATGATACAGTTGTAAATCAGTATGAAACACAAAAATGGATGCATTAAACCTCAAAAATGGATTCCTCTGACTGGCTAAACTGCATCCATCTCTCTGCTGTCATTTGTTTCTCTTATGGCTGTGAAGCTGGTCCTCGTGCCGTCTGCGGATCTCTTCTCTGCTGGTGGAGGCGGTGGGGACAGGCTCTGGTTCAGCGGTTCTCTGCTAGGGCTGCAATCATCTGCAGCAGCATCTACTTATCACAGAGGGCTGTTTGGATTACCACACCATGCTTAATGGAACGCTGCCACATGATGAATATCATAATCTACTACACGAACAACTCTATACACATCCCATGTCTGTCCAACAAAGTGCTGTCTTGCAGATTTTTGGCAGTAAAACCCTCCCTCCTGACTGTGTCTGTGACCTGGCACGCACTACAAATTGCCCTGGGAACCACAAGAAAAAGTAAGTATTTCCAGTGCAGCACAAACTGTGAAAAGGCACTGCTGGCGTGCACTATCTCTGAAATCAGTCACTCATTATCAGTCCAGCTCCGCAGCAGTTTGCTTCCCTTTTGGCTTCCAGTGAAATGAATAAAGTCAGCAAAAGACTGCAACAGAACGCCAAAGTAATTTGCAGTAAGATTCAAAGTGGCTGGAGCAACAGAAAAGGTACGTTTAGGTCCAGAGTTTTTATAATCATACAAAACACTTTGCTCAATAAAAAACGTATTTTCCTTTTAGCTATAAAAAGGAAAGCAACAAACTGTGCCGTAGAAATCAATTTATCTCAGTACCACAGACACAAAGTTGTTCCTTCAGAAGTGCATACATTGTTAGAGTTTCATATAGTTGGTAATTCAGCAGAAATTGAGTTTTTTTTTTTTTTTAATATTGCGTTCCAGTGGTCAGAGAGAGATTGTGTTTATGCTCTGATTTAGTTTGGTCACATCACATCAATGTTCCTGGTCCCACACTTGATTTGTTTTTCTACTGCAGAGTCTTTTTAAGTTGAATTTCCTTCCCTTTACAGCATTAACACAACGATGTATTTGATAATAACGTTGATCTCCTATGCACTGCAAACTATTGCGTTCAAAATCGTATTTTTATTTTAAGATATTTTGCCAGGTTTTAAGTTGTTTTAAGTTCTCTTTGCTCTACACATTTTCAAGCTTTTCTCAAAATCAGCAGTCAATAATTTGGTCTCATTAGGAGCTAGTCTCCAACAATGGGAACATTTTTTTTTTAAAGAATAAGTCAAAATCATTTTTGCTCTATGCTCTAAGGAACAGAAAAACTTAATTTAAGACAAAAAATCTTGAAATTGTTTGATGTAAGAAATGTTCATAAGACATGGAAATGCATTTTATTAAACAGAATTACTTCATGACATTAAATATCATAGTTTTTCACATTTTTAGATTGTTAAATGTTCTGAGAACAAATGCTTAGATTTTATGTAGATTTATTTAAATGGGCAAGCTTGTATTTAGACCATATTTTATTTACATTTTATTCTAAAATGAGTCATTTCTATGAAGTCATATTTGTGCCACCACATTGAGAACAAAAGAACAAAAGTCACAGTTCTGAGATAAAAATGTAATAAATTGCAAAGTTCAAACTGTGACTTTTGTTTCAATGTGTTGGCACAAATATAATGTCATACATTTACACCTATTACACTAGTTTTGTTGTTACTGTCATCAAAGGGAACCACAATTAGGTACATACTAGTTAAAAACATACAAACCATTTACTAGAAACTAGCAAGAAATACTTCTTAGTGTGGTGTTTAACATTTAATTTTATGTAATTCTATCTAACTTTGTTTTTTTAGCTAATTTTTCCATTTTTGAATGCTTGTGTGAAACATTTCTGCATTTTGAAATGGTATTAGAAGACTTCTTGATGAGTAAAAGGAACTGCATGGACAGATAATTTCACTACTTTCCAGTAATCTTCTTATGAATAGTTTTCTTTTCCTATTTATAGGCTGTTTTTGCTCATTACTGCAGTAAACAGATGCATTTTACATGTCTTCATTTTCTCTTGATCCAACATTTCTTTTACTGATAATACTGATACTGATAATACAATTCTAAACCGTGATGGTGGGAAAAGTGGTTTACATTTTCAGCAGTAAAAGAGAAAAAAAACCTGCACGACTTACAATCTGAGTGAGGCTGGTAATGAAATGTATAGCGCTTTTCTACCTTCCTTGAAGACCCAAAGCGCTTTACAATTGGTCCCATTCACCCACTGATAGTGGCTCCACTGCTGAACACTGAGCCAACCTCCCACCAGAGGCAATGTGTCAGTGTCTTGCACAAGGACACTTCGACACATGGGCAGGCAATATGGGAATCGAACCTGCAATCTTCCAATCAGAGGCTGACTGCCTCTGCAGTCGCTGCACCACGGCCACCTCCACATATATAAAGGTTTTATTGAAAGCGTAGACCAATCCTATATCATTACAGTTAATTAGGTTTTATATTTCCATGATGTTGCAGAGCACGTTTTAAAAATCGGCCTGCACTAAATCAAGCTACTAAAAATGAAAGAGACATTTGTGGGCATATCTAGACAAAAAGCTCTAATGGGACACAGGCTTCTGTTACTCAAACATCAATTTAACATATCTTAGAATTAAATGTGTATGAAAATGCCACAGATCCTACTGCTGCCAGACATCTTCTGCTGAAACTGAAGTTAGTGGTACCTTTAAAGCCATAAACTGGCTATGTTAATCTTGATTTTTTTTTTTTTTGTTGTTTTTTATGAATGTGTTCAGTTTCCTCTCTGGGAGGGCGTCTGTTCTGTGTCTCACCCATCATTTCTATCAGACTAAAAGTACCTCCAGCTCCTTTTCTCAATTCTTCTTTCTTCTGCATACTGATTTTTTTGCCTACATTGGTAAAGTATCAGCTAAAAAAATGAAAATAGTATAAAAATCAATATAAATGTCTGTCAGTAGCAGCAACTTATATGCTTTTTCACGCAGCAGGTATGAAAGACAGTCATATGTGAGAGATGTACTCATGCACACATATATCCACATAAGATTCAGGTGGATGGCATTGAGATTAAGTTGAGACTGAGATTAGGTCGAGATTAAGGTGAGGGCTGACTTTCAGTTTGTCAACATATTTTTACTATTTATTAAAAGAAACCGCATTAAAAGACCTGAAAGGTTTATTTAACTGTATGCCCAAACAGAAAATCTGCTCTACAAAACTCAAATCCAGAAAAGCCACAGAAGGTTTGGTTTTCTCCGCTGGGAATTAATGAAATACAAAAAGCAAAAAAAGCATCAGAAAATCCAATAAAAAAAAATATACACACAGGACAACAGCTCAAAAAAAATCTGCTGGCTTGTTTTTAAGGTGTGAGTTTCCATCAAAGCTGTTTGTGTTCTAAAGGATAAAATAAAAGAGTTAAAAAATGCATGTGCATAAAGGAGATTACATGATTCCAATTTGCAGATGATTTATTGGGTGATTGGGAAACAGATAATAGAAACAAAAAACAGTACTTTGATTAAGATTCAGCATGTGATAAGGTATGTCAAATCAGTGCAATGGAAAGTAGAGAACGACTGTAAGAATGGAGTGCAGCTGGAACAAATAAATGAGTCGACAGGTCTTTAACACATGGTGCCATGACATGAATTGTGATGGTCAAGCCATTGCAGCCAACACTTGGTAGATGGTCACTTTGTCCAATTTAGTTGCAAGTGATAAATTATTGGGTTTGCATCTATTCTTCCCAGTTTTTTACAAATTTGTCCAGAAATGCATGTTCAGTAGTACATGTGCAATTTTTTAATGCTAATGAGCAAAAAGTATCAAGAACATAAATTGTGAAGTTTCCAATATTTGTTTTTAACTATAATCACCAAGCATGTAAAAAAAACAAAACAAAAACAACAACACTTTTTTGCTGCTGTGAGCTACAGATGTGAGATGGGTTAATGGTTTGACTAATCTTGTAGATGCAATTAAACTCATATAGTGAATAGCAAAACAATATATATTTTAATTTAAATAAATGTATGTATTTGACTTAGTTAAAAAATTAAGAAATAAAGCAAAAACAAAAGAATATTTGAGTTTTCTATTTTGTTTTTGCTGTTTTACCAGAAAAACCAAAAAAGGAGGATTATGGACACAGACAGAGGACATGAGGGTGGTTGGTGTGATAGAAGAGGATGCTGAGGATGGGATTAGATGAAGGCAGAAAGTTTGCTGTGTCGACCCCTAAAGTGAGCAACCAACAGACAAAGAAGAAGCTCTGTGCAGTTGAACAAAAATACCAAATAAACTCTTTTTTCGATGGACATAGTGTAATTCTAAATAAACCGATTTTTTGAAATCCATTTTAACTTGTAGTCTGGAAAAAAAATAAGAAAAACAACAACTCTGTAACTTTTTTACTGGACCTGAATTCATAATATTTCTAATAATAACATCAGACTTAACCAGCTGCACTCTATCTGCTAAAATTAGGAGCGTTCAGTGAGCTGCAGGGCAGCTGCTGCCTAAAAGCATGATCTACTGGGGCACTGAAATGTGTCCAGGTACTTTATTAACAGGGAAAGGGTTACTGCCTGATGGAATATTGATAAAATGTTTTTTGTTTGCTACTCATGGCTCAGAGAGTTGACGGCTCACTGCACTAAATCATAAAACCCACTTGGGCGAAGTGCAGAGTCAACAACCAGTTCTTATTTCTGTGAAGGGAACACTCACTTTCTGGGAGGTCTTTACTGAAACTGAACTGATGCTGAAAGACTGAGAGCTGTTATTTTCTGTGCTGCTTTTTTGCTTTAAAGATTTTCTTTTGTTTTGTCGCTCTGAGTTACACAACATGAAAAGTAAAGGGAAATGATGTTCGGTCAAATAGCTTTGGTGTCCTCAAGGGTTCAACAATGTTCTTGTGTTGCTTTGCAAACTTTTTTTCACAGTGCACCACTGTTTGCTTCATTGATTCATTTTCAAGACAGGTTTATATGCAGTATCATTGCAGCTAGGGGGCAGAAATCCAACATGATTGCAGGCAGTTAGAAGGAGGGAAGCTCCCACCAAGTTGACAGGAAAGCTAATATTTCTACTAGTCAAAAATATTGCTTTACTTAGAGAGCTTGTTTTTAAAAAGCCTTAAATTGGCTCAAAAATCATGGAGTCAAATTCAAATGTGCATGATGTAATTACAAGAGTTTTTGAGAGACAAATGGATGGACATCTATCCAACATTCTGGTCTTCACACTTTAAAATAAAATAAAATTTAAATAAATCAAAAACAAAAAATTCTGCCAATTGGGTAAGATAATGGTCTCCAATAATTCTTATTTTAAGAAAAAAAAATCATCACAAAACTAAAATTATTTTGACAGTGAAAATCTTACTTGACAAGATTTTTTTTGGCAACACAGACGTTTTTCTTGAAATAAGGGTAAACTGCAACAAGGGTTTTTACTTTCTTAAGATTCAGTTTTTGCTATCATTCCAACATGACCTGTGCACATCCCATAAACACTTCTAAACTTTGTGAAAGGCCTTTCTAGGAAACTTAAAGATATTAAAGGTGCACAGGGTGAGCCCACGTCACATTAAACCAAATGAACAAATGGGATGTCAGGTAAGTTTATGTAGACGTGCGAGGTTTTACAAATGACCTGTAGTCATGTTCTAATTTTTAAAAGCCTCAGATTTATAGAAACTTAGAAAATGGATGGATGGGGTTAGAGTTCTTCTAACCATAATCAACATCTCTTGAGGTGCAAGGAAAACCAACAAAATCCAGTAACATGCTGGATTGGCCTGAGAAAGACCTGAATACATGTTGAAATGTTGTCGCCTAAGCACGCATATTTGATTTACTAAACATCATTAAACATTTATTTTTTCCTGTGTTTTAGATTTGTTTTTTTTCTTAATCAAATTTTTTTTAATTTTATTTTTATATAAGAATAAAAAAACAATAAAAAAAAACATTAAAAATCCATACAACAAATTATATATATATAATAAAATACATTTGTTTTTCCACAATGATAAACTAGAATTACAAAGACGAATTTCCGCCTAATTTCCACTGAAAGGGGGTGGCAAAGCCCTTCACCCTAAACCGAACCCTAACCCTAATTTTTGAAGTGGAAAAAGCACAGAAAAAGCACACAAACGCTAGATCTACTCCATCTCTTGTTTATCTTCCATCTTGTTAACATCAGTCCAGTCCTCAGGACTTTCCGTTGAGTTTTAATCTGTCAAAGAACAGACTTGCATACATTTCTGCTTGTTAATTTAGGACTAAAGGGGTTAAGGGGAATTTTTGTGAAGCTTTGAACATCCCAGACACACCACCACAGTTTTAAATCAAATCTAAAAATAATGATTTGAGTCCTCACTTTACTTTGGCTTTATGTTTGTATTTATTTATTACAAATTTTGGCTGTGTTTCAGAAAATTATTTGGGCTTAAATATAAAATGTAATCAGCTTTGCTTCATATTGTTTTTGGCTATAAATCTCTGCAAGTGCAACAAGTGTTTAACTCTTCACATTCAGTGATTAACAAGACTCAACTTAGCATTACTCTATCTTTTTAAAACAGTAGTGGAATCTGTAACATAATAATATTGTAAACTGTTGAAAAATGACAGCAGATGAATTGTAAGAACCTGTATAACACACATGTGCATTTCACACTGTGATAGAAAGTCAGAAAAGTTGTGAATAATGGAGATTTGAAATAAATCAATGAAAATGTCAGGTAACCTGAATGTGTCTGGGTTCCATGTGAGGCTATGACATGCATCTTGGATGTGAATGAAATGTTTTCTTTACATGGTGACAGGTGGGTAGACAGCATGCTAGATCTGTGGCAAACTGCAGCAGCAGCACAGAGGCTGAGATCAGGAGCCAGCCTACCAAGAAAGGAGATGACTTGTGCTATCATAACAACATCCACGTTCTTTCTAAATTATGAAACAAGTCTTTGAAACTCAACTCTAGGATCTTTGAATGCCTTCTTCCATTCCGCTTGAATTGTAATATTCAGTCGTTTGGAGAAGTGATCCAGAAGTTTGTGGATTAATTTAATTTTAAATGCTTTACTTTGTCGTGTCAATAATGAAGAGCAACTCTCCCTAAAGCAGAAGCATGCACTACATCCGCGCATTTTTATTTCTTGGTATAATGAAGTTACAAATTTGATTTACATACGATGATTTCATTTCTTCAAATGAAACAAATCAGGACCCCTGGGGAATTCCTTCAGCTTTAATGACAGCGTATTCTTGGATAATCTCTGAAGGGGTGGGTGTTCATTAGACACACATTCAGTGAATAATTAAACACAGAGTATGCACTGCATACATGATGCATATATGACATAAAAATGTGCATTTAAACAGCGCATTACAAATTGAAAGCAGGCAAACACTGTGAGGGCAAGTGATGCTGTGGTTTGTTTAATGACTGTGAGGGTGGAGATGATTTCTGAGGCCCTGAGAGTATCAGAAAAGGATCCTGTTAAATGTGTTTTCCAGGGCACCTTAGCTGTCAGGGAGGGATGTTGAGACCATATCTCGAGGGACAGAGCATTGGAGGGTGTGATGTGTTTATTTATAGAGTACAACAAGCCTAATTGGTAAATTGGTCTAATGATTGATTTAGTGTTGAGCTTGGTGTCATCTGTCTGGAATGTACTTTAAGGGATGTCTTGAAATAGCAGGGTTGACAGCGAGGAGAAAGAGGAGCCAATACTTTTCCCTGAGTGCAAGATCATCTGATTAACTGTCCAGAGCATCCCTGAGTGTTTGGCCCTCTAAGAGCAATTAGATGAGTCGAGGTTAACGCCCAGTCTGGCTGTCACCAAGCTAAAATAAAGCCACATGACAAAGGTGTGTCTATTTGAACCCAACTGAATGGGATCTGTATTTTTAATTGCACCTTGTCATTACCTCAGCCGTTGAGCTTTTACCTGAGCTAGTAATTGATCCAACATCATTGTAATAATGCGGCGTGTAATGACTTGATGTTCCTGCTGGTTGCAATTTAAACAGAATTATTGAAGATGGCCTTAAAAACACATTTTTCCTAAAGTGGGTGTTCCTTCCTCCTGTTCAGGTTTCTTCCAGGGCGGGATTTAGGTTAAATCTATAAATTTAACAACCTTGCATCTCCGATGGTCATCCTAATCTAATATTTACACATTCTGTAAGTGTTGTTTCAACAGATTTCTCTCTGTGACAGATAGTTCCCCATTATAGGATTTGAAGGCATAAATAAATCAAGTCTTTATGCATAACGGTGTTCCACCTCATGCAGAGGACTTAGCTCAGGGGCCTATCTGCTTCCTGGCTTCAGGTTTAAAATTCAATTACCTGCTGCCCTGGGTAGCTTCTTGCTGGAAGCAAATCATGGATCGGAGATACAGCTTAATGGATTTGAAATATAATTTAGCTCAGGCTTGGCTCCTTAGAGACAGGTCACCATTACCTATAACCAAATTTGAGGTAATCAAAGATTCTCTTGAATCTTGAACCTCAATCTTTTTTCTCCTGTGTCAGTAAATGATTCAAAGGAGCATTTTCTTTAGGTTTATTGTCCAAAAAAGAACATTGCATTCGTTTTTTAGAATATTGAACTCAATGATTCATTTGACTCATTCATCATACAACAAACCATTTTGACAGCAGAGGTTAGACAAATCTGATTTGACACAAACTCTTTTTGGATCGCATGACCTTCTGATCTTCTAATTGCAGGCTGCAGCTCCCTGCTTGGCCTGCCTTCCGAGCAAACCTTTTTCACGCACCTTTCTCAGACACCTGGTATTAATTCTCTCCAGTTTAATCAGAGTTCTGAGAGGCAGCAGCCGCTCCTCTGGCTGCGAGGATGACAAATGAATCGCCAGATTTGAAAAATAGACTCAGATTCATCCTCGTCTGAGACTTGTGTTCACATCCATGCATTGTTCCCTCGCATGGGTAATGGATGGCACGGGGGCATTTCCAGGGGGGGCGCACAGAATTCCAATAACTAGTTGATGTGGCAACAAGTCTGCAGGAATTCCACTCTGTGCCAGAAAAGTCAAAGAAATTTATTGACAAAATATGTTCCCTTATTTTAGACCATTTAAAGCCTTATTTTGCATTTAAATAGAAGTCTTCCTAATACGATTTCAAACCCCTCCTCTGTCTTTCCTCCATCAGCAAAGCCACCTGGAAATGTCAGAGCTGCCGTCTCCCATACAAATAAAATCTCTCTTTCATGGAGCATGTGAGGATAAGCTCATATTTCAGACGCACTGTGCTGCATCATGTCCATAAAGAGGCGTTAAAGGTTTTACATTTAATTAACTTTAACTCAATTTTAACAAACCGGAAAATCCTTTTTTTTCTTCTTTTTTTATTGACCAGAATTAGAAAAACACAATTTTGATCGGCTGTGAGGCTCCATGCTTTGTAATAGCCATCATCCGCGAGCTTCATTTATACTGCCTTGCATCAGTATTCATTAATCAGCTTACTGGTATTACTCAATGAAAGAACTCTGTCTCCCGATGCAGTGAGTATGCATAAAAGCACAGGATGGCTTATTGGGTCAAAGTAAGACAACATAGCATGACAAAGTTCTCTGAGGAGAAAAAGTATTTACTCTGAATTGCATCATAAAACTTGCTGCAAACCGTTCCAAGCAGGAATAGTATGTCTCTCTATTGTCAACTTTAATTTAGTGAGGGACAGAAAAGGGAATCCTGTTTTTCCAAGGTGCTGTGATGGACCAGCTTGTCGTAAACAGCGGGACACCAGCCTCTTTTTAAGCCTTTTCTTTGTATAGTTGGCTGCATGTGCTTTGAAAATATTTTTCCCTGATGTTTGAATGCGAATACCTTTACTTTTTTGGGGGCAACAAAACAACAAACTGCATAAATCAGCTGATCTAAATGAAACACTCACAGTCTAAAAAAACACAGTCTGCTGCTTTCCTTTTATAGTACAGAAGACAACTAATTTTAGGCCCCCATATGTCTT
The DNA here is from genome assembly GCA_036245035.1 of Adrianichthys oophorus. Lineage (NCBI taxonomy): Eukaryota > Metazoa > Chordata > Actinopteri > Beloniformes > Adrianichthyidae > Adrianichthys > Adrianichthys oophorus. The sequence goes on from BSAI01000104.1 coordinate 23,265,200, forward strand.
CTGATGTGCAGAACCAGTTGTATAATTCATTTATACAACACCTGTTTGGAGCATTACACTTTTATCTGATGCCAAAATTTCCACAGTAAATAAATGATGAGAAAAATCCTATTCTGTGTACTTTATTGCCACATATTAATAATCAAATCCATATGCAAGGACTTTTTTTAGAGTCTAACTAAAACAATTTTACCAGCTGTCAAAAGATAATAACATCCTTTTGTTGTCACAGAAACAAAAAGTTCAAACTATTCTGCCATTCAAAGTTTAAAACAAAAAACACGTTGACTGTTTTGACAACACGAACGCCACCGTGAAATTGAGAAAGGCCATCTCTGTTCAAAAAGCTCCGGTGGATTTGATGGGTGAATCTTTGCAGAACCGTCTTCTTTGTGTGGTTCTAAGACAGTTTTTTTATACTTAATATTTAAAGCAATAGACGTAATCCACAAAACTAGAAGATGATATCCAATATCAGCATGAACTTTGCCATACTTCCTGTAATGAAATTTGGGGAAATACATACAAAACAAATATTGAGTCAATAATTAAACTAAAAAAAAAAAAAAACAACTAGACTGATAAATAAAGCTGGCTTCTATGAATCAACAAATAAACAACAATAAAAATAAAAATCATGCTTGGAGGAATGTTTTGTTTTGTGCCTTTAAAGTAGTTTGCTCTGAAGAGTGCAGGCCTGAAAAAAAAGATGAGAGAAACATTGTAATTTGGGAGGTATTTTTGTGTTTCAGTCATGCAGAGGAAGAACTAATGTCAAATTTTAAACTCTGGAGTAGTTTGGAAAAGGTTCCTAAAATAGTTAATACTGTAAAAAATTAGAATATTGGTAAAATGTCAAATAATTGGTCAACACTAGTGAAATGTACTTATGTATTAGTAAACATGGATGTATGTATTTTAAATATATCCATCCATCCATCCATCTTCTTTAACCCGCTGTATCCTTTTCAGGATCATTGGGCTGCCAGAGCGTGAGCTGGCTAGTGTTGGACGAAGGTGCGGTTCATCTGGTCTGGACAGATAACCAGTCTGTCGCAGGGCAAACAAAATAAACTTCAAACTCAAACATATAAAAATTAGATCCATATCTGAGGGTTTCTTTTCTTCTCCTTGATAATAATTTGTCATAGCGAAGCACTGCCTGAAGTCATAAATAAGACGATGACCATTTGAATAGATCCAGGACATAGACAGCCTGTTCTGAATCCTATACGTGGATCTTGCTGTTTTAACATCCCTCAGCCGTCATCAGGAGACACACTTCACATGATATTATCTGGCAGCTTTCTTGCAGACAAAACGCTCAGCGAAAGCGACACCGCCCCATGCACTGAGCTCCTTTCAGAATGCGGCAGAATCCAGAAGTCCTTGCAAAGCCTTGCATTGATTGAAGTTTGAAGACCGCTGTCTAGGATTTATGCACAACATGCACAATTTAGCACCGCGTGCTCTTATCAGAGGATAAGGTCATTTTGAAAAGTAACAGATACAGTATGAAGGGACATGTGAGCAGCTTAACAAAGGAAGTGTTGTGTGTCTGAGGCTGTGGCCAGCAGAGGTCGGCTTGTGTTTCAGAGTCAAAAATGTCACGCCATCGTCACCCGTCCCATTCTTCTCTGCCACAGAATTGGATTTCTCTCTTCAAAGCTCTCACTCTTTGATGTGACACATCGGCTGTGAGAGTCAGTCATTAGGTGGTAGAACGAATAGAAACCATCAGATGATGCAGGTCTTAAAGGTCTCAGGAGTTTGTTGTGGTTTTCTGGACTTCACATGTGGCAAAGGCCTAAATCAAAGGAAACAGCCTTCACTCTTAAGCTATCAGCACAATCTGAATAACTACAGCTGGCTTAAGAAAGGGTTTAGTTAATTGATCTGTTTCTCCTTTTTAATGAGCTGGAGTGTTAAGCCACTTTAAAGTATCTGGTTGAAACAAGATAATATTTTGCAAGAGAAAGAAGCTTGACTTTTCTTTTTAATGAGTCTAAAGGGTTGGGATCCCTGCTTCAAGGAATTCTGTTTATGGAAACAAATGTTTAATGGAAGGAGACTGCTGGAACGATAAAGAAGCTTTAGTAGGTTGATAGAGCGTGGGATTTTGAGTGACTTCAAAGACACCAGTTCTATCAGAGCCATCCATATTGTGTGGAAGCAGCCCACGGTGGGGTGGTAATCAGGCCGCTTTGTGCTGTATCTCTTCGGGTTTGTGGGTAATCATGATGGGCCAGTGGGCTGGTGAGTAAGCCTTGTGTGGTTCTCTGTCCTTGGGCTATTTGATCAATGTGGGTGGACAGTTCTGCAGAGCTGGAGAAATAATCAATGCTACAATGCAGTAAGCAAATAATTACAGGAAACCTCTGAATATCTGAGAAAACAAAAATATCAGCAAATAAATCCATTCTGCTGCTGCTGACAGACAAAGTTATCTCTCTAATATTACTAAGGGATTGAAAACCATCACCTCACAGCAACTTTTATAAGAAAAAAAGAGAACTTATTGACTTGTGGGGACTGCAATAGCTAAAGCACACGATTCACAAAATTGTCAAGATTTCAAACCATGCAGGAACGATGTGCACCCTCTAAAAGATGACATTGTGAGCCTGAAAGAGACCAATCAGGTCAGGAGTGAAAGAGTTTATTATGGAATAAAAGTGAGCATCCAGAACACTTGATGTGGAGTGGCTCAAAGGCAACATGTGGAGTCAAATCCTGCCCGCAGGACATTTTCCAGGCAAAAGAGAGTCCCTCGTGACCACACAAGCCCTCAATTCCATCCATCCATCCATCCATCCATCCATCCATCCATCCATCCTCCCTTTTTCTTGTGCGGGGTCAGATATGTTGATGGAGCCTATAAACTTTACCACGTGTGTTGTTATTCTTCACGTCTGTTTATGTTGCCATGGTATTTCTGTGAAAGCTCAACTGCTGATGTCTTTCTTAAAATTGAGGTATTCTAAAAATCTTTTTGCTTTATGTTGTGATACAAACCCATTTTTTTTAACTGATCGGTATGTAAAAGGGAGCACTTCAGTAGAAACACTGATTTTTAGGCTGAAAATGCATCTTCTTGTGTTGTTTGGGAGTGAACACAGTCATTTATTTTGATTGTGAGGAAAGTCTCACACAGAAAATACAAGAAGCAAAAGGTTTGATCTGGATTTCAGTTGTTCTTTGGCCCCACACTACTTTAAGACATATAAGAATTTGCTATGAAGGAACTAAGAATTCTTCATTGTATGTTCTCAAAACCCCTCTCATAACAATACACTGCATGTTGACATGCCTCTACAAATGTATAATAAATGATCAGTGATGGTATCTTTGATACGTGCAACACAACAGACCTCTATTAAGTTTGAGCCAAAGCATTCCAGGGTGGTAAGGGTCTGGACTTTGATCCTTGCACTCTTTCAGAGGTGTGTTCAACATCACTGTCTTGTTGCCTGATCTCATTTTCAGCAAAGCTTCAGCTGTGAGCCGCTCAACCTCATGTCTGACACTCGAATAACAGCCTCTCTAAGATCGCGGCTGGTGTCTTTTTCTTCTTGGGCTTTGTGCTATGAAATACAAAACGGCAATGGTGTTTTGTTCACCTTATAATGTCGTCTTAATTTCTAACATTCCTTAGGTCCTCACCGACAAAATTACACGCCATTTTCTTTTTAGGGATACAAAGAAGTCGATTCAGAGCTTCAATCGCAAACTTCACTGTTAGATGAATTTTATCCTCATGACCCAAATTGTCATGATAAGACTGTAGCTATTATACTTTTTTTGTTTATTTAAAACTATAATTTCCAGGACAAAGCAAAGACCTGAGAGCATCTCTGTTTTTCTAACGTGAGTGGATAACCTTAAATCCTACACAGCAGTGTAAGGTTCAAACTTAAGTTGCATAACTAAAGATGTATGTCCTAATTCTACCATGTGCAGTTTGTTGGAAATAGCTGGTTGTTAACTGAATGTTTGTAATAAATATAATGGCATATCATATACATTTAATGTGATATCACACTGACATATCATATTATAGCAAAAAGTCCATTACAATGTTCTGTTAACCTGTAAATGTTTCATTTTCCTCTCTGCAGTATGAACATGCACTTTACAGCTGAGATGAGATGCAATGAAACAGGCTAAATCTTAGAAGATTACTACATTGACATCTCCTCAGTGAAAACAGAACTATTATCAGAGTGTCATTTATGTTAAAGTGAAAGCAAATAATCAGTGTATGTATTTGTAACATTCATGGATGTCATAAAAACCATGAAAAATGTTTGACTAAATCAAGTATTTTTCAAAAACATCAGTGTTTGTTATCAGTGTGAATCTTTAAAGATCTTGGGAATGAATGCTTGTGTGTGCAGATCTGAACTGGCTTGGTTCATCAATGAGGTTGGTGTGGATAAGAGCAGGATTACACTCAGGTCCTCCTGCAAGGCTCTGAGCAGTGGGAGGCTGACCCTGATAAATCCCAGGCTGTGAGGAACTGTGTGGCCGTATTTCGTAGAGACAGGCTCATGGCGAGGGGTTCAATTTATGTGGGAAGACTGCTCCAGTTTGGAGTGTGAGATGGAAGCTAAGCAGGCGGACCACGCTTGCGGCCGGTCTCAGCAGAGCGGCGGCGACAAACGAGCCAGACGCCTCTCATGTGACAGGGTTGATCTCGACAGTGCTCTGGCAGCTGATGTGTCATATTTTACCCCGGTAAAAATCAAAGACAGGGCCACAAATGCAAGAAACAAGCTGTGGGTGGAGGCGCTCGGAATGGGTTGAGGGGGAATTTAAAGTAATGCTGGACTACGGCCTGTCTAAGCTGACTTTTCCATCATCACGTGTCTTGTCATTTTCTATAAAGTGCATTCCAACCCACTCAGCTGTGAGTGCCTGAATTCATTTGATACAGTTTCTGCTGAACACGATTGTCCTAATTTTGTTGTTGTGGAACAAAAAAGGTGTTATTTCCCCGAGACAAGATGCCTCTACGCAACCCAAATTATCATATAAATCAGATCCTCATACACACTCCTTAACATGTTATTATAAATACAGTTGATGTTTCTCTGTGACAGAAATCCTTTTCTTTTTTTTTAATAATCTTCTTTCTCTTGTTGACAACATTGCTGAGCAAAAGTTATTACAGCCTTCATGAATACCTTGGAGGTTTATCTCAGTAACATTTGAGTTAAATGAATGAAAACGGCAAATATTCTGCTAATTTCTGAACCCAATCCTCACCACAGTGGCTCGTAGAAGTATATATATTCATCCAGCTTGTCAAGATGGGTTCACTGATGATTGTAATTCTAGGAAAAGAATACAGTCGTTCCATATTGGATGTAATCAAAAAGTCGATACCAAGCAAACAATATTTTCACAGCTGAGCAAACGCGCGTTGAAGAAGAAGTCAGAAGCTTTAATTTCAAACTGGCCTCTGAGCTTGTGGTTAAGAGAGTCAATATTTCGCTCCCACGTCACATGACTCTTCTGGAATGCCGGCAGTTTTTCTTCAAGGTCTGAGAGGTGATTTCTGATGATGAGCGCCGCAGATTGACGGGTACAAAAGTGAATCAAATTATCAGATCAAAGAAGACTGATTTTTCTCATCTTGCTTTTATGTAGCAGCATACATGCAGATTTTTTACATCTTTTTGCAGAAAATAGAAAAGTTGTCCTCCACCACAAAGCCAAATTCCTCCAGGGGAAAACAATAGCCTTCATATCTTCAAACATATGCAAGTGTGCAAGTTCTGCTGAAATGTTTTCTGCTGTGCTGCACTGTGCATAGGGATGCACTTTGCATATCTATTACTCGCTTTCTCTGTGAACAAGCAACCTTGTGGAACTCGTCTAAAATCTGCTTTATTTTTCTTCTGAAATCAATATTCAGCTCGTTGCCATTGTTAGTCTGCCAACAACAGCTTGCCTTCAGGCACATAAATCGTCAGGCTTTTGTATGAGGAAGACCTTCACTAATGCTTGCGTTACTTAGCTTGCATAAGAGACGATAAGAAACTGCTTGCATCCAAGTTTACTTGCTTGCCTTTTTAGTAGTTAACCTTTTGACCTCTTGGTAAGTTGTTAAGGGGCAGTTAGGTCTGGTTTGGGGTGACCAAACATAACCCTCTGAAATTATCACTGGAATGATAGAAAATACAGTTTTTCTTACCTGTCAGGCATCAGCATAAACCCATAGTTGATAGCAGCAGCAGCACATACAAAGAGATGAGAAGAGACAACAAAAGAACCAGTTAGCCTTCTGGCACACTTGTATTCACTTTTAACTCATTCAGTGATCAGCTTAGGCTTTTTGCACACAAGGTGACCTCCATCATCATTCTTTAACATGTCAGCTATAAAGCAGACTAAAGCAGCAGTGTGTCCGTGAGTGAAACAGATGTTATGAGCTGATGTTGTAACTGTGACGAATCTGGTTTCCACGGAAACTCATTAAAAAAAACCAAAAAAAACTGGAGCTTATTGCAGAAAGGTGAGACGTGTTATTTCTAATTGCAAGAGGTGCCTTCTTTTGTAAAACGAATGAAGCACTGTGTTTGCCCTAATGTTAGCTTGAAATGTGAACATTTAATTTCAAACACATTTAAATTCCTCACTGATAAATTAAGCTAACAGTGCATTATGAAAATTCAAGAGCGGCTGGGAAAGACGATGCGTCATTTCCAATTTTATGTTAACAATGTAGAGAAATGACACAGTTGAGAAACTGCAGTGAGGAGCTGCCAAAAGTGTTTCAGAATTACATGCAGAGCTGCATTTTAGGTTTCTTTTCACTTGTGTAAAAGTCCATATGTTTGCACATGCATGAGTGCTCTTTGTGTCTCGGTCTCTCTGTGTGTGCTAATGCGTGCAGCTGAGAGAGACAAGCTAGGGACGAACAGGAAAAATGCATTAAAATCACTGTAGACAGAAAATTGCGAGCTGCACAGGGATCTTGGTGTAAGCCTGGACACGGCCGAGGGCGAGGGGCAACTCAACCTCACCCGACATGAAACAGAGAAATCTCAAGAGCCTATTCAAAAGGATTTCAAGATATTCCTTACAGACCCTTTTCTTCCCTGACACCAATTCCTAAACTTGCTACCACCTTATTAATGCAGGAGCCATATCCTGCCGTCTTCTCTCAGCTTCTGTCTCCTTGCTTTTGTCCACAGCCATTATCCCTGGGGCCGCACTGAAGACTGCCCTTGGCCGTTGGCTCTTGCAGCTCCTGCAGTACACAGTTTGTTTTTAAGGCCATGCCTAAGGCATTACAGGTCACAATCAATGGGGAAAACGTGACTTTTAAAATCAAAGACAGGAAAAAAAAAATATTCTTAAATTATCTAAAACAAGGTTTTCCACATCTTTTTGTATCATTAACCTGGTTGTTGTTGCTGCTTCACAATAAATTGCTGTTGATTAAATTAATTCTGTGCAGGTGTTGCATAAAACATGAGGGGAATCATAGCTTATTGAATTAAGAGTTCACCTCCACACATCATGCACCCTTTTCTGAACACATATTCCAAAAGGTGGTGGACAGTTCTTAGGTGAACCACTATTTGGACATGAAACCAGGAACTTCTTGGGTCAGTGGTGGAGGAAAACTATAGATTGGGTGAGTGGTTTCATGCTGTTTTGCCTGCTGGTTTGTTAATATGGCTAAAATAATTCATTTATTGTTAGAAAGTGTGACTTAAATCAGTAGAACCCACCTCGTGGTCATGGGACAGGTGGTGAGAGAAAAAAAAATACAATCTTTAGTTTTTTAATTTTAGGAATAATCTGACTCTGAGTGAAGTTTTATTTTGGAAAACTACACAATTCTCCTCATCATGTCTGAGTCATTTTTGACGTATGTCAAGTTGCTTGGTCTCATGTTGAAAATACGTCTGGTACTTTCTTAAAGCGGCTGCACCGACCGCTAAACTGAAATCTTAAAAAGTTAACCAAAAATAACTATTAAAAAACAAAAGTTATTTTTTTTTCCTTTTTTTGCATTTCTTTTTATTATTAAAACACACACAATTTAAAATAATATATCTATAATGGGTGCACACATCTGTATTTTGTTTAAGTTGTTTTGTTTGGAGTTTCACAGCAGGCGACCACTATTGAAAATCAAGAAGACTGGGGCGAACCACTGCATAGACGCCAAGTCCCATGGACATTATTTTGTCTGGTTTAAAGGGATTTATTTTGTTTACTTTGGAGATCTTTGGAGATCTTCTGTGCCAGAATTTATTAAGTCATTGCTTTCCTTTTTTTTCTTCGTTTTTTACTTGTATTGGTTAAATTGTTTGATACGTTACCTCCTGGCTTCCCTTGTGTGGTTTGGATGTGTACAAAAAATCCCTGTTCATACTTTTTTTTCAAAAAAAATAAAATAATAAAAAGTTATTTTAAAACAACTTCTAAACAAAACCACTTTTGTCCTGCTGACCGATTTTGGAAATTCACAGAAAACATATTTAGGATAGTGTTTCATCTGGCTGAAATGAGTCAGTGAGGAAACAGAAGAAGATCCTTCAACTTGAAAATAAAATGCATTTAACAGAAAACAAACCGCTTGTCTTTAATCCAAATAGGGATTTATTGTTGTTCCCACACAACATAATAATGCATAACATTCAGCAACCAGCTGTTTAATTTACTGAGGATGCTGCTAATAACGTCGTTGTTTATTATTATTTTTTAGAAAATATCTGTTTTAGTGACTTTTTTAAAATGTTATTTTATCCTTTAAAATCAAATGAGGCTGAAGTTGGCATCTGATTTTGTAGCTTCCACTTTGACAGTTATGGTTTAAGAACAAAATCTATATAACATGTTAATGGTTCTTACACATAATCTGGTTTACAAAAATAATTTCAAGCAGCTGCAGATCTTTTTCAGAGGAAGAAAATAAACATTCCCCTCAAAAGTTAAGGGAAATAGATTTAAAAAATAAATCTGACGCCCACTTCAGCCTTTTACAGGCTGAAAATATTGTCTGACATTACTTCAGTTTGTGGCCTTAGAAAAGGTTGGGGACCACTGACTTAAAGGTAAAGATCATAACAACAAGCCTTTAAATAAATCATCCTTAAAAACCTTGGCAAAACAAATAAGTCGTTCTCTGTATCCGCTGCATCTGTTATTAACATCATTTATTTAATTCTTGAAATGGACATTGAAATGGATAACAAATGGTTTCAAGTGTCTATACACATTGCCTCAAACTCTAGGAAGCTGTGCAGGCTCCACTGCAGATGTTATCACAAAAGCTGATACAGTGCAGCAGTGTACTGATATGCAAACCTACACTGAAGTGTGGCGATCATGCTACAATGAGGTGTTTAGAATGAAGATATCAATCATTCATACCTGCATGACAGCCAGCGTTTTTGATTTAGACTAATGTGTTTAGGCTACACGAGAGATTTTCTTTTTTTTTTCTGTTTATTTCATGGAAACCTCAAAAGGAAATTACAGTTCCTATCCATCTAACTGTCACGTGAGTTCTGACACATCTGTGTGGGTCCACCAGTAAATCTGTAGAGGAAATAAACTCTGCTTATTCTAGTACTTCTCTCAGAAAGTGCAGGTAACTGCTGATAAACACTGAGAAGCGATTAAGCTCCGAACAATTAGTCTGAGGCTTTTAGTTTGGAGAGAAAAAAAAAAAAAAAAAAGGCTGACGGAGGGAATGAGCCCCCTTGATCAAATAGTAGATAGGACAAACTTGTGGCCCCAGTAGACTCAAAAGGGGTTCTAATAAAATGTCTGCACAGTTTGACTCTCAAATTCTCAGGTTTGCCTGGAGTATTTCAATGTTTGAATATAATTAAACCTACCTGTGAGCCAGGTTGCATGCTGCTCACAGTCAGAAATTCAAATTCAATGCAAATCATTTTAGCTTCTTCATAAAATCCCACGTTACAGTCGAGGTTGTTTTCCACTGTAACGCAAAAGGCAAAAAAAACATCAAACTATTAAAAGTACAATTATTATTAGTTTGTCAATCCAAGCATTCAAGATCATTATATTCTTTTTCAGTGGAGATCATCCAATAACACTAGATTGTTTTAAACTATATTCTGTTTAAAATTAAATTATAAAACAGATAAACAAATCCAAACAAAATTTGGCCCAACTCATGGGTCAAATGTTTACATTTCTACGAACTTGCTGATTCCTTTCATAAAATCCATAATATGAAACCCCTAGCATTCTCTAAAAACTGTGTAAACAATTTATTGATTGTGATTGGCTAAACTGCATTAGAAGCTGTTGTAAACTTGTAGCAACACTGTCTCTGTGACACTTTTTAGCTCATTCCAAAAAGTTTCTCTGAGGAGATCCTCTTTGTTTTCTGAATAAGATTTCTGTTATTTTCCTGTTCACATGGTCTAAATGTAGATGTTTACAGTGAGAATTTAAAAATAAATAAAATACAACATTTTAGGTGAACTCAGATTTAATGTTAAATGTTTCTTTTCCAGACAGACTTTATTTTATTTCTGGTTGTCAAATATGAAATTCATAGTATTTTGGATAAAATTGCATTTAGATGAATTTCTGTTCTATGTGAAGAAATGAAATGTATCTCATTGCAAAATAATTCTCATTAAATTATTCATTTACATGTACTATGCAGGCCAACTGGTTGGCCCTTTTTTAGAACATTCTACCACAATGTATGGTCACGTCTTTGCTAAAAGTTCAGTGTTTCCACACATTGGACTGTAATGGTGGATTGATCTTTTTTTTTTTTTTTTTTTTTTTTTTGCTGCATCACGTTGTCCTATGCTGTGCTGTGATGACACTTGATTGTTTTTACATTTGATAGATCGATCTGGTTAGATTATAGGAAAAGAAAATCAAAAAGATTTTTTTTTGTCTTCTCCCATTTCACAAAGATTTGCCCATCCATCCATTTTCTTCCGCTTATCCGGGACCGGGTCGCGGGGGCAGCAGTCTAAATAAAGATGCCCAGACTTCCCGCTACCCAGCCACTTCCTCCAGCTCCTCTGGGGGGACCCCGAGTCGTTCCCAGGCCAGCCGAGAGACGTAGTCTCTCCAGCGTGTCCTGGGTCTTCCCCGGGGCCTCCTCCCAGTGGGACATGCCTGGAACACCTCCATAGGGAGGCGTCCAGGGGGCATCCGAACTAAATGCCCGAGCCACCTCAACTGGCTCCTCTCGATTTGGAGGAGAAGCGGCTCCACTCCGAGCTCCTCCCGGGTAACCGAGCTTCTCACCCTATCTCTAAGTGAGCGCCCAGCCACCCTACGGAAGAAGCTCATTTCAGCCGCCTGGATCCGGGACCTCGTTCTTTCGGTCATGACCCAGAGCTCATGACCATAGGTGAGTATTGGGGCGTAGATCGACCGGTAAATTGAGAGCTTTGCTTTCTGGCTTAGCTCTCTCTTCACCACGACGGACCGGTACAGCGACCGCATAAGGTTGGACGCAGCACCAATCCGCCTGTCGATCTCTCGCTCCGATCTTCCCTCACTCGTGAACAAGACCCCAAGATACTTAAACTCCTCCACTTGGGGAAGGAGCACTCCACCCACCCAGAGAGGGCAAACTCCCCTCCATGAACCGCCACCTTAACGTGGTGGAGGGGTTTGAGTGCTCGAGTGATCCCAGGAGCTATGCTGTCTGGGGCTTCAGCTCCTGGTAGGGTCTCCCATGGCAGACAGGTCCTGGGTGACGAGCCAGACAAAGAGCGGTTCACAAACCCCTTTATGAAAATAAACATCACAGATCCAGTTGCGTCGCCCGGATTGGCGTTACCGGGGCCTCACCCTGGAGCCAGGCCTGGGGTTGGGGTTGGGGCTCGCAGGCGAGCGCCTGGTGGCCGGGGCTCCTCCCACGGGCCCCGGTCGGGTAAAACCCGAACGATCAACGTGGGATCACTCCCCAGTGGGCCCACCACCTGCAGGAGAGCTCAGAAGGGGCCGGTGCGATGTGGTTTGGGTGGCAGTCGAGGGCGAGTGCCTCGGCAGCCTAAACCCCGGTCATGGAACTTGGCTTTTGGGACACAAAGATTTGCAAAAAAAAAAAATATATATATATATATATATATATATATATATCCAAAAACGCAGTTTTTAATATTAATTTTCTTTATACATCTTCTTCATGATCAGAAAAATGTTACAAGAACATGTTAGAAACACCAAAAACAATTTTCATTGGAGTGGGTCTTTAAAATCCCTGATCTGACAGATAGCACAGTCATATTCGACTAATCACTAAGGTGTATGGTGTTCTGTTTTGGTTCACAAATAAGCATGAGTCATATTTCTTTAGTGTACCATAATAACTTTCAGTTGAGTAATTTTTTGTTTGGTTGTCCTCCTATTGTAACTATAGGAAAACAGTTAAACTGCAAAGAGCAGAAATGCAGCTCATTATGTGACTGTTACTATGCTTCAGATCAGTCAGCAAAAATAATTAGGTGTAATATTGCCCAGAGTTGTATCTTGCAAGAGACTGGAGCTGTCTAGTTGGTATCGATTGCACTCACATTGTGTGGGGAAATGTAATAAACAATTATGCTTTTTGCTTCTTTTTGAATTGAAGGAACACTGTGCGTGTTGCCGCACACTCAACCAGAAAGGCTTGCCAATTATCACAAATCATAGTCAGCTGGTTTTCTATCTTCTTTATTAGGTTTCAAAAGTTTTTCTCGCTTCACATCATTTAGCACCACTCTTTCCAAACCTTCCTCTCATGTTAAGCTCATTAGAATATAAATTGATTTATGATTACTACCTGCTACTTTGCAGCTGGACCAACATATAATGATCTGGCCACAGTTTCTAAAGGAATTGTCATCTGCATGTATGTGTTTCTAGTACATTAATGGCATATATATTTATGGTTACCACCAATAAAAGTCCTTAGCAAAAATAATCCTTTTCTAGTCTAGTTTAATTTAATATAATTTATCTTTAAAGAATTGGTTAACAACCAAGGTTGTCTCAAAGTGCTGCAAAAAACTTGATTTGTCTGTATAGAAAAAGAAATTTAGAAATTCTATCTTCAATTAGGTTTCTGAATACAAGCTGCCTGCAGAACCACTGGAGTCTAAGGGGCACACTGCTTGGCAGAGCATTGTGTGGTGTAGAGTTACACAGCTCATGTGAAAGGGCTGCACATTTATCATTTAGAGAGGAACAGGAATTGAGTTAGATTACAAAAGGCTGTGCAGATGATCCACTTTCCTTGGTGCAAAATATCTCTGATGTCTGACCTGTCACACCAGACTTTGTGGCAGCAAAATCAAAAAAATGTTCAAACTCGTGCTTCTGACAAAAAAAAAAAAAAAGAAGAAAAGGTTTGAGCTGAGACACTGATTGGATGACTGTGTCCTAACACACACGTCACACACTCTGCGTTTAATGAGGAAATGAACTCTTTTAGTACTTTCACCACCACTTGAAGCAATCTCTTCTGTCTTCAAGATGCACAAAAAAACGGGGACACGTCCAGAATAAATCCTTCTGTCCTCATCAGTAACAGAGGATTCCCAAAATAGACCCAATTGTTATGAACTAGAGACTTAATGATGAAATTTACCAAAAAGGCATTACAGAATAACAAGGACTCTGGATGGATGAACAGGTCCACTTTAATTCGGTCATTAGCTGTGAACTGTACACCTGTATTTTTTTTTACCCTTTAGCACCAGAACCTTCGCTCCACTTTTTCACATTCTTTGACGACCATAACTCTTCAATCGTTTGTGAACTTAACGTAACTCCAGCTGATTCTGAAGCGGAGTTTGCTCCATGCAAACTGGCACGGTGTGTGGGAATCACCTGTTACGATAAATCCATAGTTTAATTAGAACTACTGGTTGCCTAATGTTTTTATTTGTTTTTATTTATTTTTATCTTGAAGTTGTAGCCTGTTCTTCTGTCTGTTCCTGCACTTATCCTATTTGCAAAGAAAGGTTGTGTTGCACATCCCAGGACTGCTTTTAGCGCTCAAGAGACTAAAATGTAATCAAGAGGATCCAATTTTTCATAATAAAAGACCGTTCAGACTGGTTCAGACATAGTCATTTTGCTCCCCTGACCAAACCTTACAAGTAAACCCTCAAGTAAAGGTGTAGCTGAGAGAATACGGTTATTTTTCAAAATAAAAGATTTTTCAAAACAAAAGATTTTCGGGGTTCAAAATAAAATAATTTATCATTTCTTCCGCGGCCCTGTGGCAGTTGATCCACAGACAGGTACCAGTCCACGGCCCCGGGGTTGGGAACCACTGCTCTATGAGACAAACATGCAGGAGTATATGAAAAATTTGTATTTATTTATTTTTTTTGCCAGATTGTAAAGTAGAAAAAAAAAAAAAGAAAAAGAACTTCAAAACAAAATTGAAAATAAATCAAACAAGCAGAAGCCCAAGAGTTTCTTTTTTTAACTGGAGTTTTACTTCTCTAGTAAGAAAACTTTAATTTGGCAATGAAAGAAAATCAGATTGGAATGTGTGGGTGTTTGGGGTTTTTAAGGCTTTCATTGAGTCTTCCAGCTGTTGAGCTCCACAGCTATACTGAGGTGATGTTGAGGTTAATTTTTAAAAACGTTTTATTCTAAAGCTTCTGTTTCTTCATGGAAGCACATCCAGTATTACTTGATCATGAATTAGTTGATCAGTAAACATTAAATCTAAAAGAAGTGAAAGAAAATGACCAACAGCACAATCAAGCCTGCAGTTTGAAGTAACTGTGCCTTACATATAGGCTTAGACTATTAGAAATATCTAATCTACCCTAAAACTAATCACTAAGGTGTAGCTTATTTACATAAGCAAGAAATTAGCCAAGACCATGATTTCAGTTCTTTGAGAAACTAAGCAGGCATGTCAAAAAACCGGCCCGCATGATATACATCTCGAGCACTTTTTAAGAACTGTGTGCAATTTCTTGGTTGTGATTGGCTAAATTGTGTTATATGTCTTTGTAAACCAGTAGCAACTTGACCTTTAGAGCCTTTTAGAGTCTTTTAAGTATGATTATGCAGTTTTTTAGTAAAAATCAAAAAGCCTATGTGGTTTTTAAGAAATCAAAAGGACAATTATGTTTTCCGCAATCCGGTAGGAGATCAGTAGAAATTTGCTTTTGGGTTGTGTGTGGGACTGTTGGCGTAGAAGTAGCCCTACGTTATCCCAGCATGCCTTTGTTTGCATTCTCTCCTGTTAGCTTGCAGCTTCTCAAAACCTCAAGCTAAAATTGGCGTAGCAATTTAAAATGGCGAGCAATATTGGAGTGATCCAGCTGCACAGTTTAGAGCCAGATGGCAGCCCAGAAAAGGAAAATGAAGATGTTAATAGATCTATTTCTCTGCAAGTGGAGGATTTAGGATTGTAGCAAAGAAGGAAGATCATGTTAGTTGCTGGATCATAAACCCGAACTTTTTCAAACCACCGGTTTTCATCTGCTCCTGATCCATCACAAATTGAATAAAAAAATTCTAAGAAACACAGTTTCATCCTAAATTATTTGACACGTCATCCATCATGAGAAAAATGCTATAAGAACATGTTAAAAACACGATTTTCATTGGAGTGGGTCTTTAAATAGTCGATGTGCATTCAGTGTTCTGATAAGGGTACAAATGCATTAACAAATGCAGGCTGAATGGTTGGCCTTCACACATTTTCACCTTACCAAATCTTTGCAAAAAGTTTGGACACCTCTAGGCTAAGATAGGTTTTGTTATTATTTGGAGTTTTCTGTTACAAGTTCCCAGCTGATGTTTGGATAAATGCAGATAATGCAGCTTCATCACAACACCCAAAAATAACCGTTGCTATTTGAATTCATGGAACATAGCTAGAGTATTTTATTAGTTTTCTTCTCAAAAAACCAAGCTCCCATACAGGCACAGCTGAACGGTTACATTCAGACAAAGATACACACTCTTCTAAGGGAAATTAATTCTTTTGAAAAATGACAACAGAGAATTGAGTAGCCACACCAAATCCACTTTTCCACTTATTCACCGTTCCTGAGAATTATCAGAGGCTGTTCTTCTGTGCTTTTGCTTTGGCCTAAAAAGATGAGAATGACGTCTTCTGAGCCTTCAATTAAACTGAAAATTCCTCCTCCCCTTGCATTAGCAGCAAACATGTGACACAGACGGCTCGATCCAAGGCCCACAAAGCAGATCACTTAATATTAAAAACTGATTGATTTCAATATCCTACCACACAAAAAGCCTGACATTTATATTGAATTCAAAAGTAGGACTTTAATCAATTCACATACCCGCTCAGCTTAATAATACAGCCTGCATCTTTAACACACCGCATTTAACCAAGCATGACTCATTCGAAATGTGAAATGGATGTTTGGTTCAAATATACATTCTTACGGAGAACAATAAATCTGACTAATGGTCCTTAATACAACTACTGGGCTTGGAATGTGGCCGTTAGAAAGTGATTTGATTATGGATGGAGTTTACGGCAGCAAACCAACATTTGATGGTGGCTGCAATCCGATGCAATTACCGAAGAAAATAATGCCAACATAAGTTCAAATGCATTCACTTCTCCTAGCTTTTTCATTTTGTAAGCATAGTGTGTTTGCATATTAATCATTTTGGTTTTTGGATGGAAGCTTTTCTGAAACTCTCTTAAGATAAAAATGTTTTTTTTTAGGTAAAAATATAGATCTTCCACACAGTAAATCTCAAGTGAGAATAAAATATTTCGGTTTATTGATATATGTTTAAAGTTTCAAGGAATAAAATGTGCAATAAATGAATCCAGACTTTTAATAAAAAAGCTTTACATTTATGCTATAGTGCAACGTTTATGGAAATTACAATAATGGTAAAAAAGGAAACAAATATTCCTGAAGGATCTTCCTAGTAAAAAATAAATCACTGCAGACTCAAAACCTCTTGTCTTATAGCTAAAAAAACAAAAAAGCGTAGTGTTTGGGCAATGGAGATGTGAATGGAAAGTCAAAGAAACAAAAACTTTATTAAAAACAAAATTCAAGTTCAAAAATTATTTAAATAGGACAATATCTCATAATGAGATATTGAAGAGAAGAGGTGGCCGTGGTGCAGTGGAAAGGGTAGTTGGCCCATGATTGATGGTTTGCAGGTTCGATCCCTGCCTTACCCGTCAAAGTGCTTGGCCCAAAGTCCTTGGGCAAGACACTGAACCCCACATTGCCTCTGATGGAAGGTTGGCGCCAGTGTTCGGCAACAAAGCCACCATCAGTGTGTGAATGTGTCCATGACTGTAAAAGCGCTTTGGGCCTTCAACGAAGGAAAAAAGCGCTATATAAATATATGCCATTTACCATAAATTTTTCAACCCAACATTAATTGAAATATTTCTCAAGAGAACCCCTCCTTTCTGGTGGAGGTTGTGTGGGCAGGAGTTTGATCCCCTGTTTAGTAGTTTTGTCTTTGGGCACTTCACTTAGCCCACGATGAACTCAACTGTGGCAAATCTGTAAGTTGATTTGAATAAAATTGTCTAAATGACTGACTGCAAACATCAATTCACTGAAATGGTCAGCGACTGGATGTAAACGTGTTCAACTTTATTTGAGATAACACTTTACTGTGGTTTCTGAGATTTGGGAAACAGATGTTCTATGGTTGGTTCACTTCATCTTCATTTAGAGAATGCTAGAAATAATGGTTAAATAATCTGTTTAAACGACCAATATTTTGCTCATTAAATTCATCAACTTCTGCGGGACTATAATTATTGGAAAATATCGGCTTTCAGAATAAAAAGGAAAAAAAAAAGAAAGTCTGTTTGTGTATCACTAAATCAAAGCTTTAGTTAAGTTAATTGGGAAAAAATGCATATTTTAACAAGCAAAATTAAACTTTTAGGAAGAATTTTAATTTATTCTTAAATGAAAAGTTATTTTTCTGTGTTATTTTTTACCTTTTTTAATTGGTTGCATATGAAGCAGCTTATAAAAAGCTAAAACCATCAATGTAATGAACACAATATGTTTTGGGTGTTATGCATAGTTGTTGTCAGGCGGATGTTTTACACTCTTGTATGAAGTAAAAGTTCTTTATTTGTTACTTTCTACCTGGTGGTATTTATGTCTTGCTGGCGACAATGATGAAGAAAAGCTCAAGCTGTGGTCTGGAGTACTTTGCAGCTGCAAAGAAGACCTTCACACATCCAAGGTTGGCACTTATTTTAAATAGCAATCCCACAACTCTTTTAGTAAGCAGAAGTGACACAGAAACCTTGAGATTCTACTGAGATAGTGAATCTTTTTAAAACTAAGCTGCTGCCATCACTGCAGCTGAGTGGAATGGACTGGCCACACTGCTACATAACTTTTTTTAAAATTTCAAATATTTGACAAGCCTCAGCTTCACAAAAGATTTCTTAATTCAAAGCAAGTAAAACGTGACGAGGAACTGTTAAGTTTGCGAAGGAGCATTGTTTACAGAAACTGTTTGCAGCTGTCACTCAGGAGACTGTCGCCATTTAACCTTCAATATATCATCATTTAGGAGACTTTGGCGCATTTCACGACTGGAGAAATAAGCATGAGAAATAGTTTAAACCACAGGAAGAACTAGTAAGTCTTTTTTGTCTTTATTTTGGTTTTGCATGACACTACTACTGTTTATTTAGATTTTCAGAAAAGTCCAAGAAAGCAGTTCATGTCTGGTTTTTCCATGTGAAGACCCTGTATGATACAAAAGTTCAAAAACTCACTGTACAAATGCATCCTGCTGAGCTGCACTAGCGGTATAAGTAGGCAGAGGTGCAGTGTGGTTCAACTGTTCAAGTGCAATAAATGAGCTGCGTTAAGTAATCACTGCCAAACTGATGCAACAATACACACAAACGCACTCACTAAATGACCACAGAAAGTTCAGGATCGACTTTCACGACCTCATGGAGGAAATTTTGGTACTATCCGTGTTTTCTATTTCTTCTCTTTTACTTTGAAAGCCCGTCATAAAACAAACGCAGCCTCTGGCTGTGGCTCATAAACCTCTGCTTCAGTGACAGCAGCTCTTTTCTCAGAAATGCCCAATCAAAGTAGCAATGGGTCAATGTGGCCATGTTCCAGTGTGAGTTACAGCAGAGTTCAAAGTGTTATTTTAATGTGGCTGCAAATATCAGCTACAAAAGCTGCAGCAGCTTGTTGGCTTTACTGACACTGCATCCGGATAGTTTTCTTGATACAAACTTTATATGAATGACTTTCTGCAGGACTCTTTTTGGTCCTTAAGCTGAACAATGACTTCACGGCGTGCTGTTTTGCTGATGATAAAACAAATCTGCTGGCAGGCAATTTTCTGCAGCACTTGGAAAGCGGCAGAGGAAGACTCTGGTCAACATTCTATCGCACTACAGACTGAATTCAAGCCCCTGTTTTTGCACAACTTGCAGTTTGGGAAAGAATATGTATTTGGTATTTTTAAAGGCATCAAAAATCCTATTTTTTTTTAAGTTCTCAGTTTGCTTCAGACATGCTATTCATCTATAACTCAGAGATGAACTCCTGAAAGAGTAAAACAGGACAAAATAAATGCATCCAAAATTGTCAGATACTACATAAAAATAACACACGTGTAATGCAGCAAAAAAAAAAAAAAGATCAATCCATCATTACAGTCTTAGGGTGGAAACACTTTGAAATTTTGCAGACAAGCGACCTTACAGTGTGGTAGAATGTTCTCATAATGTTTGTATTATTTTGATATGGAAAAACAACAGTAGGCTGAACTTTATGAAACTAAGATGTGAATGAATTTACCATTAATTTTTGTTTACTTGTTTGTTTGTACACATCCTTAATTTTCACTTGATTGTCCTGCAAGAAATACAACAAAACTTCACCTGCACTATTCAGTACCAGGTAATTCTGAGTGGCACTGTTTGAATTTTGGCTAAAGATGTCCTGCATTGATTTTAGGTCAGTGAATTGGATCGAATCAGATCGTTCCAAGTGAACCAATATTAACTATGAATTGTATCAGAAACCACAAATTATTATATGAATCGGATCGTTGTTAGATCAAATCATTACACCTGTGGTATCGAATCATGTGAGAGGGAAAGATACACAATGACCACATGACCACACTACTCGTCAGTTCATGATTTAACTATCGGCTGGCCCTTTTGTGGCAGCTTCAGCAAAAAACGTAATTATTCTTGATGTATTTCTCTACTTCTTCAAATGATCTTTTATGAAAAAGAGGATTTTTCTAACCTGGATGCAGAAATGAGAAACACAACAGAAACAGAGTATGTGTAATTAGTTTTCTTTGACCCCAGAAACAAGAGGCTATTATCCTCCCAGCAGTTTGCCCCCCCCCCCCCCCCCCCCCCCCCCCCGCTATGTTAATTCTGGCCTATTCTTTTTAAAGATGCATTTATTAAAATCTTGCACTGCCTTCTGTTTAAGTCTCACTTCCATCGCAGTTAAAACAGAGAAGGTTTGCATGTGCTTTTAGATCGACAGTGGATGTTTTTACCGACCCTAACAAAAACAAAAAAAATAAATAAAATAAAACAACAGCTCCAAAAACTTAGATAATGATATTGAAGCATGGATCACAGAAGGCAAATAAACATTTACTCAAATTTCTCTGTATTTATCCTGACAGCGTGTTCATCATATCCTCATCATTCAGTCATTCAGCTGTGTGCATCACTGTTTACAAAAGACTTCCTAACAATACAGATACACTGTAATTACTGTATGTAAAGAACCTTTCATTAACACATTGTAGATAGAGCACACACAGGCAATGGGAGTGTAGATTTCTGTCAGTCTATTCAACGGCTGTTACAATAATGGATTACTAAATGAGAGGGGGTGGGCGGGGGCACCCCTGAGTCATTTGACATGCAAATTAAATAAAAACTAAAAGCCTTCGACTCTGAATTCACAAGAGATCAAATCTGCAATTCCATGAAGTAATGGAACCAAAATGTGAACATACACTGCTATTAGTCTATAGATGATGTCATTATTGAATGTGATTTCCCATATGGTTCTCCCACTTGTAGCTCTCACTGAAGGAATAGAATCAGCCTCACTAACGAGGGTCAGACATGGGGAGACACGACTCCTCGTGTGGCTGAATGTTTTCTAAGTCAAACTCTGAGAAAAGCTACATTAAATAGACTTGGTTTTGTGTCACAACTGCAAATACAGCAAACTGTTGTGCATGCTAGTCTCTTGAAAAAAGCATGATTGTTGAACATCTTCACGGCAGCAAGTGTACAGGAAAAATATCCTTTATGAAACAGAATATAAGTAACTTCCAGAGGATTTCAATTACAAACCATCTCCCACATTCTTTTGTTCTCTGTCTTCATAGGATTTTATATTATGTTCAAATATGGAAATTGTATTGAATATATGAACTATTTTAGTAAGAAATGGGCAATACATGGAAAAAAGAGATTCTTTGGTCTCTTTTCTCTGTAGAACATCAAAAAGGAACATTTTAACCGAAGGAACTTCAACTAAATTATGTACTTTTGAACAAAAAGTGAAATCTACCTATATTATGCTATTAATTGGTAATACAATATATCTCTTTTAACTGCTTTATTGTTTTAGTAAACCCAAACTCAAACAATGAGCCAAGCTTTCCTTTAGAAATTCCATTCATTAAGAGATGCCCGTCCATTCAAAGCAAAAAAAGAAAAGAAAAGTCTCCTCAGCAGGGAGATGATGTAAAAGAAATAATCCATACTTTACCTTTATCATCAGAAATATTCAAGATTTGGCTGAATGTTAGGTCGCTGTTCACAAAAAACATTTTGTATCTGTGAACCTGAACAAAGCAGCACAAGTGCAGCTCGTGTGAACACTAAAGTCCATGTAACCATAGAAACTCAGAGTCCTGGCAGAGGAGACATCCACAGCGGAGAAGGTTATGAGCTTTTGTTTGCACAGCATATTAGGAATTAATGATTAATGGGTAAATAGAGCACATATTTTTATTTAGAATTTGGGGGTTTATTACAGTGAGGGACACCTGGGCTATATGATGTTTTCAATGCGTTTTAAATAATTGAAAAGCTCTACTGCCGTCTCATTTCATCTTCTATCTAAACAAGTTAGACAAACAGAAGAGGAGCATCAGCAGAGCAGAGGAACAGACTCTTGAGTAATCATTCAGTCCCGGTTGAACATGTTCATTCTCAATGTTTTGAGGGGAGCTTTTATGTGATTATATTTTAACCTTTATGCTTGAGCCTCTAACAGCTTCATCTGGATTTTTTTAGCAGCAAGCCAGGAATAAACTTTAATATATGAGCCTTTATTTTTTTTACATGATTGGAGTTTAATATTTATCCTCCAATGAGTGAGGACCTTTTTTTATCCACATTGAATGTGGGTGTGGCTCTGACGAGACCTGTTTCTGGGTGACATCCACTTAAAGCCGGTTTTTCCTTCACTTCACTCAACTCAAAACATACATTTCACTCAGTGTCATCACGCTGTTACTGCTTTGTTAGGTTGTTCCAGTTTTCAGCACACACGACATTCACTGAAGTGAATCAGCTCTAGATGGGAGTTTGAAATTTTTAGATTCACAGGACAACAGAAAAAAAATGTGCCCACAACAAAATAAAACTTTGTTTTAAAAGTTTTAACAACAATATGAATGTAGAAAATGGAGTCACAAGTTCACATTTTGGGTTGAATCAACAGAATGCGACTGGGCGGTTTTTGTTTGCTTGTTTATTTGTTCAGATGGGGCAGGTTTCTATTTTAGAATACATTTTGCTTGGGTACCTGTGTTCTAATCTGAGCCAAAGTGAGACTTTAAATCCTAAAAGTATGACTTTTTTACATTACAAACTAACAAAAGCAGTTTATTTAAGCTTAAGTAATAGAAACTGGTTAAAAATGTTTGTGTTTTTGATAAATCAATGTCATTTTTTAAGTGAACATCTGACTGTATATCTTCAGCTGTTGAAGAGTAGGCTAATAACCTCTTGACGTTCACATTTATTTCCTACAACGAAGTATTAAGGCCACTAAAGAAATTATTGGGTCCGTGGTTCATTGAGGGTCGTGGACAGGTCCGGCCGCATCTTAAAGGAAGTGCAGGTGTGTCTTGCTGTTCCCTTTAAGCTTGTATGGCCACCTTTAGGGATGTCATGGAAATGGGACGTTCGATTGTTTGACCGCGCAGATTTGCCCATGTTTCTTCCACAGATAGCCTGTATCCACCCATAAGGGCTGTTGCGACTAAAGCATAAGATGCTGTAAGTAATTAATTTTTTCTTTCACCCAAACTCTGCACATTTACTTATTTCTTATTATTAAAGTTTTATGGTATTTTTTTTTCTTTGCTTCTTTACCATGCTGCAACTTTGCTCATACTGACTTTGAGGTCTTACTGCACAGCTTTCTCTCAGACATCACACAGCTGCCAAGATAGTGTAAAGGACTCAAGGATAAAAGACAGCACCAGCCATCAGCAGTCACTGAAGCCTTGATTCAACAGATAAAGTGACATCACCTGCAGCAACTTTTCCTGTATCCATGTAAGGGCACTCTGGTGGATTTAGTTTATCTATTCAGCATGCAGCTACTCAGGTCCATTTAATTTCCATAGAAGGCAATTAAGGGAATGAAGCAGTATGGCATTCCTAAAGTGTTCTGACAGCTTGATTTTCTGTGAAGAAAAAATTCATATAAACAATCAATCTACAGAGTCAAAGTTTTGAATTATGCCTGGGTGCCTTGTTAACTGATTGAAAAAATTATTTCTGCGCTAAATTAATTGAACGTTTTGCCTAATTAAATTGACACTGAAGGAGGAGAAACTTCTGCGATTTCAAGACGCGTTTTTTCCAACATGGTGAAATTATCTGAAAGGCATAATCATTTTTGACAGTTAAACAAGTTACTGACAATTACCCTTAAATGCAATCAGCAAAACATAATTGCAGCCAACAAATAGGACTAAAGCACTTATAAGATCAGTTTACGAAATTTGCATGCTATCCTGCAGTTCGTGTTTTTTTTCAAGCAGGTTTGCATAAGGCCCATTTAATGTTCTTACATACGTTTTTCAGCACGCACAAGCAAATTAGAATCTCAGGTTTTTATTATGGAGACATGGGCACCCTTAATATATGTTCACCTATAGAGGACTTATTCTCATCTCCTTCCTGCCTGCTTGGATTTGAAGGTGTGGCGAAACTGATATTTGCTAACAAGCACTATTACTATATGTTTCTTCAGACAGTTACGAATGGTGAGACAGCACGTGTGTTTTGCTGAATCCTCTAGATGAGGGTAATGAATTGTGTTTCACATATGGTGCATTGATAAATTTACTCCATGCCATTAATCAGCAGTGGAGGGAATGAGAGA
This sequence comes from Adrianichthys oophorus, assembly GCA_036245035.1. Classification (NCBI taxonomy): domain Eukaryota; kingdom Metazoa; phylum Chordata; class Actinopteri; order Beloniformes; family Adrianichthyidae; genus Adrianichthys; species Adrianichthys oophorus. The sequence goes on from BSAI01000104.1 coordinate 23,289,598, forward strand.
GTCTGTGGAATGTGCTTTGATTGACAAGCTAATTTACTGAGAGGAACAGCTTGTCTCTAGGTGAATATGCCACTGCTTACACGGGTTAATCAAAGATGGCTACATTCTTGCAGATTTGAATTGCAGGATTAGCTCTGGCAGGGTGAAATATTGGGCAGGATCATGTTAGTGTGTCACGGTGCAGGCTGCTACACAGTCAGAATCTTTCCATTGACGCAAGTCAGTATCTTCTGCTGACCAGCTGCTCTGCAACTAGCACGCCAACAAAGGAATTGTTTGGCTTGAAGGGGGGGATCAGTACAGCTATGATTTCCTACATAAAAACTGATTGTGCTTTGTGAGAATCTCACAAAGCCTTCTTTAATAGTTGAGCTAAGATGGCATTAGATAGCAACCTTTCCCCCAGTCTCAAAATATCAAGCATGTATTGCATCCCCTTTGAAACATGTCTAAAGGCCAACTCTTCTTTTTTAATAGCATCTCATCTGGCTTTACACATTGAATTTTCTCACTTTGCATCTCAGTGCCAAGCAGCGCTTCTGCTTGAATAGTAGAATAATCCAATCATCGAAAAGCGCCTCAGACCAAAGACATCTGACCTCTGCCGAGGATGGGATCATGTCAGAGAGCATCTTATTTCATAGAATGATGTGCTTTGTTTGTGGCTCCTCATTTCTTCCTCTGTGCCACAATCTGTAAAACATTATTGAGATTTTCACCTATTACTCTGGTTAAAGAGGTATCTGTTACTGTTAAAGATCAGTTTAGAATCAATCAAAATAAACCTGTTTTGAAAGCTCAGAAGAATCGACAGCTTCACATGCCAGCAAGCATTTACTAAGAGTACAATTGGTAGCCTTTTCATGTTTATATCTACACAAAAACTGAATCATGCTGTATTGTTTGCACTTCAGGAGTGTGCAACACAAACTGTAAAAAAAAAAAAAAAAAAAAAAAAGAGTCTCGTCCTGTAACGATAGAGGCGGCACATTTGCGCCCGTGGAAATAATGTCAGGCTACACAAAGAAAGGGCAAACATGCTTCATTTGAATAAACACAGGCACACACAGGTGGGAATTTCATGATTCCACAAGTTATGCGGCGCATTTTCTCACACATGTCACAGCACAGAAATGTAATAACAGATGAAATACTACACTTCAATGTTAAAAAAAAATAATTAAGTGCACAAAATTAGATAGACTGATTTTTTTTTCATTTATTTGGTTTTATGTTACGCTCTTTACTGTGTCATTCCCCATCTATGTATATTTTTCAAGTTGTGTAAATAGATGGGATGTAGAAGCTGGAGGTGATAGCCAAAAATCCAAGGGGAGCATGAAGGATGGAATTAAGAAAACTATCACACAGCTAAAGAAATATTTATCTTCCTATAACAATCTACCCCTCTCTCAGACAGCACCAGTGTCATGTGTAGACAGTCAATATTCATAGCATTACCACTGTGGGAGACAGTAGTGACTGCTCTAACTCATGATGACTTGAGGCTCTGAGATGTAATCATGAGAAACTCTAAGCCAGGGAAAGAGGGCTCTCTTGACAGCCTAACCAACATCTGTCTTCTCCTTGCTTTTCTGCTGTCTTCCAAGGTCTGCAGTGAGGCCAATCATACATCCACATAAGAGGAATGAGCCTCTTCTGTGCCAGCTACCAGGCAGAGAGAGAACCTCTCTTGAGGGCAAAGTCACAGAATTGCATTGAACAAAAACCAAATCCACGTATATCCAAAGGCTTTAAAAATAACATTTCTTAGATGGTTTCCTTAAGCTACAGATGTGTTTTTGCAATACACTTTACAGTTTGATTCTATTTTTCAAGTCATCAATCAAATACACAAACAGAATGGCTTAGTTAACTGAATGACAGTAACATCACAAGAAACAACATTTTACTTTAGTGTTAAACTGTACATGTTATTGTTTTTAGTGAGAAACGATTGGAAGCACTCCTGAGTAATCATAGCAAAAAGTAGTACACTTGAAGTTTATTCTATTAAATATATGTGAGTATAAGTATATAGTAAGCATCGCAAGTATACTATAGACCATGTGCATGCAGTGTAAGAAGTATACTACCTGACTACTTCTTCAGACTAAATTGGAACACATTATGTTTATAATGATGGATAGTATATAAAAATTGCCTCAAGTATACTGCCTCACTTTCACAAAAAATACTTGTACTCTACCTAAAAAGGCAACTTTTTGCTAAGGGTTGGTGTGATGCTCCCTTGTATGTAGCAATGCATTTCGATTGATCTTTTTTTATACTCCTCATTGTACTTGTACCAGCATCGTTCTGCAGACTGGATTTTTAACAGTCTGATCAACTGTACACTTTGTTTTGGTTTCAAACACTGCACTCTCAGGAGAAAACAAAAAACCAAAGCGACAAAACAGTTTGATAATGCAGGTTCAGCAACTGCTCATTTGAAGGCTATATTGCAAGAAGAAGCTTGGGGGGGTGTTTACAATGAAGAAAAGTGGCAACCAGCCCTCTGGCATTTAAAAGTACTACAGCACTGACGTTGATTGACAAGACACTTTCTAATTGTTTTAGGGATTTATGTTTACCCTCTACCCTTACCCTGGCCCTAACCCTAACCCCTAACTCTTATACTTGCTTCTTTTGTCACTTAATCCCGGTTTGATTTTTAGTCTTTTCATACTGAAATGAACCGCACCCAAATTCACTTTGGTGCGGTTTAAACATGTTTTAAGGTCAAGAGTTTAGACAAGCTCTCACACTTGCTCACATAGTCCAATTTTAAATGTTTTTGATTCAATCACTTTTAATCTGATGGATGTTGAGTAATTTGATCCTTTGACTTTGAGTTCTAAATGGCTGTGAAGTCATTGGTTTTAAAATTCTTGTTTATGAGAGCCCAGCAGGAAGCAAATGAGAAAGCAAACACATTCAAAATAATATTTTGCACTTTTTTGTGTGGTGGAATGTTTTGAGGGAAATTTCAGAATATCTAGTGATTTTATCTCTATAGTCTCTGTTTAACTTATTGAGAATCACCTCTTGTTTTTTTAAATTTTCTTTTAAACTCCAGGGTCTCCTTCAGTTTGACTTTGTTTTCGTGGTTCTTTTTTTTTTTTTGCAATAGCAAATATTTAATAACCTTTTAATCCACGTCTGTTGATGCGCATGAGTAGATTTTGTGTGCACAGGGTTTTGTATACATTTTTGGGATGCAGCCATTTGTATGAAATATACTTAGGGAACAGCTTTCAATTTAATCTAGATGTGAATCTTGGTCCTGTGCCGAATCAAAAATGAATTGCAAAAAAAAAAAAAAAAAAAAAGGAAAGGAACTTTATTGTTATTTATGTCATCTCTACAAAACCAAGATTGATGTTCATTAAGTTTAAACCCATTCAATAGTTAGTGTGTGTGTTTTCACATCTAAGCCTGTATAGTTTGCATTTTTTTTAATAGTCTTTGCTTACGCATCTATGCAATAATCTGGCTTTGACTGGTACATAACTTTTTGCCTGTGAAACATTATTAAGGGAACTGTCTCTGAGCTTTAACAAGAAACTTTGTGAGCTGCGCTGCTGTGAATCAATATCTTTTGTTGTTAAGTCACATTATTTTTGTGAAAAATTATGCAAGTAGAACAAGTAACAGCAGAATATTAATGAAGTATAATTTCTGACTGCTGGCGAGGACACTGGAATACACCATGGAGAAGTCTAATTAGAAAATATAAGTTATGGTTTGATGGGTTTTCAGCCTCCACAGTGCTGACAGCATAATATTTATTTACCAGTTATCTCTAGATGCATGCACTTTTTGGCTTTGACTATAAACATTCTATTCCCTTAGTTTAAAATGCTGCTGCACAACATCTGTCAGTGTTTTTACTCAGTAAAATGTCACCCCTTTATTGTAGGTCTTGTTTATGCTTATTAAATTTCTCATTTTAATACATCAGAATGAGCTGAAAGAAGTGGAGCCAAAGATAAGTGGAAAAATAGACAGAGGGGAATGAGAGGAGTGAGCAATATTCATAATACACAAAATCACTCACCAGCATATGGGGAGCCTCTGTCATAGTAACATAATCCTCAGCCAAGGCCTCTGGCTTTAGTTAAAGGACATGGAGCCTGAATCTTTCATTAAACAGAGCCCTGTTTCCTGTTTTTAGGAGGTGTTATTTTCTGCCTTGGTTCTTGGGCTAAATGCCAACTGGAAAGTGCAAGGGAAGTTTAAATTAGTTAAATTTTGGTCCCATCTGCCCTGCTGGTTTCTATGCACTTCCCATTTGAGTGAGAGGGGAAAAGTGGATAATAAAGTCAGTCTGCAAGAGGCAAGCAAATTTCTGCAGAGTCATCTGTCTTCACCTACAGCCGCACACTCACCTGTAACAAAGCCCAGATTCCTGCAATGTGCACCTTATAGAAACTATTGAAAGACTCTTAAAGTGGGTAACATTGACTGACACTTCACTCTATGCTTTTGATGCAGTTCGATAATATAATGAAACTGTAAATTACCATATTTTTTTATTAAAAGTCCTACTTTAAGATAATAAATCAGCTTTTGATTTAATGTAAAAGCATTCCCAGTGATCTTATAATTACGAATATGCTGTTTTAGCCAAAATAAAAAAAACCTGTCATCTTCTAGGACATAGTTTCTGCAGAGAAGTAGTTTTTTTTAGAAATTCACTGAGTTGTGGGCATGACAGTTGGGGTGGTGCAAGCCTTCCCATACTTCCCATCATCCCTTCATTTACGTTCTCATCTTCTGGCTCACGGCCCCTCACAACCACAACCTAAAATTACTAGTGCAACAAAAAAGTCGACCAATGTTGGAGCTATTCAGTTATTCAGTTTTTAGCCAGATGCCAGCTCCGACGAGGAAAACAAAGACAAGTATATGGATGTAGTTGTCTGCATCAAAATGGAGCTGAGCAAAGAGATTGTTGCCTGACGATTGTCATCGCTACAAGCTTTTTCCAACAACATTTTGAACGATTTGAATAAACAACTGGTCAGACACAAAATTTTAATCCTAATTTTCATTATATATGTCCTCCATAATAAGAAAAATGTTACAAGAACATGTTAAAACACCAAAATTGGAGTGGGTCCTTAAAACAAAAGTCCCTGCAGTTTAGTTCTGCAGGGAACCACTGAAGTCCCATCAGTCCAGTTCCTCTCATTCCTATATAAAAAGCCTTCTCAACAGAAATATGAAATTTGTAATTTGATACACCATATTTATGACAAGTGTAATGGGGTGAAGCTTTATGACCTTGATTCGGTTTTATATTTGAGAATAAAATTGCTCCTAAATGGGGTCGTGGCCTCTTGATTAACAGGCATTTGCAGAATTTTCAGCTCTCTCTGCCTAAATGGTTGGACAAACTGACTGTCAGATGTGTTTTTGAACTCCTTTGACTGCCAATTTAAGAAAAGGTTGGTGACAGCTGCAGAGCTAAGGCCTTAGTCACAACTGCCCTTCCAGGATATAGGCTGTCTGCAGGTAAAAAACGGGCAAATCTGTACTGCACCAAATATCATGATTGCAGACCGCTGGGTGATCCCATAGAGCTAAATTGTTCATGCCCATTATTGCTGTTCATGTGATAACTGTGCGCTCCTAGCGTGCAGGCTGACTTTTTAGGAAATAATGGAATCAGAGAGTAGTTTGTGTCAGAATTCTACAGATACTTAGGCATCATCTGCGTATCGCAAGCCAAGAGCCAGTACGTGTACTTTACTAATGACTAGAATGTGTTATAAGGGCACCCATAAGACAGCATCACTTGTACGTCATTTGTGTGAACAACTTTTATTACCCTTTAAAATACACTTACAACACACAAAAATCAATACAAGTCTCAAGGGAACTGCAAGACACATCTGCACTCCCCTTAAGATGCAGCCGCACCACGGGCCCGGACAACCCAAAAACCTTTAACACCTGCACAGGTCAACCCCCAAACGGGTGCATGTGACTAAGGTTTTAAAAAACTGGCTTCAAACAGGCTCAATTAAACGCAAAACCTGAACACAAATTCATCCACCTTTGTATATAACAAACTTGACCCACACCTGAGTTTACATGAGAGGCAAATGACTGGAGGAAAGGCAAACAGGAAAGGATTCAGAAGCTGAATTAAGACTTTCAGAAAATGAACATTTCTATGCAGAGTCTGGCCTTGTCCTTTCCCAGGGACATTAGAGGCACACATGTGCTTCTGGGTTTCATGTGCGTCTTGAATGAATGGCTTCTGTTTCACAGACTGTCAAATAGAAGGCATCATTACACACAGCTCTGACTGCTGAGGGATCATTTGAATAATGTACTTGGTTACATTATTATCTGTTTCATTCATTATTGACTGGTAGGGTGGCTCTGTTCCCATTACAGAGGGATAACACTTTGCTGTATGAAACCCCCTCATTTACCAGGCTGGGTTTGGCATAATGCTGTGTGTTGTCTCCGAGGAGGAAAACATTATCTGTGGAGCAGAAATCCTCCCTACAAAGAAAGCCTTCAGCCTCGTAAACAAACAAAAACTGTTTCCCCCCTTTGCTTAATTTTTCAGATGACTTAGTAAATAAATCTCTGCTGAGGAACATTGCAGCCTCCACAGCTACTTATCGAGGGATTTGTGTGGCTCTGAGCAACAAATAGGAAACAAAGCCAGAGCCCAAAGCCCAAAACATATCATCTGTTGAAATCAGCCTCTTCAGTGAATTTTGACCACAATCACTGTTTTCAATAAAAACAATTCCACTTTAATTTTGTGCAGTCCAGTCTGTTAATCTGCACTACAGAGTGCTGTCATGGTGATGAGATTTTTTTTTAATTAATTAGAGGATTTGGCACCCATCAGAAATGTGAGCAGTGTGTTCTCTTGTTACACTAATACACAAAATAACTCCCCACTTTGCCAGATGTCTTACTGTCTGAGGCTCTGAGTTTATTATCCCATCTGAACACAATGGGAAATTCCCAAATTCAAATCCTCTGGCGTTCTCAGGCAATGACATCCGCAGTATTGGAGGAAGGTCAAAACTCCAGTTTAGAAGTAAAAGATTTCTAAACTTATTATTGCTTGTGATGCCTTAATGATTGCTGCCACAACAAACTATGCCCAAAGTAAAGAGTTTAATGAAAGGGCAGGGTGTTTGAGAAGGTATTGTCTTGACTTTATTCAGCACAGGGTCAATACTCTAAAGATGTTTGAATTTGTTGCAGCAATGCTTCAAGCCTGGAACCCAATCTGTCATGAATTACCTCTAAATATATCAAGGGTGCTTGCTGCTGCAAAGTCTGAGAAAAATTAAAAAAAAGAAAAAGATTTATTATAATGACTGGGTGTTAAGGGTAGAGTTCAAGAACCCAGAAGCAGAGAAGGCTTGGATGCAGACGGGTAAGGTTATCGCTGGTTTATTTAACAGAACAAAAGATTACCTCACAAGAGGGGGAGAAAAAAAGGGGCAAGTAAGTCAAACAACTACGGAGCAGCATAAGAGTATAATGCCACAACAAAAAGACCACAACAGACCTGCACAGAACAGGCAGTGAAAAACCAAAATCACAACAAGCAGAACGTGTCACTGGGAGATTTAAGGAAATACTTTCCTACAAAGTACAACATGTTTTGTGGTTTATTTTGTCATAGAGTTAAAATTATCGAATAATCCACAATGTCCTTTTCCTTGAACATCCCCAAATAACTGTGTAAAATAGTAAAAATTACAGGAACATTTATCCATCTGTCTGTCTGTCCATCCAACCATATTCAGTCATCTCTCCAACCTTCATTCATACACCTATCCATCTAAGCTCTATACATGGATTCATAATCTGTCAATTTCTCCATTCATCCACAATCATTACATCAGTAATCCATCCATACATCCATCCATGATATGTTTTTCCATCCTTCTTTCCATCTGTCTACCCAATCATCCATCTAACCTTAATTTATCCATCCATAATCAACCAAACTTCATCCACCCATCCATCCATCCGTCATCTATTCATATATCCATCCATTCTCTATACATGCAATAATAAACCATTTCCCCATCCATCCATAAGCAATTATCTTTCCATTCATCCATAATTTATTAATCATATAATATCTTCCCAACCATCCACCCATCCATCCAGCCACCCACCCATCCATCCATCCATCCATCCATAAAAAACTACTTTCTGAATGTTGAGATTCAGTTTCACACAGGCTCCTTAAGTTACATCCCTCAAAAATCTGCACATTTTTCATACAGCTACAGCTGTGAACTTTCACAGGACAGATGCAAAATTGCAAACAGTTGTGAATAATGAATCCTAGGCACTGAAAATTTCACCAGCATAAATTGGTCAAAAGAAGATTCAATCCATGTTTCATTCCAGTGTTTCTCAACGGCAGCATCTATTTTAATGTTTATTAAATGAGATTAAGAAACACAAAAGTTTCTGTGGTTAGCCATCAACGGATATTAGGTTCAAACCAGACTGTACTTAAAAACTACAACTGTGACATGGTGGTGGTGTTTCAAAAAATGTGTCTCCAAAGCTTTCCTTAAATTTTGTGTGTCAAATAGCTTGTTTGCTGTCAGTTGTTTCTCAAAAAGTAATCACAGGCGAGAAGGTACCAGTAGTATAATTAGATTAATTAAAAGAACTATGGGGAAGGCGGTATTTTGGAAGACATGATTCTCTGAGCACAGTCCCTGGGTGGTAATTACATGTATACACACTACCAGCCTGAGCTGTTTCCAAGGTTTTGCCAGACTAGCCTTGATTGTACAATAATCATTTGTGCATGCAGGAGGACGTAAATTGGGTGAATAGAATAAAAGAACATTGCTTTAAACCGAGGCAGTCTTACAATTTGGAAAATTACCAGGTAATTTCAGAGATTTCCTGTTTGTGATCCCCCTCTGAAATTAGTGCATACCTAAACTGTAGTGACAAAAGTCAACCATGTTTTAGTTTATATGAATTGGTACAGATGTGAAAAGAGGGATTTGTGCAGATTTTTAATCCCTGTTCCGCTTTATTGGTAAATTAGTGATGCTCATCCACTTTGTCCCACAGCTGTACCCTGAACTGGTTTTAATTTCACAGTAAAAATTCATTTGTTTCAAGGTTTTACTTCTGAGCAGGGCTGTTGTGATGAGATATGCATGCGTTCCAGATTTCTTCCCCACATGTGCACCTGAGTCTAGCAGAAGAAACACACCAACATCCTTTTACAAAATTAATAATGTGCTGATCAACCCAACCAGATTCATGTCCCTGTGCTGTTTGCTTTCTGGGAGGAGCTGAACATGTCAGAAAAGGAAGCATCTACTTCCTGCAAATGAAAATGCCTTCACTTGGTGCTGTAATTTGCAATTCATCAAATGTTAAGGGTAGCATTCACAAAGTGAGTGTCATTCATAGCAGATGGCAAGTACTGAAAAAAGCCCACAAGACACTTTAAAATGCTTACAGAATAAAGTGTCTAAAAGTCAGACATGGTTTGAAGTTTCTCTCCACAAAATTGACGGTTAATTCTACGGCCAAGAGAAACCGCATTAAATGCTGAGTAGAAACTCCACTCTAGCAATTTCATAAAGTATGTGAAGTCTTTCTAATAAATTACTTTTACTGCTTTGCCAAGTGAGCCACAGCGCACTTGTTGTTCCTCTGAGTCACAGAAAATGTACATTTTCCCTCCACAAAAAAAAATCCTGATGATTTTAGAACATACTTTTTATGTTTTTCTTTTGAAAATGTATTGAAATTGCTTTTTATTTTATTTTCTTTTAAGGATCAGGTTGCGATACACTTATTTTTGCATTTATAAAAGAAAATAAATTGTTGATATACATGTATTAATAATTCTAACCATGTTGTAAAAGAAAAAAAACAGCATCTTATCTATAGAGCTCATTTCCGCATGTATGAAACATGGATGAATTGCTTAATTTTCTTTTAGGAAAACATGAAAAGTCTGTCCACTTCAAATTAACTTTCACAGGACAGTACTCTTTAATGAAACCCTGAGAAATCTCATTCATTCCTAGTTAATTGTCATCAGTTTCCATTTGGAGGGTTTCTGGTGGAAAAACTGTTGCATTTAGATAACATCAATACTGGAATTGCTTTCTGACAGGCCCCTCATTCACTTAAAAGGTGAATGATCCCAATGCATTTTAGATACTGTAATTAATCATTTACATACTCTGAGTGCCACCTGATAGGTCATCCTGCTGTGCTTTCCTGGTGCTCCTCTCATTAAAATGCTAATCTAACTGCTGACCCACCCTGCAGCCGAGGAAGACTCCCCATAATGACTCTCCTTTTCGCTTCCTCTTGCCCTCTTCAAGACCTCCATAACAAAAGGTGCCATGGGAAGAAAACATGGAACTTTTCGACCAAACAGAAACCCTCCAAATCTGTAGATATTCATTTATTCCAATTGGCTGCAAAGTGCTGCACCGCAGACACGGGGCTCATTACCCAAATGTGATTTTTAATACTGCTGCCTCCACTCATTTCACCTAGCTCATACACCACACCAAAGGTAGATAACAGCAGTTTACAGAGTGGAACCAGGAGGATTATAAACTCATCTGTCTGTCAATAAATTAAGTTACTGGAAGTTTTAATGAAGAAAAACAACCAAATTGACTTCGATAATGCAATCAGCAGAACATATTGGCATACAAGTAGTAATCTATTATCTCAATTATTTTGTACATAAGTGAGGATGTAAGCTTTAAGTTCCTGTTCAGTTTCAAACTGACCACAAAGTTTAAAACTTACATCACTCTTAAGTAACAGTTCTGAAAATGAACAAGACACCGGTTTTCAGATGAAAATTTTGAAACTTCTGCCGGTTGGCGGCCTCAATGGGTGCTTCTGTTGAGTGAATGGGCACGGCTTTGTGGATTTTTTACATCCACAGCTCACAGCATGTCAAAAAATAATATTTTCTCAGAAAAAAAGCAGTGTTTAAGTAAATAGTTAAAATTCCAACATATGTATTCAGTAAGCCCTTGATTATTGCAGGACTTCTGTTCTAGAAATAACCTTCGAGAAATGGAAACTCCAAAGTACTCATCTTTATTATTTAAGGCTGTAAAAAGCCCTCACTACATACTTTATATACTTTAGCACTTTGAGTAACACGAGCTGGAAAAGTGCTATACAAATAGAGTTTGATTTGATTTTCAAAAACAAGCATTAACATTTTTACACTTTTCTTTCTTGTCTAAACACTCAAGTTTAAGCCTTCATTTAAAAGAAAAAACAAGTCTAGCACTTTAGAGTCCCACTTCTAGCAATCGAAAATGTATGGAAACTTGGCAAACTATTTCTGCATTGTACAGGAGACATGGGATGAAGATATTGATTGACAGTGGTCTACAGCCAATCAGGATGCAGAACACCATGCTTTGTGAAAAAAACTTGCGAAATTGCAGCTTTATAGCAAGGGACCACTGTATCTAAAAATCAAAAATCATTATTGCATCTCTGAAATTTTTCTTTTCAGTCAAGGAAGACAAGAAAAAGAGAATTTTCCCAAGCATGGAATCAGGGATCTTTAGTGTAAACCCAGAGCAAAATACAAATCAAAGATCAGATATTTTTATCGAATTAATTTGAAGTTTTGTTTATCACTTATACATTTTAGACACATTTGCAGCTGGTTGTATTGCATACAGAACGAGATTGTTAAAAATGCATGAGCAGTGCTGTTGCATGTTAGATAGAGATGCTCTAAAATGATTGAGTGGCACCAATTTCATGAGTACTCGTACTAATTGAGTCTGGTACTCACAAAGTTGATCTCCAACTTAAATTCATTTCATTTTAAGATATTTCAGATCCATACATTCAAACTTTATGAGAAACAAATTACTGATAAATCACAATTAATCTTTGTTTTATTAACTAAGTTTGTATCTCTGTGATCTGATCTGTGATCTCTGTGGTGGAAAATTCTGAGATCTGGATGAGAAAAAACAAAGCTCAAACAGTGTCCAAACGATGTAATAAACAAAAGACAAAAAAGATGCACATCACAACGTAACGAGTAGAGATATCCCGGGAAGCTCTGTCTCTGAACAGGAAACTGCTATATTTATAAAGAGACACAAGCAACTTACAATATCTTGTACAGCAGTTCTGGTCAAGGCTGCTCACTGTTAGAACTGGGTGCAATAAGATGTATGCAGATTGTGTGACGTTTGAGCAGGATTTATGCAGATTGTGACACTTATCTGTTACTTTATCTCTTTTGCTGAGTCAGCCAGGCAGATTCTAACGGCTGACGCATGAATCATTGGAGCAGAATGTTCTCTAAGCATTGTCTCACATTAAATCTTTAATAAGAATATAATAAAGAGCATAAAATAAAAAGTATACTATGAAATTCCATGAGATCTCACAGTTGGATGATTTGTTTTGGAGCTAAAGCAGTTTTGTTGTTTATTTGCTCAGTGGTGCTTTTGCAAACTTTTCTGGAAGGCTGGACCATGCCAAAGGTCTTTAAGAAAATCTTTTAGCATAATTTACTGAAGCAACACTAATGGGGAAAAGTCTTCCACATCTCACAATGTATGCTTACTTTAGGTTTCTGATTGATGGGATTATTTTTAACTCTTAAACATTAAACTGTGCATAACAGAAATAATAAAAGTAATTGTGACACATAAAACAATAATCCATAAAACGTATTGATGTTGTAAAAATGCAAGCATAGATCTATAACTTGAGGAAGTGAAACAGCTATAAGGCTGGTTTATGTTGCGGTTAATTGAATTTGTGTTCAGATTTTTTTCTGCTTTATCATTCACTTTAAATATTATCGGATATGTATTTAAAAAAAAATCATACTTTTCTAGTATGTTTTTTTTTATTATTTCACAAAGGAAATGTTATTAGAAAAATTCAAAATCATTGATGTCCTCATTGATGGTGAGGACAGCAGCACTCCCTCTTGGCACAGGATGCCTATTTGATACCTAATATGCAACTAAGTTGTCTACAGGACATCTCCGACAAGAGACATAAAATCACCTGTGGAACATGTTACTGAACTGTGGGAAGAAGCAGGAGAAAGTCCACACCTGTTGAGGGAGAACATGCAAACTTCACACAAAACAGTCCCAGCCAGGATTTGAACCAGGTTCTTCTCCCAGTAAACTGAGAGAGCTAACCACTATGCCACCATGCAGCCTGTTTGTTCACAGATAACTAGCTTCAAAGAAGAAAGTCTACAAAGTTCTACATTCAAAGAAGTGGCAAACATTTCTACTGAAATGCACCTAGGTTAAAGGTCTTAGAAAACTTGCATCAAAACAACAATCCAACATAAATATTCCTGTTTAGATTTTTAACTTGGCACATGGTAAACGGTTTCCTCTATTGGTCAGAGTGGATTAGAAGGATCTTAAAGCACATTTTCTTATCTTCTGCTGCACAACCGTGTCTTGTTGCTGCTTAGAGGCGAATTTCCAAAAGTGGACTTGCATTTACATGTATAGATCAGTAAGAAAAAGTGGACTCTACATAAATGTTGTCATGTTCATATGTGAAAATAAAAGAAAAAGGATGACAGAACACCAAAATCACTATGATAAAAACATGTTTGACTTGGCTTTTCTTTTTTTTTTTTATCTAGTAAATGTTTAAAAAAAAGTACTATAATAGACGTCTACAGGTAGATGTGTTTTAGACTATTATGTGCAGAACGCTATTGGTCGACATCTTAGAGAGGAACAAAATAGAGTTATCTGAGATGTCAAGTAGAAATTTAAAATATATATTAGCTATCTAATAGACATTGATTGTAAATGTCTATTTGATAGCTAATAAAACATCTAAGTCTCTACTAGATAGTATATTTCTATAGTAGATGTCTCTATTAAAAGTGTTCCACCATGACAGCTAAAACACCTACGCACCTCTATTTTGGCTTAGCTCCCTAAAAGGTGTAATAGAGGCTGAAATTCTTTTTTTTTTCATGATTGACCCATTCAGTCAATTAGATGAATTTAAAATTATGTTGGTCAAGAGAAAGCCATCAATTTAACAACACAAGCTGCAACAAATTGATGTTACAAAGTTTTGAAATCACTGAAAACAATAAAGTTGACTTCAAATTCATGCTTTGACTCAACATTTAAAAAGAATGGAAAGGGAAATCCAGTTTTTCTCATTAAAATGGTCCAATTGAAAAAGCACTCTGCCAGACAGCTCAGATCAGTCTGAATGATCTACCATTCACCTACTTCTATAGGACACAGTTACTGATCTGAGAGATGAATGAGATTTTTTTTCCCACTAAAACCCACATTTTCTGTGAAAATAAAACCCCACTTACACATTGTTTTTCACTATTCTACAGAGAATGTATATCTGTTAAAATGCAATTATTGATTTTATAAATCAGAAACGACTTTCACAAATTAGTGCTGCCAAGTTGTTGCCAATCGTGTTGTCAAAATGCTCGAGTTGACATTTTGGGCTCTCAAGGCCACCGTAAAAGAGGAATCAGAAACAGACAGACAAAGGCTTTCAATTTTCAGCCACTGGCCCAAGGGCTGCTCTTTTGACTGTCCAATACAAAAGCCAAAAGCAGGGCGGGTCAAATCCCCAAACATTAGTTACACATTAAGGCCCAAAATGCAGACAAACTCATTCAGTCGTCTGATTTTAGCACTGTGTTACAGTTTCCCTTTTTAATTTGACCACAAGTCTTGAACAAACTAGCATTGAAAATGTATTATTTTCTTTTATCACACTGTCAAAAAGACGACATCATCTTCTTTCAACATTCCTCATTTATCTTTATTTTCTAATAAAGAAAATGAAGCACCACTAAAGAAAAAGTACTACTTAATCTCTGAAATGGGTTTGCTGTATGTGTTTTGTGATTGTGTTATTCCATAACCAATGCTTGAAATAAACAAATAAATCAGATCAAATGTTTTGACTTTTTCTGGCTTGAAACTGCAGATATTGTCTCCTTTTTCTCCTCCAAACTACCACTTACCACCCAAAAACAATTGGCTTTATTGAATCAAAATGCAGCCTAAGAATCCTGACTAAAGCTTTAAACATAAACGTTTTGTCTTACTGGAAAAACACTACTTTTTTCAATTTACAATTTTCAAGATGTTTGATTAAACACATTATACAGCAGAAATGTTCGTTTTTCTTTCCAAAGACAACCCAGATAGAAACGGTCCATTGACCTCCTCTAAATCTCAGCATTACAAAGAGTCAGAGGAAACATTGCCAATGGAGGAAACAGCAGGATTCCAAAAAGGAACTGCCATGCGTGCCAAACATAAACCCCAAAAAATAGAATTATAGCAAATAAAACGGCAGCACACAATAGCTTAAGCAGAGCTTAGCCTGCCATTCAAAAATAAACACACAAACAAGCTTTCAAAAGCCATTCAAACTTCTCGCCCTATTCATCCCAGCAGAACTGAAGCTCTCAATTTATGTTTTGCACAAGCGTGAGCTCAGCGTTTGTCTGGGTTTAAAAATGTACTTTTATTAATGCAGTGCATGACAATATTAATCACGTCAAACCTCCAACAGAGTTGAGGAGAGGACTAAGCAGCCTGTCTCATTCAGAAAACATATTTCACTGAAGCTGCTATTCGATGGAGCCAATCCCCAGCAAACAAACAACCGCAATAACTCCAGGCTTCAAACACAATGATGCCCTTTCAGAGACAGGAATCAAATGAATCGAACGTACTGACAGGAGGCGATAAGTCACTAGAATGGATGTGCCTGTGCCAATATTCAGTGCTAGTTTGTGGGTTGTAGCCCCAGAATCAGATTTGGCCAGTATTGGGGATTGTTGTTGCACCATATAGAAATATGGCATAACAGAATCACTGAAAAATAACTTTTTGGGTTTTGGTAGAACGCATGATCAAAATGCAACAGTAAAGTTATGCAGCTGCATAGTTATGGTCTCCAGATAGAGGTTTGAGTGATGCTTTGAGGTATGGGAGCTTCAAAACTGAAAGAAGGGAGATAATGTCCCTTTAGGAGTTTCTGTGGTTAAATTTGAAGTTTTATAAAAGTAAGAGCCTTTAAAGGCAGAACACAGTAATTTGGAATCAGCACATTTACAATATAAAAGGAGAAAAATAATTGTTTAGAGACCAAAAGGCGCAACACAGTTAGAAGACGGATCCAATTAAAAACCCAAAGCCAAAGCAGCACAGAAGAAAGCAAATCAATAGCACAAATGTCAAGGTAGACCAAAGCTACCTACCAAATCCCCTTCATCCCCCACATAAAAGATAGGTATTTTTCATTGTCTGCTCCCTTACTTATCATCATTTTAACTTAAGCAGTGCTGATAATGCAGGTACGATTTATCACAGGTCAGCAGAGAAGCCACTGAAAGAGGTTTGTGTAAATGCATTATTCAAAACTTTTGTAATCTACCACTTTTGGATTAAGGGGGAAATTGCTTTATCTTTTTTTTTTAGATGCCTTGTGACGAAAGGGTGTTTGGTTTTCCTTTTGTCCAAACCACAGAAAGGAAGAAGCCAACTAACCCTCAAGGCAACTTCACTCTTAATAATATATAAAATAACTTTTATTTTAAATAGTCTCTCTGAGAAATAAATATCATGCATGATCAAAAAACATTTGAGATTGTTGAATTTCAAAAGAAAATCCTCTCTGATCTGTGTAGACGGCCAACACAAGCAAAAAAAGCCCGGGGATCAAGCTGTGTGTTTTCACAGGCTTGTTGCCATTGTTGGTGATGAGTGACCATCGAGCTGCTAAAGTGTCAGAGAAGCTGAGTGATAATGAGGAGAGTAATTAAAGAGGGGATTATTGAGCCCACTGACCTTCTGCCCTGGATGATCACGAAGAGGGGGACCATGAGTTCACATTATGCTCAGAAGACTCATTATGTCAGCTGAGCTTTTCATGGAGGCTGCAGTCATTCTTCACGCTCACTTTGATCTGTAATGATTGAGATACTTCCGCATGGTTTTCGTGGTTTCCCAGGAAAACCCAAATCTATTTGATAAACACACCAGATTTCAACTGAAAAATCATTTACAAGGTGCGACACAACAGAAATTAACCTTGAATTTACACTGGTCCACCTGTGGTTCAGCTCTGTTGTGTTAGGTGGGGAGTACGTCTCACAACCGTCAGTTTACATTGTCTCCGTTATGTCTACAGTTCGTCCCTCCTCCCCCTGGCACCCGGAGGAGTGGTTTGTCCTGCTACCCCTGAGCCATCAACATCCAAAACTTTGGCAATCAGACCCCACGTCCTCTCCTTCTTCACAGAGTCCTTGTAAAATTAATGTTTTGTGTCATAAATGAGGTTTTTGTTTTTGTACTTTCAAAATTGTACTTTTGTCTGATGGTGTTTTCGGCTGTGTTAACCTACGTAATTGCGTGGGGACATCAACGTAAATTCATTCATTCATTTTCCAATCCGCTTTATCCCTTTCGGGGTCACGGGGTTGCCGGAGCCTAACCCGGCTACTCATGGGCGAAGGCAGGGTACACCCCTGGACTGGTCGGCAGTCTGTCGCAGGGGCCACAATCACACACCCATTCACACTCACATTCACACCTAGGGACCATTTAGGGTAACCAATTAAGCATGTTTTTGGACGGTGGGAGGAAGCCGGAGTACCCGGAGAAAACCCACGCATGCACGGGGAGAACATGCAAACTCCACACAGAAAGGTCCCCCAGCCAGGACTTGAACCGGGAACCTTCTTGCTGTGAGGCAGGAGTGCTAACCACTGCGCCACCGTGCAGCCCCTATCAACGTAAATATGAATTGAAATGTTACTCTTTTTTTTTTAAAGGTACCACAGAAGTTTTTGTTTAGAAACCTGCACCTGTTTCCTGTTTCTCTGGCTTTTTACCGAGAAATTGACGCGTTGATGGACAGGAAATGGAACTCCGGCGTAAAGCTTGTATTGCGTTGCAGAGGGATGGACTTCAGATGCAGACATAACGGAGGTGATGTAAACAATCCGACTGATTAGTGAACATTGGACCAGTGTAAATCCGTCATAAGAAATCCCCTTGAAAGAAGTGTCTGGATGGCTGTGTGGCTGCGTGCAGGACTGGTGCATGGGATACCAAGTTTGTTTCCTAAGGGGCATGATGAGCTGGCTGAAGCCAGCGTGTGTCCTTTGGCAACGCCTTTTACGCTACTGCCCAACTATGTAGTCACAAAGAGGCCCTGGTCTGAGTCTCCCTGTACCGGTCCCCAGCCGAGATAAGATCAACACATTCTCACTCCCAAGTCGTCGCATTTTGATGCGTGGTTAAGGTCTCCTCCACGTCACTTTTTGAGTGTCCCAAACTTGCCGTTTTTTGATGCGCTGGGTGTTCCAATCGCATTAACAGTTTAAGAGTTAGTCGAAACAATGTAAACACTGAAGAGAAAACTCTGATGTTAAAAGGGTTGACTGACCAGCAGCCAATAAAAAAAATCATCTGTTAACCTTGAGCTTTTGGAAAGACCAATACACCTGGCTAAAATAATGATGACCACAGAAATAAAAAGTTGAAGGACACAAATGACAGTCAGGAATTGTGACAAATTCCAGAGTAGACTTCATTGAAATAATCCAGATTGTCATATCAGCTTCTCATTTCTGATCACACCTTCTGTTCAACTGGACT
Organism: Adrianichthys oophorus; assembly: GCA_036245035.1. NCBI lineage: Eukaryota > Metazoa > Chordata > Actinopteri > Beloniformes > Adrianichthyidae > Adrianichthys > Adrianichthys oophorus. Next base: position 23,308,302 of record BSAI01000104.1, read on the forward strand.
TTAAATGTTTATCTGTGTTTTGCTGCTCATCTAAATAGGTTATTTATTTCTATCTGCCCCCCCTTTTTTTTAAATCACGTGTTGTTATTTTCTTCTTTGGTTTTAAACAGATCTTCAGTTTATTCAATACATACAAGTTGCAGCCTTCTTGCTCCTGAACTCCTGTCTTTTGGTCTTCAACAAGGTCAAACATGCAAGTGTAGACTAAAAGGTAACTGTGGTTTTATTGAATATTCTGTTAAAAACAAATGACAAGAGTTTAATAAAGAGGAAGATAAGGGTTTCTCCCACAGTATTTAGGTGGGAACATCATTGTGAGGCAGATGTGTCACAGATACAGAGATGGATGAATCTTTGGGTGCAGACAACCTTGCCTCCCTGTGGACATTGACAAATAGGATGAGGTAATTCTCTATGTTACAAAGTGCTGTGCTGTTCACACGGCAACGGAGTGGGTGATGAAATACATTTAATAAGTTTTACCGTCATTAACTTTGAGCCGTTGTTCTTAGCAACACATTCATCAAATGGCTTTAGAATCAGTGATTACGGAGCACCATAAAGCGTGTGTGGTTTGAAATTTTTAATTACGACACAAAGACATTTTTCTCACTTTACAGGAATATGAGAAGCTTTTTTTTTAGACCAAAACTATTTTTATGACAAAAATCTGTCCGTAAAGAGGGGTTATGTCAGTGGATTTACTCTGAGAATAACTTCTGCAAATATTGTCTCAATTACTTCATCCACAGGGCAGTTAGGATTAAGGAGCAGGCATGACTGCACATCCTCATGTACTGTATCACCAGCATTTCAGAGCAGCACTGTCCTCCAAAGTATAAACATTCAATCCAACCCGATCCGCTGTTTAATTTTGGACCTGGTAAGCACCTCTGATGAGCTGATTGGCTTACAGTCACTCCAAATGGGGACACGCAGAAATGCTAAAAATGAGTAATCCCATTACAGTCTCCAGAAAAAAAGCCCTTTGTTTTCAAATGTTAGAGAATGCAAATTCTTTTAAGGCATCTGGCAGAAGCTTATTACCTGCAGTAAGCAATAATATCAGGATATTTACAGCATGTGAGTTTTGGACCACTGAAGAGTCAAATCTCTTTTCTTGTGAAGTAGGAAGACTGTGTTAAGCTCCTGAGAATGAAGTCTGTGTATGAATATGTAAGTCAGAATCCTCTTTCTCAGCTGCATGATTGCATCAGTCATTAGCTGGAAAAAAAAAAAAAACCTTAACACCTGCATGACAAACAGAAAAATAAAACTGCAACATTTTAACCACCCCTACCACTGGGCCATTACATGGCAGTTACAACGGAAAGTTCTTTAAACTCATACTAAAAAAAATCAAATAGCAGACTATGTTTAATTTGCCGACATCAAAAATATGTGTATGATTATTATATGAATGAACAAAATTACTACTGAAAATTACAACTTTAAAGACCCACTTTTGATCTATGTTCAAATAAGTAGTGGTTTTTATTTATCAATATGCCGTTTTATGCCAAAAAAAAAAAAACTGTTGTTTTCTAAGACATAGTTTCTGCAGAGCCGCTGTAAGAAAACAAAGACGCACATGGAGACCCGCCCAGTGTATTTTTTACATCACAAATAAGTTATTTTTCCAATTGCATTTTTTTTTGTCTGTTCCTGATTCACAACAATTGTATTAAATGAATAAATACTCAAACATACAATTAAGTTTAACTTTCTTCATATGTATTCTCAATCATCAGAAAAATCCCACAAGAACATGCCGAGAACACAATTTTCATCAGAGTGAGGCTTTAAGCATTTTATCGCCGGTTCTGTTCATAGTCTTTATGGACAGAATTTCTAGGTGCAGCCATGGGCTGGAGGGAATCTGGTTTGGGAACCACAGGATTTCCTCTGTTTTTAACAGATGGTGTTGTCCTTGTGGCTTCATCGAGCCAGGACGTGCAGCATGCATTGGAATGCTTTGCATCTGAGTGTGAAGCGGCTGGGATGAGGGTCAGCACAGCTAAATCTGAGGCCATGGTTCTTGAACGGAGAAAGGTAGTTTGCCCTCTCTGGGTGGGTGGAGTCCTCCTACCTCAGGTGGAGCATTTTAAGTGACTTGTTCACTAGTGAGGGAAGATCGAAGCATGAGATTGACAGGCAAATTGGAGTGGTGTCCACCGTTATGCGGGCGCTGTACCAGTTCTTTGTGGTGAAGAGAGAGCTGAGCCAGAAAGCAAAGCTCTCAATTTACCAGTCGATCTTCGCTCCAAGACTCACCTTTGGTAAAGAGCTCTGGGTCATGACCAAAAGAACGAAGTCGTGGATACAAGAGGCCAAAATGAGCTTCCTCTGTAGGGTGGCTGGGCACTCCCTTTAGAGATAGGGTAAGAAGCTCTGTCACCCTCGAGGAGCTTGGAGTAGAGCCACTGCTCCTCCACATCAAGAAAAGCCAGTTGAGGTGGTTTGGATACCTCCCTGAGGGGGTCCTGGGCATGTCCCACTGGGCAGAGGCCTCAGGGAAGATCCAGGACAAGCTGGAGAGACTATGCCTCTCGGCTGGCCTGGGAGCATCTCGAGGTCCCCCCGGAGGAGCTGGAGGAAGTGGTCGGGGAGAGGGAAGTCTGGGGCATTTTTGCTTTGACTGCTGCACGGATGAGCGCAGGAAATTGTATGGAAGATGGATGAGTTTTTAAGTCTAATGTTGTAATGTCACATTTTAAAACAATTTTTCTGTTGTAAAATCTTTTTCAAAAGTCATCCTTATGTGTAAAGTAGAATCACCAAATAACAAAGTTTTATCTGAAAATACTATGATCTGATATGAAAAGTGAACCTCTAGAAGTAGGGTTTCATTACAGTTCCATCCGCAAAGTAATTCATCATGAGTCATTCTCAATTTTCAGGATGGTGGAAACTCACAGCTCTCTCGTCACAAGGTGTGATGGTGGAAATGATGGCAGCAGAAGCTGGGCGTCCAGATGGAGCAGCTGTCGAGTTTTCCCGAATTTAGCAGGGCTGATTATCTTGACGAATCTGGTGAAGCTTCAAAACTTCTCCTCTTTCTCTATCCATGAACCTTGTGTTTTAGTGTCCCGACCTTTACCTTTTTAGATTTCAAACTGACATGCTTCAGACTGGGTGATTCTCCACAGCAGGTTTCCTCCGTCAAACATCCCCCATCCCATCAGAGAGCAGAGATGGTCCAAAACTGACACAGACATCAAGAGACCCATTAGTTTTTTCCTACAGCTTCAGTAAGTTTCCCTCCCCTTGCTGACTGTCTGATGGGTGGCATGTAGTCTCAGGAGCCTAGTGCAGCATCTTCAAGCTGCAGCACGTTGTCACTGCGAAACATTTCACGTATGATTGCAAGCTGATGAATGGTAAACAGAGCATGCATGTGAATACAACTTGTGTGAGGACGTGCAGAATTACAGCTTAAGCAGCGTTTCCCACACCTGTGCCCGTGACCCTGCATGCTGCAGCGAGGCTTAAGCTCTTAATGCAGTGTTTGCGATCCCAGCCTTTCCGTAAGAGATCGGAAACAGCGTGTGCTTGTTCTCATGGCCGTCTGCCTCATGTGAATAGCTGGAATTCTTACCGGCACTAAGAAAAATCCAGTTTTGCTGCAGACAGTGTCATCGTTGCAGTGAAATCTGCATTGTTCCAAAGAAATATTTGAGCACACACAAAGGGGCACTGAGAAGGTATAATCGAGGCGATGCCCCAGTTCTGTCAAAACGTAGCCTCGCCAAGTCCTCGAAGGCTTTTTTTCAGCAGTGCTTTGTTGCCTGGCTCGCCTGCAGGAATCAATCAGCGTTTTACACCTGGGGTATGATGGCCGTCGCTGGCATGTGTGAATCACAGGGGCATCCTTAGCAAAGAGCTTTCTCCAAAGGTACAGACAAGTCAATTACATTTTCCTTCAAAAGAAATCTTCAAAAAGTTTAAGAAACATAGTAATAAACCAAAAATATCAAATGTAATTGCAAAAATCAAATTATATTAGGGTCATGGAACAAAGGCAGAGTTTCAGGGCAGCTATCAAGATGATTTTGATTCAGGACAGATTTTTTAGGAAAATTCTCCCAAAAATTGTAATGTTTGTTGAAGGAATGATCTACCCATTTAAAAAAGTAAAGTTTTCTTCCTTCACTGGGTGAACTTTTCTTTACTTTTTAATGGAAACTTTTCACCCCAGAGATGACATTACTGCACTAACTAGAAACAGCAGAAGAGTTGGAAAAAAAAAAAAAAGAAAAGCAGACAAGTTTCCATAAACGTGAGAAGAATTCTCTTTTCCACTTACGGGTCGCGAGTGGTGACCTGGCTCCAATCTTAGTGACAGATCTAAATGTCTCCAGGATCAAAATGACAGAGATTAACTGTCCTCTGGAACTTGACGGCTCATAATTAATGCTGCCTCACTTCTCTGCACGGCTCTACTGGGAGGAGAAGTGACAATGAATTGATAGACTTGCCATTTTGGGGTCAGTCAAACAACGACGAGAGAGACATGGCCTCATCTTAAGCCTACATTGATCTGTTAGCAGAATCTTTAATTGCAACCTTGTTGTCTTAAGCAAGAAAACAATGTTCTTTATAAACAGAATTAAGGTAGTAAACCTGTTTTAACAGCTCAGTTATTATTAGAAGTCAAAGTGACAGGTAAAGGGGTGGATCTGTAACATTTGGGGGGGGCAGAAGATTTTGGAAGGGTGGCAAATGAGAACAGCAGAGTGCAAGGCCATTATAAATGAAAGGATCTAAAATATTGATTTCAGTCTTTTATAAAGCTGATTGGCTGTGGAGATCTCTAACGGATGTGCCTTGTGTGAACAAACATACATTGTCATTACATTGTCTCCAATCATCTTCTGATCTATTCTCAAAGCGTTCCCAGTGGTCTTAATTATGATAATACTGTTTTTAGGCAGAATCCAAAAACCTGTGTTGCTTTCTATGACATAGTTTCTGCAGAGCAGCAGGAGTAGATTCGAAATTTGCCTCTGAGTTGTGGACAGGACCATTGGTGCAGAGCAAGCCTCCCCTGATTTCCCATCATCCCTTTGTTTACACGCTCTCCAAGTATCTGAGAGCCTCTCACACTCCCAACCTAACATTATCGGCGCAACGAAAATGGCGATCAATTCCGGAGCTATGCAGCCATGTTAAAAATGCCACAAACACATTTTTCATTGGAGTGGGTCATTAATGAAGCTTGTATTGATGAATTGTTAATCTTTATCAATACTGATATTGACTCAAAAATAGGCTGCTCCTCCCCCTAGTTTGTGAACTGGGGGCAAAACTCCAATACAGAGTTTTTTGAGACTTTGTTTCTCTTGAAAAATAATGAGTAACACAAAGTCACAGGTGCTTTTGACAAGTCTTTGGAGGAACTTCAGTTCTTGATTATGCCAGCTGAAGCTAGATCGTTTAGCTGGTGGCTGAAGGGAACTCTGAGTGGTCCCAGTCTGTGTGGAGTACAGTGCAGTAAACAGCTCTAGAAAAAAAATAAATAAATAAACGTGGCTTTGAAAGGCACCCTCCTACCTCTGAGTGGGCTTTGCAAATCCCTCCATTGAAGTGGGCTTATTTCTTAACAGCGCTCCTAAAATTTTGTATGGATCCTCCGGAATCTTCTTTGCACATAAACATCCACAGTGAAGTTGGAAAAAAAAAAAAAGAACATAAAAAGAGAGTGATTCCTGATAATAGAGGTGGGTTTGAAAGGTGGAGTCTGCCTCTCTGTGCCAATAAGGCAAAAAATCTGTGAAATGCACAATACAGCAAAGCGTGGTAATGGCAGCAAATGCGTTTGAGCAGAAGTGGACAAAATCTCTCACAGTGAAAAAGAATCAAGTGGAATGTAGCCTTACAGTGCATCTGGAGGCTGAGTAATCTAGCCTCTGCTTCACTACAGTCGGCTCTCATAAAACAATCAAATCTGTGTATAATAGCAGAGAAAGACAAAACACTTCAAACCCTCTCTGAGATATTCAGGAACTAAAAATAAGAGGATCTATGTCTAATTCTCCTTTGCTCCCACCTTTGAGAAAATTGGAAAGGGTAGTGAACAGCTCAATTTGTCTTGATGTAATGTAATGGCCTGTACCTGTTATGGGCTCAGTCTAATGCAGTAAAACAAAATGAGTAAAAATTGCCTCTTTGGAGAAAACGGCTGCCGAGCCGGCGCCTGAAAGCTTTTCAATTTTCTGAAATGCAGTCTGGTCGTAAAAATAAAAATATGGAAAGAAATAGTGAAAGGGTCAAAATACAATAAGATAAAGTATGACATGTTGTTGTTTTTTTAATTGAGAGGTCAATTTAAGGGTCAGGCATGAAATCCCTGCTTCAGCTGGAGAACTGAGGCAGTCACAAGGGAAATAATCCCATTTCACATGTGGGCATCAAATGACAGTTGTAGTGAGAAATCAGGCAGAGATTGTCGTGCTGCATCTTCAGAATTGACATTAATGGCTCTTACTCAGTTGCTAAAGGCCATTAGCTAAAAACGAACAATGTGATGGAGCTGCCATAAGGTGGGTGGATGCGTTGCACTGAGTAATGGTTTGGAGTTGAAATACACTACCCCATGGGATTTGTGAAGCAACTCAAATAAAACAAAATGCCTCTCTGCAAAGTTGTCTTAATTTATTTATAGATAGCACTACTGCTAATGACATTTTTCTTTGACATAGGTGACCAATTTTAATAGCTCTTAAAACATAAATGCAGGGCAAACGCTTCACCAAAGCACAGACTGTGGAATTTCCATTATTAGATCTCAATATTTTTCCTGTAGAAACACAATCTTCCTGTCCCATTTGTGGGGGTTTTTCAGTAAATATAAAGAGATGTGTAAGTTTCCACCATTGTTATGGATTAACCTGGAGAAATGACCCTCAGGGGTCTGACTGAAATGGAAACAGGAATGTGAGAGCAAAAGTATGTCTGAAGTCAATTTACAACCAGATATTTAGATGTTAACCGAAATGAAACAAAACAAATAACTGGATCTTCAGGCTGTCATTTCCTTTCTTTGTCCCACTAGTTTTTCTTTCATGAGCTCAGACACATTTATTACTATCACATGAGCCAGCCACAGGGCAGGAATTGGGTTTCTGTTTTTTCCTCTCAAGGCCAACATTGTGAAAACAGGCATTTGAAAGCAAATGTTTGTAATTTAACTAAACGTAAATTTTTAAAATGTTCAAATTTTTAAATTTCACAAGCAATTAATCAGAACAGTAACTGAAATTTTGATATTTTTATTGTATTCGTAATGACTTGATGGCTTTGGAAATCTCACTCAGTGTGAGTTCATTGACTCCAAAACTTAAAATCTAAGAAAATTTAAGAAATCCAAGAAAATCTAGATAATTTTCTCAACATTGCAAAGAAAAGTTTTTCAAAAGTGATGTCACTAATACTAAAATGTCCATGCTCTGCAAAAAACTAAAACAATAAGTTTAGTCATTATTAATTAATGTTTTTGTTTTTTTTTGTGGGCAGTTTTAGGGTTAAAAAAAATCTGAAATGTGTTCAAACATCCAAGTAAAAGTGACATTTTTAACAAACTTTAGCTCTGACATGGTCACATCAGTTCTGTTTTTGTTGCTGACTTTGAACCACTCCTCTCAGAAATGAAAAGTGAGATTTAGAAAACAGATTACAAACCAATGAGAAACTGGAATCCGTTTGAAGGACATTGCTTTACAATAACAAGGACTTTCCTTCTTAACTCCAAATACTCAGCTATTTCCATGTTAACATGACCGGAAATGATTAAGGGCCGAACGTGGAAGTAGGTCGTTCATAGAGCCCATTGTGTTTGGCAAATGTATTATGAGGTATTTGTAAATTAAATAAGAGTGTAAGTTACACCCTCTAATGACATACAAATGATGGTGTCGTATGGTGCCTTCATGCCACATTCTAGTCATTAGTGAGGTGTGTGCACTGGCTCCTTACTGACTGCACGCAAATGCTGCAAGCAAGTGGTGTGGAAGCGATACAAAGGGTCCCGTACGACGCCAGTAGGATGTCCACACAAACTACACTGAATTTCTCATATTGTACCTTCTAACGGTCAGGCTGCGCAGGGGCAAACACTCATCACTTGAACTGTACTAACAGGCCTGTAGGTTTAGTGTGCATGGTTTGGGTGTTTGAAAAAAAAAAATCTGTATGATGTGTCTGCGCCTCATCTACTTCACCCTTACTCTTGCGTGTTGTCCAAGTGTTCGCTACAACCTTCACCTGCAGGAAAAAAAATATGCATGAATATTTTCACTCTACTGGCTCACTAAGTGGCCAAAACTCTTAATATTTCACACTGACCACCTCTGTGCTCCATACAGATTTGGCCATTTTTGCCCTCAGACAGCTGGTATTCACCCGAAAGGGCAGTTGAGCTGCAGATGATTTTTGATTCTGCTTAACTTATATTACCTTTACGATCAGATAATTGGTCACATCTTCAGGAATTTTAGCACTTGTTGCCATACATTTCACTTTGACTTTGTCTTGTCTCTAACACTACTTTTCCTAAGGGGTTTTCAAGAAGAGGAATCCTAGATGGACGAATGATGACCGTCATATGGATGATTATGCTTAAAGCAGATAAGCATAGAGATGGACAACATCAAACATTTTCTTTCCCATGATAATGTTTAAGAACATAAGAGTGAGATGGTGACATTCTACAATTACTGGGGACTGGATGTAAACAAAGCTCTTGATTAGTGGCAAGCTGTCTTCAGGAAGAAAACAGCAGACGGCAGCTTTAAAGCCCCGGACTCATTTTTTTGTAGATATCATACACACACCAGCCTCATAGTTTTGGTCTCATGACTGAAGGCTTACAAAAAGTTAGTAAGAAAAAGCTGCCTTTTACGAAGAATCCATCTTTTTAATAAATGCATCTTCTCATAAAGCTGCTGGATGTGATGGGTGACAGCAAAACCTGCTATTTCATGTATGCAACTTCAATTTGAGGCAACAAACAAACCTGCACAAAAGGATCCAAGTCATTTCTTTTCGCTCGGCTGTATAAAAAACAACTAAAAGCATCCATTTCTTATCATATGACTCATGTTTCAAGATCAATAGCCCAAAATCCACAAGGGAACCCCTCTCTCCTCCTCACCCCGGTCTGAAATAAGACTGTAAAAAGCCTGAAATAGCTCCTGTGTGACTAATTTCCTCTCTCTGCTATAACCACTGAAATCATAAGTGGCTTTTGTATAGACCAGAAAATTAGATCCTTTACCCTATTAGAGAAACAACTCCCACACAGATCTGACATAAAGGAAATCTGGCTTGTCAATATTAATAACTAATATGATCAAAGATGGCCCTACATGTTTTATTAACCATCTGGCAGTTCCATTGGGTAATTTAAAAGCAATTTTGCAGTTGTAAAATTTGGAGGGAACAAACAAAGACAGGCTACGAGGACATAAGGTTGATGAGAGACACAAAGACGTACAAGGTGCAGGCAATTAGCTATACGGCAATACCCTTGTTAAAAGGCTGGATAATACCCAGTTTGGATTGATTTACTGGCTGCAGCCTGGAGAGAGCTCCCATATCGCAGCTTCACTGCCCACTGAAGCGTGCCTTAGGACTTTGTATTGGCAGCAATATGGCTTTTACATTTAACTATCTGTACACAGACTGAGTGGAAAGACTCCAGAGACAAGTTGACAGAGGGAAGCCTCGCATCACTTGTCAGCATTGTCATGGGTAATTCCTCATTATCTCCAGTATATTGGCTGCTATTCATGCCATTTATCATTCCCATCTTCTTTTCTTTGTGGCTCACATCAGAGAGTGAGAGGACGTCTTGAGGGGATGCATGTACATAAATATGTTGAGAATTGGCTCAGTATGGATGCCTTTGCCCATGTGGGTCTCTTTGTTTGATGGCAGCCAGAGGTGGCTTTTATGCGTCTGCCAGCAGGGTCTCCGCTCTCTTCTTCAATGGCATGCCATTCAGGAGATAAGCATCAGCTGGTGGCCCTCTTCACTGACACCATGACTTCCTCCCAGAGTCAGCAGATTACATTTTAGAAGTTGACAGCTTGTTATCACCTTAGACAGTAGGAGGGCTTAATCTTTTGTTCTTTTTTGACCAAGGTAGGGCTGAGAAATCCCCAGCTCAGGGCACAGATTTGACCAACTTCACTCCTGGTGCCCTCTGCAGTGACACACACGGTGAATAGGCCACTCTCTTCTCCACTCTTTTCATCTCTCTGTAAGAGCACCAGCACTTTGCAGAGGGATTACAGTGATGGAAGCTTCAGCGGTGCACAATAATATCCATTTAACATTTCTCAATGGTAGACAGGGAATGGGTTCAAGTCTGATTTAATAACAAGCATGCTGGCTTCAGACTGAAAGGATAGATTACTGATCCTTAAGCAGAGCTTGTCCTTTGGAAACAATCATGAAATGATATCCATGATGGGTGGTGTATGATTACATGATACAGGGGTAGGGTAAAATCCTGAAACACACACATCTGAGTAAAACTTTAAGGAGTGAAACATATGAAACACAACCTTACAGAGTCTGTTTTTGGCAGCTTAAGATGCATTTTCATCAAAAAAATGATTCTTGTTTTTTGCCATAAATGCAAAAACAGGAAGCAAGTATTCTTTATAGAATCACTACACATAGATTGGAAGCTATTTAATGACTGAAATATAAGCTGGTAACTTAGTTGGATCAGAATAATCTAAAAGTACATCTGAGAAAACTAGAATATTATGAAAAAAAGTTGAATATCTTTATCAGCATACTGAAAAAGGCAACTTTTGCCTTGTATAGAATCATTATACTTAAGTTGAAACACTTAATTTGGTGTATTTTTGACAAATATGGCTTCCAAGCAATGAAAAGCTCAAAGCTTATGACAGCTATGTTCATTTTCATTTTAAAGGTTGGTTCTCTTTGCAGAAGTAACTTCAATAATGCTTGGAGGTAATCGGTCTGTGGCTCTGTATAGCTGTAACTTTTTTGTATAGAATCTCATTACTTAGATTGAAACATTTCATTGTGTGTATTTTTGAGGATTATGGCTTACAAGCAATAAAAAGCTAAAATGTAGAATTTCCACAATCAAAATATAATTTTGGACCAATTGAAAAAAAGAAAGTTTTCAGCAAAATGTCAGGCTTTTGACAACAATCTTCACTCTGATTTTTAATACTGTTTGGGTCTCTTTGCAGGAAAAACTTCATTAATGCTTGGAGGTGATCGGTCTGTGGCTCTGTGTAGGTGTAATGGAAGCCAGTGTTCCTTTGATAGCTGCCTCCAGGTCATCTGCATTGTTAGGTTGATGTCTCATCTTCCTCTTGGCAACAGCTTATAGGTTTTCTATCAGGTTCAGGTCAGCCAATCGAGCATGGTGACACCATGGTCATTGACTGAACTTCTGGTACCTTTTGCAGTGAGGGCAAGTCCTGCTGGAAAATAAAATCAGCCTCCGTTCAACTTGTTTGTAGAGGGCACCATAAAGTGCTCTAAAATGTTCTAGTGGAATGCTGCATTGACCGTGGCCTTCAGAAACATGAAGGGCCAACACCAGCAGGTACCTCACATGGTACCTCAAAGCATCACTGACTGGAAACTTTATAATGAACTTCAAGCACGGGGGACTCTGCACCTCTGCACTCTTCTTTCAGACTCAGACTTAAATTTCAAATGGAGAGCAATGCTTAGTTTCAATTATTTCATTTGTTCTCTGCTTAGTCCAGATAAGATTAATCTGTTGCATTGGATTCAGGAGTAGCATGACGCATGTTTTGTTGCATTTGTAGTCCATATTTAGTATTCGTGTGTGGCCGCTCTTGATGCACCAACTCCAGCCTCACTCCTTGTGATGCCCCTCCCCAAATTCTTCAAAAGGATTTTATTTGTCAACTCTTTCAAAGCAGGTATTCCCTGTGACTATTAGAATGTTTCTCACTGCACGTTTTCCTTCCACTCAACTTTGTGCTAATATGCTTGGACACCGCACTCTGTGAACAACCAGCTTGTTGATCAATGACTTTTTAAGGTTTGTCCTCCTTTAAAGAGTGTAGATGACTCTTTCCTAAAACCAGCTGCATTTGTCACATGCTTGCATTGCATTGCAGTGAAATGCTTTCACTTTGTGAACATCTGTGAAGTCAGCAGTCCTTCCTATGACTGAGAAACCATTCAAAGGCTAAGGAAACCATTGGAGATGTTTTAGGGTAATGAGCTGATTAGGGTGTGGCAGTGCAAGTTTCCAAAATTGCATGTTTACCACAGTTTTCTAATTATCTGAAACACTGCCTTTCAGATTTTCTCGTGATCCAAATTACAAGAAATAACTTTTGAAGACATTTTAAATTATGTGTGTTTTTTCTATATTAAATTCTGTGATTTTTGTATTTACTGAAATAATGTTAAGCTTTTTTTTTTTTAGATGACACATTTATTAGACACCTTTTTTTTTTTTTTTACAATTTATTTATTTTTGTTATTCCATCAGGGTTGCAATACACCTCAAATATTATATGGTGTGTTTAAACGAAATCATAATGTAAAATGTTTTCTGCAACACAAAACAGGATCAAGATGGTATTAAAATATCTAGACATTTTTGATCTTGTTGGAAAAAACATATTTATTGAGCATATGATGGATGGGTCAACCTTGTGTCTTTTTTACTTTTGTTGCAGAACATTTCCTTGATGGAAGATGTGCTTACATAATTCTGTGTCTCCCACTCTTTCTTTACATGTCTCTAATATCTGGAGCATTCGAACCAGGACGTGGATGACTCGCTCTACTTTATCTGATTAGGTTTTCCTGCAGATTGGCACTGAGCTTATCAGTTTACAGCAGTGAGAACATGCTTTCAAAGGGGTACGTTTTGTTTGATTTAAGCAAAATCACGACAGCAGCGACACAAGAACAATCTTATGTAAGACTTCAGTATTGTATGATGAAATCCAGAGAAAAAGTTTTATTCTGTCTGTCAGGGGTAAATAGGAGCTCCATCAACTCGGAGGAAAAATGTAATGATCCAGGAATCTTTTCACCAATTTCCTTGATAGCACCTTGTCAAGGAAAGTGGTGAAAAGATTCCAGTGAAAGCTCAAAGTGGTCACTTTCAACAGTGTGGAACAAGTTGCACTTTGGATTATTGCTGACGTTGTTCCAAAGATGCTCAATTTTTAATAAAATTACAGATTTTATTTTACACATATCAAAGCAGACATCATTTGCGTTTGTTTTGGTGGCACAGGTGCAGTTGTATTTGAACCCTTTTCCACTCTATTCCCAGTTTTTGTTGGAAAACCACAGTGCAATCTTTGTCTTATTTCCCTTGCTACTCTATTTTTTTATATTTCTGGGATGCCTCTTTTTTCTGTTTTGCAAATACTAGATAACGGTAAGACAAACAGATTTTTAAGCCACATCAGCTGAGTTTGTTAGACCAGCTCAATGTGGCACACAAAGCAGATTTTGACATTTGACCACAAGAACTTCTTAAGAATTTAAGTTTTGGAAGGACCCAAATGTTAGGATTCTTTTCTCCGCTCTGCATTTTCCCCAAAGATATTTTATCTTCAGAAGTGCCCTGCATGCATTTTGGTGCCTTTGTGATTATAGATTTAACTGGTTTCTGATTGGTTGACTGCTCCTACAGTCATGCTTGTAGTCAGAAGCAGCTACAGCATTTTTTAAAGCTGCACCACTACCAAGATGAATGTCTCCCATTACTGCTGAGTTGCAGCATTTCTGGTCTGTAGAACCTGTGGACATTGAGGAGGAAGAGAAAAATGTTTTCCACTTGGAAGCAAAGCGAAAGTTGAGAAACAATACATATGTTTTAAAAGAAATTCAGGCAGGCTATGATGTCTGTCAACAAGTTTGTTGGGGAGACGCTCTAAAGGCAAATCTTAGCATCCCGGACATTGACGAGTCTGATATTGGTGTCCATGTTGCCTATTGATACAGTTTAGAAGGGATTTTGGTACTTGTGTGTATCCCATTTAATGGAAAAAAATATCCCAACATCTGTGGATTTATGAGCTTAAAGATAGAACCCCAACCTGTAATAGAAACTCGAACTCAGTTCTCTCTTTTGATCACTTTAAGCTTTCAGCTAGTTTGTTTGTAATTTCTGAGATGCTCTTGGGATTTTCTGCTTCTCCTCTTATTACAAATCTAGCACTTTAACTTTCCTCTGTACAAGTTAGAGGCAATGACTGTACATTTTATGCATACATGTACACAGACTGTATTATAAAGAAGACATAATTAGACATTGACAAAAGAAAGTCTCAGAAATGTTCAGCTTTATCATTTCTTTTTGCAGAAAGTACTAGAATAAAAAAGTAATCAATAATGAAACAGTAATGTTTCTGCAAACATAGGTGGTACTGTCGTTAAAAGGAAACATGAAATTAAGTTTTTGGGTGTAGTAATTGATAACAAATTTTCTTGGAAGCCTCACATTAATTGTAAAAAAACAAAAATAAAGAAATTGCAAATTTACAGAAGCTGAAATGCTCCCCAAATCATAATGCATTACATTTACTGTACAACTCTCTGATTGCCCCACACCTTCAATACTGTGTAGAAAGTTGGAGTACTACTTATAAAACATACTTGATCCCAATCTCAACATTACAAATAAAGGCAATAAGAATTGTTAAAACAGAGACCCATCAGGACCACTATTCAGTAACTTGAATACTAAAATTTTACTTACTTTTAATTTTACTAAAATTTAGTGACCTTGTTGATTACAACATTCTAAAGTGTTTGTACAAGGCACACAGGACATAGTTACCCCTCAATGTACAGTTTGAATTCAATAAATGACAATAAATGATAACTGTTTATGTAAATATGAATTTTTGTTTTATATGTTAATTTCAAATGTTGGCTGGGCTTAATATTTATGTAAAGATCATGTTCTTTTTTCATTGTTTGATTTACTTTTGTTGATTTAGTAATAGCGGTAGATAATAGACACTTTTCTTCTTTCTGCTCCCTTTCATTTTTTAACTATTAACATTTCCTTTGAATTGCTTTGATGTTAAGTGTTGTTTTTCAATGAAATTAAAATAAAATGTAAAAAAAACTATAAAAAGTCTTACCAATATTTTTAAAGGACTGACACGAGAGAATGGTGTAAACGGAGAGGGCAGGTCTTTCTTTTGCAGGTCCTCTAGTGACTGTTAAACAAGTCTCCATTGTCCTTAAACAGAGTATCAAAGAAGGTTTTATAAGACTTGGTGGTTTTTAGTTTGACCCCACTATGGAAGCAAAGGTCATAAACTCACTGTAGACATGGAGGCCATATTTACACACACACAAAGACCTTGCAAACAACTTTTCTGGTAACAACGTGATTTTCCAGTTTTGCAGAAGCATGACATTATTTGGGTTTCTTTACAAAAATAGATGTCATTTGCTCAACAAAATATGTGCAGCAACAATGTTGTCTTTACCGTGGATACGGCAGATAAGTTGGAAAAAGTGTCTTGAATTATGTTATAGTCATCCTCTGATGAAAAGGGCATTGTACATCAAACACATGAGCAAGAAAAACTACTGTTGCAGCTACTTGTTGTTCAGATTATCACAAAATACACTGTGTGCTGGTAAAAAGTTACTTTTACATCAAGCCTCTGAGACAGACCGTTTAATAATATTGTAATTTTCAGTATTTTCACCAGGATTGCACACTGGCATCATCCAAAACCATTTTGGAAACGCATTGTTGGGGTGCAGCATCCTCTAAGGATCAGATATAAAGAACTTGGTAGCATTTATAGAGCACTTTGATAATCTTGCTGACCACTCAAAGCAACTCACATTTTACTCACCAAGACACCCATTCCCTAAAGTCCCACTCCAACTATATTTTTTCTTTTGTGAAGTCATTCCCAGTGGTCTTTTAATTATGATTGTGCAGTTTTTAACCATAATCAAAAAGCCTGTGTCATTTTTTAAGACAGGTTTTCTGCAGCGCAGCATGAGTTCATTGGAAATTCACCTCTGGATTACGGGCAGGACTGTTGGTGCAGAAGTTAGCCTTTACTAATTTCCCATCAACCCTTTGTTTACACTCTCTCCCACTTGCTTACAGCACCTCAAAAATCCATAACATTAGCGTAGCAAAAAAAAGAAAATGACGAGCAGTATTGGAGCTATCCAGCCATCCAGCTTTGAGCCAGATGGCAGCTCAGACGGAGAAAATGAAGACGTACATGGAACCATTTGTCTGCAGTGGAGGATTTAGCAGTTCTAAATCCTCCACTGCAGACTTGCAGAGTGAACGAGGGAGACTTGGCCTGCCAATACCAGTTGCTGTGTCCCAAATTTGTGCTTTTTCAAACCCTGATCCAACACAATTTGAATAAAGAATAACTCTAAAGCACAGTTTTAATCTTAAATTATGTCATAGATATCTTCCATCATAAGAAAAATGCCACAAGAACATGTTAAAAATCCCCAAAACATGATTTTCATTGGAGTGGGACTTTGGGAAATTCTAGGTCTATTCCATATTCTTAGTTCTTTACCGTTCACACACTCATACAAAATCAATGCATTATGGACAGTTACTTACAGATGTCCTTCAATATTTTGCTGAAGGACACGTGGACTATCAAGGATCAGATTACTAACCTTCTTAGAGGTATATGATCTGGTATGAATACGAGCTGATATCCTTTCTAAATTATTACTGTTGTTGTTTTTCCAGACTTTTCCACAGTTTTCTGTCATACCTTCTGGCCTTTTCTGACCTCACTCAAAAAAGAACCCAGAATCTGGTAGTTTGAAGCCTTGTGCAGTACCCATTTCCCACACAGTTTGGGGCACACTTGCCCTCAACTATGTAGCCTTTATAGACGACCACATTTGTTGTAGAGTGAGCGCGACAGCTCCAACGCCAGTCAGTGATGGTTTTTCTGTGTTGTGTTTTTACAGTGACATGGAAAGGAAAAGATTAACTGCATCAAGTGTCTGTGATGACTGCCTTCAAAGGGGACTTTGAAAAATCTGCCACGCTGTTGGATCCACCTGCTGCTCTGGCCTCATTATGTTTCATATGCTTTGGAGTTTTGAATGTTACTCAGCGTGGCACGATGGAAAAGGGCAACCTGTCCCAGCATCATCTGTGGGGTGGCCAAGCCACGTTATGCCTCTCAGGAGAGGGTCATTATCCTGTCTATTTGATCATGCCCCAAAATAAAGCCATGTCTGTGTTTGATCAAAGAGAACAACACTGCATATGATTTTTAACCTGCTTTTTCCTTTCTCTTACATTTAGTAATTCAAATTCCTTCATATTTTTAGATTAGCATTCATTTATCTGTTTGTGAAGGTAGATTTTCAAACAATGGTCAATTTGATGGGAACCTTGTATTCACATTTTATCATTGTAGCATTATACACAAAAAATTAAGGTCAATTTTTTAAATACCTGTTTTTAAATCTAAATTTAAGATTATAGCTTATCTGAATTATCTTAGAACACACTGTTGAGTAAATCAAATGCTTCAAAGCATTCAAATCATTTTGATTGTCTATCACCAACTTAAACATTAATATATTTATTGCACTGACCTCTGGCAGAGTAGGGAATGTATAAAATAAAATCTGTTTGGAAAATAGAAGCCATTGGAGAGTGGGATCAGATGGCAGGGTAAACAGATTATGTGCAAGCCTCCCATGGCATAACCCTGGGCATTAATGTTAATGGAAAACCCCACAACCTTCCTTTTTGCCTGAGAGCAGCTCCATTTCAAATCCAATTGGAACAGCCCAGGTCTGGAAGAAGAAGCTCGGAAAGTGATACATGCACCTGATAACACATGGAAACTTTTTTTTTTACATTCCTTCAAAGGTCTTCCAGCAGTCCTCAGGAACTTTTTCCTCAGCTTTAGCGGTATATAAGAAAGGAAAAAGTGGCAGTGTAACAGTAGATGCACTGATTGTTATTGTTTCCCACAGCGGAGGGCACATGACTCAGAAACGGATGACAATGTCAGGCTTTAAGTGCTGAAACATTTCAAGGTTTGCCACTGTACTGCTATTGAAAGGACAGAGCATCCCATGTTTTCCACTGGAAAACTGCACTTAGGTTTCCACAAAAGTGATGTGATGGAGTAACTCAACTGGGTATTGCTTTTCCGAGCTTTAAGGTCTGGGAAAATTGCATGGTTTTGTTTCAGAACAACAAAAAAGGCCTTGTTGGAAGAGCATTGCAAAAACAGGGAAAAACGGGGTAAATAATACAGGAGTTATTCTATATTCACTGGTGGATTAGCTTACATTTACAGTGGTGTTCTGCTGCTATAGGGGTCATCAACACAATTTAATTACATTAAGAGGTTGCTAAATTGGACTACACAAACAGACAAGGCTTAAGGGATTAATGGACCTCTGACAGAGAGATCAAATTTTTCTTTTGAGTGAGAAACAATATGCCTGGCCACAGGCAGACAGCATGTGGACACACACGGCTGGTGAGGGGTCAGAAGGGAATATTTAGATTATTTTTTATTCCAATATTGATTTATTCATGCGAAATTTCATGCACAGAAAAAGTGCTTTTCCACTTTTTCTTTGCTTCCCTTTTATTTTTGCGTTAAGTTCTATTAATATCATGTTTTGTCTACTCTAAGACACATCATATCTTTGTTTTGTCAGCGTTTTCCCTCTGCAGCTGCCATCTGGAGCACTTTTAGGACATGGAATTTGAAGCATCTCCGCTATCATTGTTGTGTAAATGCAACTGTTGTTTGTCTTATTGCTGCGACGGACTGGTAATCTATCCAGGGTCTATTCCTCTTACTGGTGACAGTTGCAATAACCTCCTGCTCCCAAGATGTTCCTGAAGAGTAGGAAGCATGTGGGGATGCATGGATAGATAGGTATAAGGGTAGATAAAGGTTTATATTTCATAGTTTTTGAAAAACAAAAGATTCAGCATCCACAAGAATACCATAAAAACACTTTTTATTTTGAAAATGTTGTCTTACAGCTGAGGTCGTTGAAGATGCCAAAGGGCTGATGTTACTTTTTGCTAAAAGTTGAACATAGCATTACAGGGGAGAAAAGCACAGAAACCATTAAATTAACTGCAAAGTGCCAAGGCTAAATTTATAAGATTAAAGCTGTTGCAAAAGCATCTTAATGATGGTAAAAATGCTTCAAACCCTTAGAAAAATGGCTGAGCAATTCTTTTTATAAAGGGTTTTAAGAAATTAAACAGAGATGACTAAAAAACAAGCAAAACTGACATTAGAAAGGATTAAAAAATTAAAGTGCTGCCTAAAGTGGGGGAGGCCAGAAATAGAGCCTAAATGCTCAATTTAATTTTTCACAGTTTATCCTAGATGTAAAAAAGATTAAAAAAGACCACAAGAATTATTTTAAAATGCCAGGTACGAGTGGAAGAACCAACTGTCAGCCTATGTGTCTGAAATGTATTTGATCTCATTAACTGAAATTCTGCTTACGTGTTTATCTTTAACCCTGTAAAGGCTGAACCATTAAATAATTGACAGAAAATTCAAATTCTTTGGATATGGAGCCTTTATATATCACTCTGAACAAACAAGCAAAAAAAAAAAAAAAAAATTTTTTTTTTACATATACATTTAATTTTGGATCATATCTGATACATCAGGTCACACAGCTCAAATATATTATTTTTCCTGAGCTGACAAAAATATTCTAAGACAAAAAAAAAAAGAAAAATAGAGGAAATTTGTATTTCCATTCCAATGCTCTAGCGGATCAAATATCAAATATGTATCAAATATGATACGTTCTGCTTAAAAGGGTTAAAATACAGTTTTGAAGAGATTTAAAAAGTATAACTATAAAAAGTGCTTGTCTGTGAAAACTGAAAACATGAGAAACTCTGAATTTATCTGTTTTTCTGGATCAGAGCACACATAGCTTACTAACTGACGTCAACTTCACTCAAGACTTTTTCTTCTCATTTCCATCTTCATTATACTCCCCATTCAAAACTCTTTTCAAAGCTGTGCTTTAACCACAGAAATATTTCCTTTTTCTTTTCTTCTGAGAGGAATCTTGTAATCAGAGAAGGTGAGATGTATTTAGCATTTTTTTTTCTTATTTGCTTATAATGAGACTGGGTTTCCTCTAATCTAATTTGAAGTTGTTTTAAAAATAGATATTCAGTCTAAAGGCAGACTTTTGAAAGTTTTTCTTTGAACATTTTTTTCTGTTTTTCTCTCATTTTTTTATGCAGTCCTCATACCTGAGTGTGACTACAGCACATGTTCACACTTTTAATGAATTGCCCTTCATTAAAATTGCTTTCATGCTTGAATCATTTATTAGTTCCAGTTGAAAGCTAACAACTCTGTGAAAAGCATCAAATAAAATAAAAAAACTGAATGTGATAAAAAAAAAAAAAAAAAACACTAAATGATTTTTTTTTTTTTTCTTTTCAAACATGAACTACTGCTCTAGAGGACTTCACAAGGAAGTCTGCCTTCTTGGAAGTGAAGAGCACCTCTAATAATTTTCACAGCAATGAATTCCAAAATGCTGATGGGAAAATGTGACGCTCTCATGCTAAACTTAAAGAAAAGTGTCTGATGTGCAAAATATTACAGACCCACATCAATGAAAATCCAGTTTTGTTGTTTTTAAGATGTTCTTGTAGCATTTTTCTCATAATGGAGGACATAGAAAAAAGAATTTAAGATTCCTTTACTGCCTTTACGAATATTATCTAATTACTTCTGCACCGACGGGCCCGCCTACAACCCAGAGGCAAGTTTCTGGTGAACTCCTGCTGTGCTGCAGCAAATATGTCTTAAAAAGAGAAAAAAGCTTTTTGATTTTGGCTAAAAACTGCATAATTGTAATTAAAAATCATAATGTTTACAATAGTTAAAAATATAATTGGAGTGGGACTTTAGGTTGACTTCAAGAACAAACATCACAATAGTTTGACAAAAAAATGCATTATTACTTGTTGAAAGTTGTATGTAATATAGTTATGTGACATTTTGCATGGTGTTCTGAAATTAAAAGCAGATAACCGACATTAGAATTGACAGTTAAACATATTGAGATAAATTCATTTTTTATCAAACAAGTATCTTGGACAACAAGAGGTCTACAGGGGAGCCTCTTCTCTGCCGCTTTTCAGATGGTATGAGAGAATAATATTAACTCTGCCAACACAAACACCAAGAAACAGTCAGTGATTTGAGCGGTAAAAAAACCCCAAAAACGTGTAGGGTATTTGTTCAGAAAATCTGCTTTCTACCACAGGTAAAAAGGATGTATGTCAGAAAAATGTCAAGAAAACTGTATGCACCTCCAGGATCTCAGTGAATGCTTTTACCATGGAAAGATGAATGGTCAATAATAGACACACAATCTAATTGTTTATTTGATCTTTGAGTCAAAGAGAAAAAAATGATAAACTATAGAAAAGTGTTTTTTTGTTCTTAAACAAAAAAGAATTCCTGCAGAGTTGAAAGTGACTCAAAAATGACAGAAATCCAAACAAAGAAGTGGAATTTTCTAAATAGGTATAAATGGATTAGCTAATTTTGATGCATCTTTCAGTTGTAGAAGGGGGTAAGTTGGAACCTGCATCCATTTCCATTTAGTTAACATTAGCAACTCAGTATGGGTCAAAATCAAAGGCATACCCACTCAGCAGGAAAATGCTTCAAACATCAGTCCTGGTTTTTGGAGAAAAGTTTAATTTACAAATAACAGAACTTAAAAGCTCAATAACTGATTGACATTTTGTACAAAAAAAAAACTTTTAGAAAAAACGTATTTATTGAATTAGCTCAAGAACTTCACCTCTCTTTGACCCTCTTTGTTCCCGTAGTGCAGTCTCTCAGTTTTTTACTCAACATGTTTTAAATAAATTACCAATGTGGAGCTTGGGTTTCAAAATATTGAATCATTAAGTTTAGATGTCATCCCCGTAGCTCTTCTGATAAACAGCATTTTTGGAAAATCAGAAGAAAAACCTGAATTTCATTCTAATTATCTTTTAATCTTTTATAAAAGTGTTAAATTATGATTATGCTGCTTTTAAGCATAATACATCAAGTTTCTGCAGGTGTTTATCAGAAACTTGCCTTGAAGTTGTGGGAGTTTAGTGAGCCTGTCCTCATTTCCCACCATCCTTCTATTTACAGTCTCTCCCACTAGATAACAGCCCCTAACAACCCCAACCCAACATGACCGGTGCAACAAAAAAATGTCGGGCAATATCAGAGCTAATCAGTCATACAGTGGAAAACGAAGATGTTAAGGGATCTATTGGTCTGCAAATGCATGCATCAGAATGGAGCAGAGCAGGGAGCTTCTGGCCTGCTGATTGTAGCACCTACATCACTACTACAGGCTTAATCAGTTGGCATTTTTTGTTTGCTTCAACACAATTTTACTAAAGAAATACTCAGAAATGCAGTTTTAATCCTAATTTCCTTTATTTACTATATGACCTCCATCATGAGAAAAATGCTACAAGAACATGTTAATGCACCCAAAAACACAGTAGGCTATTTAATGGAGAGGGTCTTTAAATTTACTGTATTAACTTTAGAATAGTAATTGTGTTTAACACTTTCCATGTTAACATATGCAAATGTTTTCAGTAGAGATGGAATCATTCACTTTTCCCTCGTTTTGGTTCAATGGTATAGCATAAAGCTTGGTTATGAACAGAGAAATGTGGCATCCCTAATACACAGTGTGTCTCACATTATCCTATAGAGTTCAAATTGCAAAACAAACAAAAAAATGTATTTCCATTAAAAGAGAGAAAACCCAACTTTTGCACCTGTGCTTCCACCGATCACATAACTGACTGGAAGAACATGGCTGCATTTCAAGCACCTGTACACCAAGAACTGTATCCAACAAAATGTTGTGACTCACAAGGTTTGTTAGAAAGGGCAACATACCAAAAACGTCCTTAAATGAAGGCTTCACAAAGCCAAAGAGGGTAGCTTCTGTTTGAGAATCCACACTTTAAAATGTTTTTTTGCACCCAAGCCTCAGAAAGTTCCTTTTCAAAGAGCTACTATAGAAAGATATGTTGTATTTTGCTCCATCTGTTTCTGCTTGTCTTCTGAACTTTAGAAAACTATTTTTTAACAGTTTCCCTCGTTTAGATGTACGTACTCCACAAGCAGCAGTTAGATCAGAGTAGAATGATCACGCGTAATCTGTTTTAAAATTCTATCAATAAACAGGGATTCAGAGACCTGCTTGCTACCAAACATCCTTCCAGCTGCAACACAGTGAAGCACCTTTTTCTCCTTTTCTTTGTGAATTGTTCTGTGTTTTTCTCAGGAAGGTGACCACCCAGGCAGACTTTCCTGCTCCCAGAAGCACTTGCTCATCACTGCCACGGTCATTTGAAATATGTCCAAAGGTGTAAATTTGTGAGCAGGGTTTATCCAAATTGCTAGCTATTCACGTGTCCTCCCCGTGATAAAGTGGTTGTTGTCCCTACAATTCTGTTAAAACAAATCTTTTGGAGGGATCAGGGGGTGACTGTTGTCATTTAAAGTGCAGTTTTCACAGCTACAATTGTGCAGACTATGTACACCACAGGATACAACGCTCCCAAGCACACTGCAAACCAAATAAAGAGGTGGAAAAGGAGGGGGAGGCAGATAAAAGCTGACACCCGACGTATTATAACTGGGCTCTATTAGATATGAGCTTCTGCCAGGCTGAAGGACCACAGCTTGGGGCAAGGATGCTGCTTGCTCATTGTATTTTAACAAAGAGCGGACAAGAGTGTGGTGCCACTGTTGTTCTGTATCCAGCCCACAATCCCTCATGCATGATTTAGTAAAGTGAAATTCCTCCTCCAATATCAAGAAAGCAATGAAACACAAACCACAGAGGGAGGGATGTGCTCTGACAAAAAAAAAAAAAAAAGCTATAAAAAGCTTCCACTATAATTAAAAAAAAAGGAAAAAAATATTGTTCTGCAAATCAAAAAAGAAAAGGTACATGAAAACATGGAACAGATATGTTTGTTCCATGTCAAAAACAATGCAGTCTGAATAAATGTGGGGAGAAAACAATCAGACAGAAATAATGTATTTGTTTCATGCTGAGCAGCTTGAAGGTGATATGTTTATTATTAGTCAACCTAAACACTCTCTGTTTCATTAGACAATACTGTCATCACCATAATACATTGATCATTACAGATATTTAATCATTTCTCTTTTTTTCATCATCTCACTTTGATGACAGAAGAGTCAGGCTGCAGAGCAAAGACTAAATCCTGTCACCATCTTCCTAAAATGTGCCAAAACCATCAAGGAAGGAAAACTAAATCGATTCCTGGAGGAACCTGCTCATTATTCTACGCCAGCCTCAGAACAACTGAAAGCTGCTTGCAGAGAAGACAATTGAATAACGCAACGCCATCTCCTACTCCCTGGTAAATAAATAAATAAATAAACATTTTGAGGCTGCATCATTTCCACACTCACACTTTGTTTAAAGACAATGTAATATTAAATGGTGAACATTTATCAAGGTTTTATAATCTTAGAAAAAGAAAACTGCCTTAATGTCATAATATTATGATTAGTTTTTATAGTAATCGCTAAGCAGTGATACGATGTATACGTTTTATTCATACAGCTGTTGAAAAATATTACATTAAATGAAAAAAACATTTTCACCAGCATGTAATTATTTAATTATATATTAAATCATCATTGTATAATTATTTTATCTATGAAAGAGACCAATACACTGACTATGCAGATGCATTTATTTCAAAGCCACCAGGGGCACCCTTTATGGTGTTTCTAACTTCATTCAAGTAAAAAAATGTTTTTAAATTGAATTTTTATATACAGACTACAACTCTCCTAAGTGCTTAGAAATGCTATTTAGTGATTTTAGTTATTTCTTAAACCAAATACTAGTTAAGGATCAATGCAGATTGATTACCTGAGTGGCTTTGAACCCCCCTAAAAGTCATTAACTCTTTTTATAGAAGAAAACAATCATATCTGTGTACGCCTTAGCATTTTATGCTTATTGCTTGTTATTTTAGACTTTTTCTAACTTTATAGTAATCATTTATGAGTTATTTCTCTTTCAAAAATTTGCAGTTGTATAATAATGATGATCAATAATAACAGGACCTTTTTTGGTAAACAACTTAGTTTAAGAGCAAAAAGTGTAAATTATACATTCAACGTGTTTTAATTTTGCTTTACTTTTTAAACAAAGAAATGTACACGTTTTGCTGTTGTATTTGTATTTCAGGCAAAAGGTTTTCCTGATTTCTGAAACATTGTGTATTTTGGCCAAAAACAGAGTAAAACATTCCAATGGTTTAAAATGTTGAAATTAATGTTACTCCTTTTAACTTCCATTGCTTAAATCAGATGCATGGTTGCTAGCTCATTGCTTTGTTTACTGTTGCTAATAGTCAAAATTCTTTTCTTTTTTTTTTTTTTATCTGTATTGAGTTGTTCTTTCTATAACTGCTTTTTTATAAGTTTAACTCTCTGAGGGGCTTATCTTTATCAAAGTTGCAACTTGTTTTTCTTTATGTCTCGTAATGGATAATTTGTCAATCGTGTGAATTATTTTAAAATCTCTTTTTTTGTCTAACAAATTCGAGTAAATCCCTGTCATTTTGCATTGAGCCTCTGCGGAGCATGAAAGAGTCCTACAAATGTGACAGGAAGTGGCAGCATCATTTAAGCTAAAAGGTGAGGATATGCGAGCACAGTAACTGCTGAGAGGCTTTGTCCAGCATAAATCAGTGATAAATATAAATTCAAACTTATTTATTTTCTGATCAGATTGAATTAGACGTGTTGCTGCATTATAATTCACATAAGCGTTCCTTTTAAACGCATGTTTAATGACTTGTTTTAAAATGATAAAACATCACAGTTCATTAAAATTATTTCTTTAAAAGTGCAATGACCAAAATCCTAATAAAAACAAAGATCTGACTGTTTGTGAGAATAGAAACAACAAAAGTATGAGTCTCTTTGTGCAAAGGTTGGTCATCCCCCCCCCCCATCCCCTCGCTTCCCATGTTTTTTTTCATTCAACACTGAGCCTGAAAGCATCTGATAATCAGGGTAATATTAGAGGCTTGGAGAGTTCCCACTCTACATAAGTGGCTCTTTTTGGAGCCGAGTGTGACACCACTCATATTCATAATGATTCACAACGCTCTTGACACATAAAAGGACAGACACTCAGTGGATTGCTGGTTCTGTGCTGCTGCTGATTCTATCTCCAGATAGCCCTTTGTAAAGTACATTACCATTTTTCTCACTATACAAACAAAACCACATGACTCAGTAATTAACGTTTGTCAACAAACAGCAAAACATGTGGCTTTTTTAGTTTGTTTGTTTTTTTTATTTAACTAGAGTGACTGTTTTTGGGAGGAATCAGACTCCAGAAAGTTGCATCTCTTTACAAAGTCTATAACAAACAAGTTTGTAATGAACTTGAAGAAAACAACAACCCGGGTCGACTGTTGGCTTAACAGAGGATGCAGACAGTTGATGCAGCCATAATTTGTTTGAAAGAGTGGATCAAGTATGGAGCTAATCTCTCTTTTCCGAGACACCAAGCAGCTTAGTTTTACACGTCCATCATGGCTGCTTAAACCCCAATCTCCTTAATGCTAGAAGGGGAGCAGACGCACACAGGGTTACCTCATCAGAACAAAACCTTTACTCTTAATAAGGAACACGGTAAATTTCAGCAACCTGAATCATGAAAACATAATCTGAGAAAAAATAAAAAAACACTGTCTATGAACTGAATGACTTACTTATGATATAGATCAGATAACTCTGCTGCATTTTACAGTCCTACAAAATACATGAAGATAATTGCGCTCATGGTTCCTTCTAGAGTTTGTGGAGAATGTTGTCACTCCAACAAGCACTCATCGCTCTTTAATAAATCATTTGAGGTTGAAACAATAAAAGGGCAATGTGAGTGTTTAATGTTGCACATTAGAAACAATTAAGGCAGTAAAAATAATTGAAATTAGAAATGTTAATTCTTTGGGCTTTTAAACTGAAAAGTAAAACACAAATAATTAAAGAAGTGCTAACAACTGTAAGGAGAAAAAAAATGCTTTTTTTTCTAGGAAAAGCAACTTAGATGCTAATAGTTGATCATACAATGTAATTTATACAAAAACCCATACACAAAAAAAATAAATTTACTCAACCTTGATAGTTTGGGGGATTTGTAAACACTCTGGAACATCCCCACTCATTAAGGATGAATACGAAGTTCTGTGCTCCTAATGGAAACTGTCCACCTTGTCCTTGTGGTAATAACTGAAAGCTGGTCCACTCACATGAATGATCTTTTTATTTGAGGACCAAGAATTTGTCTCCAAATCATCGACTATATGTGAGAACTGGACTGAGTGACCCCAGGCTTACACCGCATGCGGACCGGCTCCGTTGCGGCTGCAGAGTTACGGTTGATAACTCACACAGACTTCAGATTGGTCGTGATCCTTCTGCAAGCAGGCTTTTTTTGTGAAAATATGAATGCTTTCTTTTTTTAAATACATATTGTGCTCTGATTGGCTGTAGACTATTGTCAATCAATCTCCTCCTTGCTGTGTTTTCTGTAAAGTACATAATGCATTCAGTTTACCAAATTTGCATAAATCTCATAAGTTTACATACATTGCTAGCAGGTATGTAGTTTCATTCCTTAACACAGCTTTTTTAACAAATGTTTGAACTTTGATAGTGTTTAAACAAGAAAGGAAAGTGTGAAAATGTTAATGCCCTTCTGAGAAAAGTGTAGAAAGTGTGCAGTGAGGGATGTAAACACTTCCGTAAGTTGTTTCTTGGTTTAAAAGTAAATTTGATGTAAAAAAAAAAAAAAAGTTGAAATGAGGCTATAATCTTTGCTCCATCCATGATTCAAGTTGATTCTAGGTAAGACATGTCTCCTACTCAATGGATGCTACCTCAGCCAAATAACATATAGCTACAGATCTTTCCATATTTGGCCTTGTGATATACACATCCCATGAGCAGTTTAAAGATGCTGTGGTTCTTTATTCGATGGACAGACTCACCGTGGGCTTGTGCTTGCGCCAACTCTGACGTGTCCTGTTGGTGAATGAAGAGAACCAGACCTCCAGCACCGAACAGCAGGATGAACAGAAGGAAACAGGGCAGCCTGCGTCTCCGTCCACACAGGGAGTCCACCACCATCTTCATCTTTATCCACACCATGATGCAGCACCGTCACACTGCAGTGGAGCCCACTCTGAGGAAGACAAAAGAAAAAAAATAACGCCTGAGCATTACAATCTGTGTAAAAATTCAATATACAGTTTGAGCTGAGAGGTGATTTCTCTACACAAAAAAATCTGCGCTCTGTTTATGAGGACACAGCTTTGTAAACAGTTCCAGCAGCAGCAGCGTGACAGCAGACCAGCTCTGACACTGTTCACAATAAATGCAACTCAATTTAAAATGCTAAAGAGCATATGTGTGGTCATGGGAGTTTCTACTTCTGACAAGTCGTTTCTTACATTGCCGTCTGTTCGTAAACAATAGGTAAATCAGCCACATTTTACATCATCTGCTGGAAAGCCTATAAACACAACAATATAAATACTCAAATAATCCAATTATGAAATAATCAATTATATTTGACTACTGGTAAATAAAGAAAAACACAAATGAAAAAGGGGACTTGAAAACAATCTACAAGAAGGAGAACGGTATACAATGATTAAAAAAAACCAACATAATGAGTAAGCAGTTTTATATTTAAACAGAGAAGATGCAGCCACAGCAAACTTTCAGCTGAGTTTGCTAAAGTTCTGCAGCTACAACCTTGTTTCTCCCAAAGTAGGAGTAATTAGCAAATTCAAACATAAGAGAAAAAGCTACAATTAGTTTGTATTGGCATAACCTAAATAAATAAATTAGAAAAAAAATCCCAAACACTCCTGGAAACACTTTTTTGATGTGTGGATTAAAAACTTGTTGTTGAACAGAACAAACAGAAATTAGGGCTGTGAGTGAATGGTGTATGGCCCACAGGTATTACCTGACCCCGCCCTCGCCGCCCCCTTATGACCCGCCCTGAATGGCCGAGTGGCTGCTACACCCCTCCCCCACTCTCCACCTCTGCTCTTGCCACCCTGGTCAGAGGTGCACGTGACGAAATGATGAAAAAAATGTGGTGAATTTTATGTTGGTTTTATCTCCATAGCAACCAATTAAATTTTTTATCGTCTGGAGGTGATGAACAGGTCTATGTAATTTTTAGAACAATCGGCGAAAGTAAACCCTTGGATTTCCTTGGCAACAGAGGTTGTTGTTAACTAGGCCAACAAACCTAATATGTTCATATTGTATGGCATGTTGTTTCGTTCAGCTCGAGCCAGCAATTCATGTGTGAAAATTTAACACATTCCAGTAAAATAAATAAATAAATAAATAAAATTCCCATTTTGTGTGAAAATCGGCCAATTTTACACTTTGCAATAAAATGGTCAGTAAGCTTTTTTTTTTTGAGGCCCATAAGAGATTTTGGCCCCATCCAATATTTTGCTGGTTACTTCCGCAGTGAAGTCAGTTTTTTTTTATTTTTTTGGGGGGGGGGGTATCACTTTGTCATTAACTTCGTCATGGGGACAACATTTTTGCTTGGAGGTGCAGTAAGAAAGAAAAATTGCAAAAACATTCTGAGGCTTGTAAATTGAGTTCTTAGTAGAGTAGAGATTACTTTATCAATCACCATACGGAGAAAATTGGTTGCCCAGTTAGCGTACAATCACACATACCACACTCACAAGGCAAGATAAAGGTACATTATGCTAAAAATACCACAATGCAAAAAGATAAAAACGATAAATGCACAATGGATAGATAAGCTAAAGTTAAGTTAACTTACTAAAAATAAAAACAAATGATAAAATCAAAGAACCGGTTTGTTAAAC
Organism: Adrianichthys oophorus; assembly: GCA_036245035.1. Taxonomy (NCBI): domain Eukaryota; kingdom Metazoa; phylum Chordata; class Actinopteri; order Beloniformes; family Adrianichthyidae; genus Adrianichthys; species Adrianichthys oophorus. The sequence goes on from BSAI01000104.1 coordinate 23,338,336, forward strand.
TGTGTTCCTCTTTGGTCAAAGGAAGTCAGGTTGGCTTTTTCAGAACCAGTCTGCATCATCAACATACATGATTAATTTGCTGTCATTGAGGGCCCTGCACAGACATGTCACTGTTTGCTTGTCCTGACATGGCAGTAAATCTCATATCAGACTCAACAACATCATAGCTTTCGCTGTACTTTCAAATAAAGCAGTTATTCAGATTTTGGATCATTAACCCCCCCATAAACCCATTCTATTCGCTTCTCTTGTTGTCAGCTTTGCATTTTCATATATATAGTTCTGCAGTCAATCTGCAGGGAAACGATCCAAGCAAAGATGCACAGTGAAGAGCACCATTAGGAGACAGAAATCCAAAAATTGGGTTTTTGGTGAGTAAGCGGGAAGCGCCAACCCTGCATGTAGAGCAGAACATGTCGTCTCTCTTCACACTATGATGACTCCAATTCATTCATTACAAGCACAGCGGAAAGAAAGTCAGGAAAGCATGTCTAAAAGCTATAATATACATGCACCAGCTCAAGAAAAGTTTCCTAAGTGATGCAGGAAGTAATCTCAATGCAAACGTTAAGGCAAAGTTTTAAAGTTTGACAGCACTGTGCTTCGAATTAATCTTTTGGAACTGAAAAGTTGAGCTCCTTAGAGGCCAGTAGCTTCTCCTTTGTAGTCTGTTCATATCATTGTGTGCTGTTGTATGTTGAACATACAACAAGGTGTTCAGCCCGCAAACTATGAAGTATGCGCAGATCTACATAGACTTGCTCGGGCAGCACTGTAATCAGATTTGTCAAAGATAGTTTTTGACAATAACTTTAGATAATAAATTGCCAACTCAATACCATTATTTAAGACACAGTCAATACATTTTGTTTTGTTTTAGATAATCTCTTCTCACCTGGTGTTAAGCTAAACAAGCCTCATAAGTCAATCTTATGTTCTACATTTCTGTTTTCATCCATTTATCATATCATTATAATGTGTGGTTTATTCTAATTGTTAATTACGTTTTGTTAAGGTGAGACTAGTCCTAATATGTTTAAGTGATGCTGTGTGCAAAACTAATTATGATTATGTTTTTTCAGACTGAGCAAGTATTTTGTTCAGCTTCCCTGAGCAGAAGCATTTAGCTTTGTTGAGCTCCGTTCTCCAGCAGCCTGCTCCTCATACATCTCCTATTCTTTATAGAGTATCAGCGTGGTGAAGTAAAAATAGTCGAGTTTGTTCTTTTGCTGCAGGATCCATCAAAATCGTTCACTCCTCTTTCCCCCTTTTTTTTTTTTTTGAAGGTGACAGTCAGAAAGTGACACAGACGGAGCGTGTGAATGACAGATTTAGTTTTTCCTGCTTCTGAGAAAAAAATAAGCTAACAGACTTAATGGGTGGGCTGTGGGAAACATGATATTCAACGGGAGGAAAAAGATAGATTAGAAAGCTTTTTTTTTTTTTTTTACAGATTCTGTTAAGTGAAAAGACAAAATAAAAATTCACCTTAAGACGAAAACATATTTAAAAAATCGAAGAGGAGACTTTTTTCATGAAACAGTTGCACTTTGCAGTGGAAACAATGAGTTAAATTTCTGAAATTGTATGCATTGATGGAGATGACACCAGGAACAAAAACCTGTTTAATTCTGCAGTCAAATGGGAGTCAAATGGCATCTCCACTAAAACTATGAGCCTAAAGCAAAGTCAGGCTAAGTCATTTGCATAAGGAATGAACACTGAAACGTTAGCTTCTAAAAATGCTCCACCTGCAATATCATTTGTCTTGTGACAAAATAATCGTTTTTGTTTTTAGAGGGATCAAAAGCATCTTAAGACAACAAAGACTTCAACTCAATATGTTCTTCTGTACGGATACTGTTTTAAATTCAATTAGTCTAGTGAAATTAAAATAAAACTTATTTCAAAGTGAGAAGTTATCTCAGAAAACATTTAAAATAATCTTGAATTAAAAAAGAAATAAAAATTGTTAAAAACTACAACTACCTGCTCCACAGGCACAGAGATAGAGCAGTTGTCTTCTGATTAGTTTGGTTTCCACTCTGCCTGCCCTTGTGTTCAAGTGCCCTTTGGCAAGACACAGAACCCCACATTATTGACAGTGATCTGGCTACTGCCTCTCATGGCAGCGGGAGTAAACCAGGTGTGATTTGTAAAGCGCTTTGGTGCTTGTGAGTAGGTGGGAAGTGCTACATAAGTACATGCCGATCAATTTTATCCCTCAAAATGATTAGTTTTTTCTTACATCATTTTACTTTGAATCTTCTCATCCCAGTACAGATAACTTTACACGTTTCTTGTGAGTTTAGTCATCATCCACAACCTTCACCTCCACATATCCAGCTATAAACCTGAACAGCCTCCACCTTCAGTGGGCAGTTACCGTTCCAATGTTTAATTTCTATGGAGACTTTTTACTCTAAGCGAGTGGCAAACAGATTCAAAAAAGCCATAATAAAAAAAAAAAGGTATGTTTCACTCCTTGCAATAATTATTCTACAAATTATTAAGCAGTGTCACATTTCTGTAGAACATCAGGAATCAAATTTTAAAAAATGATAATCTGTTTTAACTTACCTTAAGACTGATTTAACCAGCAGCATTGCAGTGAATCCAACAAATAAATGAACTGTGGTATCAAAACAAGATCATAGAACAAAAGGTGGAAGTAAATAGAAAGGAAGGAGGGAAGCAGGCAAGGCAAAACTAGAAAAACTGATTATTCTTTCTGGCCACAGCAAATTTAGATTGGTGTATTACAGCACCAAATAAATATACCAGAACTTGACTTTAAAAAGCATAAACGGGAATGAAGCAGAAACCAGAACAGGTCACACTGTCGCTTTCCCCTGTGACGAAATCTCCATTCACTTTTCCTGATTCACAGAGCCTCCCTCTGTGAATATGTGATGTCTAAGGGCAGGTATGCCAGTTTAGCTCGGTCTGTTCAGATAAGTTTAGCAACCAGCTATTGTTAATATTTTATGACTGACTTTATGGTTTTGAACAATTACCAGTGTGGAGCCCATTGAGACAACTGTGTTGTGATATTGTGTTAAAGAAATAAAAGTCACAGGATTGAATTCATCATAAATATATATATGAACATTCTGGATCAAACAGAAATGTGGTAAAGATGCACCTAAACTGTTTTGCTGCGTTTACGTTTAACATAATTTGCTTGGAAATTCGGATCCTCTGCCTCTGTTTTGCTGCGCTGGAATTCTGTGCTCAGTGCTAAAATGTTGCAAAATTACCTTGTAAGGTAACCAAGTTCTAAAGAAAAAAATTAAAACAAAAAATGAAAAATACTAAAACTCATATCATGAATTCTAAAAATCTGATCAGCAAATTTTGATAGAAATATTTGACACAGCAAAAAAAAAAAAAAAGCTTTTTTTCTGCTCTTTTGTCTTTGTGTTTAGTCCCACCAACGAATCAGTGAGAATGAGCCACATTGGCTTGGAAACGGAAAGGAACGAAGGTCGCTGCCAGGACTGCTTCATAAATGAATGACTATGGGCAGGGGAATTTGACGAGCGTATAATGGGAGCTGGTCGGATTGTGTTTAAAGCACTGCTAATTGTCTTTATTCATGAAAGCTGGTGATCTCTAAGATGAGTTAATGCATTGGACACACAGTTGTGAGGAGGCCTTGCAATCAGCCATCAGGCTTCCAGTACTCTCCCACAGGTATTTACTTATAGCAGAGGTCTATAATCCTCAATGTATAAATCCTACATGCTTTGAAGTTGGATCAAGCTACACAATAGTTTGTGCGTGAAGATTTGTTCTCTTTTTTTTTTTATACACTAAGATGAAAAAGGTCCTTCTGGGTTTTTGATTTATAACATGGAAAGAGTGAGATGCTGAAAACAATGATGGCTGTGATTTTATAGCAAGTACATTTGGCATGGGGCAACCCCTCCTTCCCATTGCCAATAATTGAGAGCTTTCTGTTTTTGTGCTCTCCCACTAACTCATAGCCCCCCAAACCCCAAACTAACATTAAGCAATATTGGAGCTATCTAGCTGTACAGTTTTGAGCCAGATGCCAGCTCAAATGGATCTGTCCATCTGCAACTGGATCCATCAGAATGGAGCAGAGCAGGGAGCTTGCAGCCTGCCCAGCATATTTTTGACATAAAAAATAAGCTCTTTTTCCAATATCATTTTTTAATCTGCCCTTGATTCACAATTTGAATAAAGAAATACCAGAAATGCTATTTTGGTAAATGGCGTATACTTATATAGCGCTTTTCTACCTTCATTGAAGGCCCAAAGTGCTTTACAGTCATGGTCCCATTCACACACTGACAGTGGCTCTGCTGGAGAACACTGGTGCCAACCTTCCATCAGAGGCAACATGGGTTCAGTGTCTTCCCCAAGCACACCTTGACACATGGGCAGGCAAGGCGGGAATCGAACCTGCAATCTACCGATCAGAGGCCGACTGTCCTTTCCACTGCACCACAGCTGCCTATTTTAAACAGAATTTTCTTTATAAAAATGTCCTCATAATAAGAAAAGTGCCACAAGAACATGTTAAAAACACAATTTTCATCTGAGTGGGTCTTTGAAAAAACTTTTTCTATAATGAAACTTATGGCATATTAAAGTATTTTAGTCTCATCTAAACTCCCTCTGTTCAACAACAAAGCCCTTTTTTGACTCCTTTCCAACCAAACAACTTCTGTAACAAGTACGGCACACTAGATATCCAAAATGAAACTGACTGTGCCATGGTAAAAATGCATCACTGTTATTAGTTGCTTCATTTGCGCTGCAGAAACATATCCTGAGCGCCTGACAAATGAGGGAGCTACGTGACGGTGACCTGCTCCTCTGGCCCCAGGACGGCTTCCTGCTCAGGCAGGGCGGCTGATGGGAGCTCCAGTACAATCAGACATGCTCAGATACAACACATCTTTGTCATATCATGTCAGCCCAATACCTGCCAAGGGGCACTGCTGTGCTCCAATATCAACCTCTCAAACGAGGCTACAGATTAGTTTCTATTTATACACACGGTCCAACTGCAGCTCAATGACCAGCAGAGCACTCTAAGTAAATGACATGCTGGCCCAGGAGTTGCAACCTAGATTTTTAATTTTTTAAGCCAGACCTTAAAAAAAAAAAACATTTATTTTCTTGGCAAGTGTATAAGATTTGAGTCATGTCAAAGATCTTCTGGTAAAGTTTGATTTTGCATCTTTTATTTTGTGGGAAGTCCAGCATCTGAACTTAATCATTTAGGTGAGGTTTCACAGCAACAAGAACGATTTAAATCCTATTATCTATGCCACTATATCACTGTGTCAACAGTACAATCAGAAAAAAATACCGCAGAATACCTGTAATATTTGGGCAAAAAGCATTTAACTTCAAGCACATCCATTTATAATGTGTTATTAATTCACATGACTTGATTAGATATTGGACATAGCTTATTACAGTTCCTGGCTTTTTTGTGCTGTGCTTTTTATTCCTTAACCAAGATGAACATGACATTTCAAATATTTTCTTTCTTGTCGACTGATTCTTCTGTTCACCTGCTGATTCTGTCACTTCTGGATCAGTGCCTCGTGGAGTTCCAGAGCATGCACAGAGCCTGGGTTTGACTGAATGCATACAAAAAAGATGTGACTTGACTTTCAATCACGTCACCTGAATACGAGCACTATGGATTTCAGTCAAACTGTACTCTACACATTTTTTAACTAACCCAGTGTGTTATAAAAAAAAGTGATTAGAGTATATAAAGAGGACATTAAACATCTCTTTTTTTCTGTAAATGTGATCATAAGCTTCCAAACATAATGAAGGAGGATCATGTTTTGGTTTTAGGAGAATATCTTTGATGAATTTGTATCAAAAATGTGTTTAAATGTATTTTAACTATATTATAATTTACTGGCTATTGTATCAAGGCATTATTATTATAAGGACACATTCAGATTAGGGAAATTATCTTTTTGGATTCACACAGAGGCTTTTAGTTTCATAAATAAAACCTTTTTTCCATTACATGTCTTTCTTAGTATACATTCAATGTAGTGAATCACAGCAGGCATAAAAGTGAAATACAAGCAACACTTCTTTTTTTCCTTGTTCTGGCCCTGACTAGATTTCCAATACATCGTCACACCTTCATAAGCAAACATTGTAGAAGAGTCTAAACAGGTCAGATTACCTGCATATCAAAACAGGAAGGTACAGGAAGAAACACGAGTGTTTTTAATCTGGATCGGAAACATTTCTTTAAAAGTGTTGAGTTGTGAGGCTAAAAAACAGCTGTGTCTCAGGTCTTTCACTTTTTGCTGGCATTCTTGCAGTTTGCTGTTACATTACCTGAGGACCTCAGTGCATAAAGACATACAAAAGATTCATACAATTTTGTTGTGCTGTCTTTCAAAAATGTTCCCTTCTTCAGATAAAAAATTGGTACTGACATGTGCTCAACATGATTGGGCTCGATTAGAATGAGAACAAGTGTGTGGGCTGCACGGTGGAGCAGTGGTTAGCGCTCCTGCCTCACAGCAAGAAGGTTCCCGGTTCAAGTCCTGGCTGGGGGACCTTTCTGTGTGGAGTTTGCATGTTCTCCCCGTGCATGCGTGGGTTTTCTCCGGGGACTCCGGCTTCCTCCCACCGTCCAAAAACATGCTTCATAGGTTAATTGGTTACTCTAAATTGTCCGTAGGTGTGAATGTGAGTGTGCATGGGTGTGTGATTGTGGCCCCTGCGACAGACTGGCAACCAGTCCAGGGGTGTCCCCTGCCTTCGCCCATGAGTAGCCGGGTTAGGCTCCGGCAACCCAGTGACCCCGAAAGGGATAAAGCGGATTGGAAAATGAATGAATGAACAAGTGTGTGGTGCCAGGAGTTGTGTGTGTGCACTTCTGCCACACACACAATTCAGGCCCTTGTGGCTCTTTGGTCTGTCCTAGCAAGTAAGGAAACATAATTTCAAAATGACTGTGCAGAACAGTGAGAGTGCAGGCAGAGCAGGTGATGACAGCACCTTCTCTTCCTATAATGTCATCTTAATACCTGCCCAGGGGAACTAGCCAACTTCACGGATGAAATTCTATTCAAGACTCCTTTAAACCCTAAAATTCCTCAATGCATTTTTATTTTTAAGCAGAATAAGAGGTTTTCGTAGTAAAATCAAGTGCAGCAACAGCTGCTGTAGAAAACAGATTTTAAGGACATGGTCGATTTTACCTGCTGTCATTAATGCAGCTTAAATGATGTTCAAACCGCATAAATGTCACAATTTAAACCGTATTTACTAAACTCATTTGTGCAAATAAATAATAAAAGAAAGGCTGCATGAAAAGAAGATGAGTCTTTGACACATTTACAGCAGGCTGGTAGGTTTCCAACTTTTCTTGGCTATTTTGATCATTAATTGTACATATAATGATGTGGTCCAAACAAACATATTAATGCTCTTCAACTCTTTTTGATACTTTCTTTAAAACACAGAAACTGGTTTTAAACTGTGTTTTTTGATGAAAGATTTGGCATCTGGCTCAAACAAGAATAGCACCATTTTTGTCTCACCAGTAACTGTTGGGTGGGGTGTGAGGAGCTGTAAGCTAATGGGAGAGCGTGTAAACAGATGAGTGATGGGAAGTGAAAGTGGACTACATCACCCATAACTCGGAGGGAAGTTTCTAATTAACTAGTGCCGCTCTGCAGATACTGTGTCCAAAAAAAAAAAAAAGAGATTTATCTAATTTTGCCTAAAAACTGAATAATCCTGATTAAAAGATCACTGGGAACACTTTTTAAAAAAAGATTAAAAGCAGACTGGAGAGGGGCTTTAATAATTAATAAAACATGTTCAAATGCACAGGGAGGAAACCATAAATCTTGCTTTCTATTGTTCTTTTTTTTGTTGCTAAGAAGACCTGAAGAGTTTCATACATCCTCTTGTGTCTTTTTTATGTAAGCATAAAACACATTATTGATCAAAATTTCAAACATTTGGACCAAACCAATTTTCTTTTTTTGCAAATTCGTTTAGGTTCACTTGGTTATGAGTATAGATTTAATTATAATGAGGACACTAAATAAAACACAAGTACATCATTAGGTTTACCCTAATGAACAATAACTTGGTTTTAATGAGAGAATCTGCAAACTTAAAAAGAAATAAGGCCAAGGTGGCTTACATAAAAGAAAAAAAAAAAGGTGTCAGATGATATTTAGGCCAAAAAGAGCAGACCATTTGTGTCTTTGTTTCATTCAGCCCATGTTTTGATTCATGTATTCTTTTACACAACTTTCTAGAAACAGATTTCTAGTGAATTTCATCAGCCACTGTTAGAAATACAACTGATCATGGGGGAATATGATAAATTGTAAAATTCATCAAGAAATAAACCAGAGTCTGGTTTTAAGTGATTAATCATTTTGATGTTGTTCATGAATAACAGCAAAGATCTTTGATTCACACAGAAAAAAACAAAAGTAAATTAATGAAAACAGTTTTTTTTCTTGGTTTGTCAGTCAAACGTTAGGATTAAAATGTTTACCTTTTTTGAGCGCTTTCTTCTTGACTGTTTAAAATAGACAATGCTCGCTGTGTAAGAGCTTTCTTAGGACGACTACAGACCAGCCGTCAAAGCATTGTAAGGCAAACTACATCTTTATTCTTAAATTTGTGCAATGTAAAGAGGGGGGAAAAGCTACAAAAAAAGACATAAAAAACCCCACAAAAAATTAAGTCAACGAAGTTTATTTGAAGAAAATTGAAGAGAAACAATTAAAGTTGATTTAGCACATTTTACATATAAGACACTTCTGCGAAGCTCTTTGAATGCAGTTTTTTTGCCTAGGTTTTTATGCTTTACCCTTAGTTATATGGGCAAAGCCTTTTGAAAAATAAAAAAAGCTGTGCTGCTCTGTGACTTGCAGAGGTGTTATCCATTTTCAGAAAGCTTTCACACTGAAAAGAAAAACAAACAAGTGACATTTACAAATGTTCAGGAAAGTTCTGGCTCCCAGCGGATGCAGTTGGACCATGTTGGACACAAAACCCCAGAGATTGCAGCCCTCTACTGACTCCCTTAAGACTTGAGAATGTTTTTCCTTTTACTTTTTAAAGTCTGCACGGGTTGACCCCAGCCTATCCATCTACCATCCCAGCTGAGGCTCTGAAGTCTGCTGACCTGTCTGCTCTGTTCAAGGCTCAGCACCAAAACTATGAAACAACCTACCACTGCACATCCATGCTGCAGGATTGTGTACTGTAATCCAGCACTTTGGTCAGTGTGAGTTGTTTTAAATGGGTTTAGAAAAAAACTTGACTCGCACAATTTGACTGTCGGCACAAGTTACCAAACTCCAACTGTATATTATTGAGCCTAAATAAATGGTGGAGCAGAACATGTATAAGTGCTGTTTTGAACACATATCAGAATGAAATGATTTAAAGCAGACCGACCCATTTTCCTTACAGGTACATGTCTTTAAAACGGTTTCATCTCTTCATTAAACACCACATGACTTGAAAAGCGTGCTGTTCTGTCTTCTGTGGTGCAACATGCAAATCCACACACGGTTGTTAGTTGATTGACTGCAGAAAGTCAACATATTTAAGAATCAGATAATTTCTCTGACACTTCTGCGTGCCTTGTTTTTCAGGTTCACTCCTGACACGTCATGTGATTTCTCTGTTGTTGGCGACTGACTCCTAAGTGTGAAATGCCTGCAGCTTGAAAGGCGCACAAAAATGCAAGGACAGAAACCGTTTGTCCTCATTTTAAATTCTTTGCTTTGTTTGTGTTTAATTGACTTTTATTTTCTTGCTCAGTAAGAAAGTGATTACCATTCATGGCAATATTTAAACATGTTCTTTTATAAGAATCACATGTTAACTAAACTACTAAACAATACACGCATGAGCAGTAACTTGTCAACCTTTGATTCTATTTTTACAGACTCAGTTTTGCCTCAAGTTTTGTCAACTGTAAGACTTTGAGGATGTTGTGGTTTCTGGGATAGCACATGGCTGTGCGGCTGCCATCCCGCTTGAGGCCCGGCAGGCTCTGGCCCCCTCTGGATCCGAGCATGTGTTGAGTGATACCGACATTCGCTGCCAACATACAACTTTCACATTGTGCTACTGGCAATGTTCATTCCAGCATGTGGATCACTATAGGGTGGCAGTAAAATGATAGGAAAAGGAAACCTCCCACAGTTTATGGCTAAGATTAGATTACAAAAGGGGATGTGGGGACATGAAAGGCCTGTTTGAGCCCAAGTACAGCAAGGGATCTAATGAATTTATCGACACAATCAGCATTTAAATGAAGACTGGGAAGTTGTCCTCATGTAAAAACAAATTTTTTTGCTTCATAAAATTGTTATTTTATTTTTTTGAAGAAATTACAATTACAATTTGACAAATATGTGAGTATTCATCACAGAAAATCACGCGACATAAACATGCACTTTTAATCAAAATTTGTAAATGCTTTTAGCCCTTGGTCAAAACATTTTATGTGTATTTTTTAATAAAACGAGCGATGTTCAGATGTATAATAAGCTGCTGGAGTGGTGCTGTTCTCGATGGTTCTCATGTGACCTCACAGTCTGAGTGGAGCTCCGCCTGGAAGACATGAGCAGAATTATTCTGCGTCCAACTTTTGGAGATCTCCCTTCTTTTGCTTTTATAATAAATTTCATCCTCTAACTTCCTTTTTAATGAACCCATCCTGATAATAAAATACAAAGAACTGTCAGTACTTTTGTACGCTTTCATATTCTCTGCAGTGTAAAGTGAGGAGTTCTCTTCCTTGTAAATGTAAGGATCAGTGAAATCCAGCTCTTCGCTGTTTAAAGAAACTTTAATAATTCTGCTTGGTTGGGTAATAGAAGAACAAACAGCATTTCTATTCAGCATTTTTTAAAGGGGATTGAAACGCTCTTTAAGAAAACCGTTGGTACAAGCCCTTATCTTGAACACTCGTTTTAATCTCCCAGCCAGTTGGGAGCAATGAAGTGACTGAAAACTATCAAATGTGGTTAATACTGTGTAAAATGTTAAGACTTTTGTGCCCACAAAACTCCTGAAATCAAGAGGTGTATAACTCAAACATTATTGCAACTGCACTTCCACCTGGAAGTTTTAGGTCCTACTCATCCTCGTGTGGAGGGAAATTTATTTATATCAGACTCATGTGGTTGCGATCTTTTAGAGAGCACCAGTCCGCTTTATGCTGCATAATTCGAGGTCACAGCTTGAAAGAGAATTCTGAGAATAGATCAAGAACATCTCTGCCTTGTTCTGGGCAAAAAAAGCAGAACTTCAAATAAAAATCCTAAAAAGATTACATTACATTTAAAGCTACAAAAGCAAAGTTACAATATTTTAAAGGACTGACAGAACACCAAATTTTTTGACCAGATTTCATTGAGTATGTTTAAATCAAATTCCCTTTTTTTTAATGCTCTTATTCCAAAAGGCAGATATTTTATTTAAAGACCCACTCTACTTAAAATATCGTTTCTGGTGTTTTGAAACATGTTCTTGTAGCATTTTTCTAATAAGGAAGGAAATATGTAAAATAGTTTATGATTCAAAGTGTGTTTGAGTATTACTTTATTCCAGTCATTTGAAAAAAAATCATTTCATTTGAAAAAGCTCAGGTTTGTGGCGCAGCAACTACCATGGGACGGCCAAAGTAAAGTCCTCCTTCTCTGCTACAATTCTGAAGCATCCGCTTGAGACAAATAGATCCTGTACAAAGTACAAAGCTCCGATATTTCTCTATTAGCTTGGGCTTGTGAGATGCAACAAGCTAGTGGGAGTGAGTATAAGCAAAGGAATGCTGGGAAAATTAGCGCAGCTAACCAGAATTTCATAATTGAAATAAACCAGAATTTTATATTATATAAAAAAGGGTGGGACTTTAAACAAATTCAATAAAAATATATTTAGAATCCAACTTAAATAAAAGATTTTCTTTTATAGTGAATGATATGAACTTAAACTTAAGTAATAAAACTCAAGACAGCTCGCAGATGATCTCACAATGCTTCAAAGCCCCATGTGGATCACACTAGCATCAATCCAAAGCCATTTTGTAAGGACTTCAAACTTTTTTGACCTAAGTGTGGCACAACATTAGGAATTTAGGAAAAAAAAAAAAGACACCTTCAAATCTTAAGCTTCCCAATTACTCAAATCAAGGTTAGGCAAAAATAAAAAAAAAGAAACGTGAGCACTCAGCTTTATTGGCGAGTTTTCTGGATCAGAAGGAAGGTTGCTCTTTGGTATTATCTCTTCAACTAATCAAAAGTGAAAAGTTACGTGAGCACAGCACCTGAAAAATGACAAGACTGCGCTCCATAAGCTTAACTTCCCAATTTACTTTTAAAGAGAGACCATTAAAGTTTAATGCCATCCTACCAGCACACATAATAAACTTTTGGCACAAGTTTTTATGGTTGGAGATGAGATGGAATTTCAAGGTTGAGAAGAGACAAAACGAGAGCTCCAGGTGACTGTAATGAGAAAGGCTGGAATACTGGGAAATAGCGAAACCTTTAAAGCTGCATCTGCAAGACAGGACTTGTACTGTGGCCTTGAGATGAGTGAGCAACTCTGTGGCAAGAGAGTGGCTGTTTTTAAAGTTTGGCTGTAGAGGTGCACATCAAAACAGTACTAATCTAAAATTAACACGCACACAAAAAAAAGTTGTTTTAAAGACAATACCCACAGCAGAACTTTATTTGCCTTGAGCAAGAAAAATAAACATGCCTCTGTGGCCCTAGTCTGTCAAACTACAGAGGTATTTAAACTCAAAAGGAACTAAGAAAACAAAAGTAAAGAGAAAGGATTTCAGGTCCTTCCAAATAGTTTGTTTTCCATTGAAACAAAAAGTTTAGAACATAGGGAAGAAAAAGAAAAAAACAAAACACTGAGTCTTGTAATGTCACATTTTGTTGTGTCTTCACATTAAATACATTAAAATGCAAAGAATCCCAGAACTTTACTACATTTCCTACAATCCAATGGAGTCTTACTTTTCAAAGTAACTTGCCACAGCACATGTTAAACTAATGCCACAAGTAAAGACAAGTGGAAACAGTAAAACTTTAGAACAAACTATTTGCATGTTTATTTGAAGGTTAACATTAAACATAACATTACTAGAAGGAAAACAGGATAAAAATAGAGATTCCACCATGCACGTGTGCTCAAATGAAGCCCAGGATAAAGACAGCCTTGCCCTTTTTATTCTCTGTGCTCTTTTCACAGTGAAATATCAACCACACATTTTTCCAAGACATGTTAAATGTCAGTAGAGGTTTGTTTTTACAGAAAATAAGTAAATAAATTAGACAGAAAAAATAATTTCTGAAGAGTAATCGTGAGGTTTCCCCAAATAAAATATACTAAATAATTACTAGTGAAGTAAGGTCAAAGGTCCAGTGTATTTAGCAGGGGCAAAATTTAATTTTTAAGTCACAAGTTGGGCGGCAGATTTAAAAAAAAAAAAAAAAAAAAAAAAAGTCTAACAGCCAAATTATGACCCTATTCTACACAGAAAAACGTTGGGCGTTTTACCTTATAAATTATAATATGTTGAAAGCTTATCAAAAGAATACAGCTTTTCATAACTGCACCCTGTTATCAAATGTGTGCATCTGTGAACTTATCTGTTCATAGGTGCACACTAAGATGTTTCTACTGCAACTGTCAACTGTCCCTTTTTATGCCACATCATTTTGGTAGGTAAAATATATTAGTTGAAAAACACATTCTACACAGCATTTGAACAAATACTTAAATATTTACATATATTTAAAACATATGTCCTGTTAAAATTAACTTTTTAATTATTGAACATACATCTAAACCTTTAATGCAAGTTCACAAAAAACCTGAATGTATCCATCCTGGCTTTGAGTTAAAACTATGTTTTATTTTACAGAAGAAATGTAAATGAGACTTAAAAATCCATTTCCATTTTTAGCAGACATGCACTCACGAAGAGGGTGAATCCAATCCGAATATGTACTTTTTTTTAAAAGATAATATGGTTGTGAATCTTACATACAGAATGAACATCCCGTTGCCTCTTTCTATAATTTGGCTTATAAACTGAAACAATAGAGGCCAAACCGAAATTCCCACGTCATCGCTTGTATTAATAATCTAGATCTCAACAAAAATCACCTGGCACTAAGTATGATTTCAACAGCCATGTTTTATAAAACTGGCTTTAAACCAATTCCATTTTAATTTGGAACTCTTGGAAAGACTTGCCTCTTTTTTTTCCTTCTTAAGACTCAGTGCAACTGTAGCCAGAGTAATATCCAGAAGCGCATTCCTGTTACTGACCCTCATCTCTTGGACAGATTTTCTGTTTTTTGTTTTCTAGGAAAGTCATTTTTTCTAAGATCTGCACATTTGGCTGCATCATATATTTAAGGCAGCAGAATCTGGGTTAAATCCCTTCATTCTGCTAATAATTCTTTGGGAGAACACTGCAAACAATTTTGCTTTGAAACAGTCTTCTTTATTTGGACACACTGCTCAAAACTGAGTAGCATTAGGTGTGTCTCAGACAAATACGTGCACTGCTATAATAATTGTGAATTTAAAGCTGAAACAGCCTGGTGTATTTTGGTCAGATCCTGTGTTTTTTGTACATTTCCTGTACCATTACAATCAAAAGCACTCATACTGTAAGGTTGGAGCATTAGTCAGACTAAACAATAAATATTTAAGCAGCTCAACAATTTAGCTTAAGTGTAGTTTTTTTCAATGCAAGTAAAACAAAATAGCCACTTTTCCATCCATCCATCCATTTTCTAAACCCGTTATGTACCTTTCAGGGATCATGGGGTTGCTGGAGCCTAACCCGGCTACTCGTGGGCGAAGGCAGGATTCCCCCTGGACAGGTTGCCAGTCTGTCACAGGAATAACCACTGTTATAAAACCAAATTAATTTTTGGCAGCACCTTTAAAACAGATGCCAAAAGCTCCCTATGGGAGCTCAGGTCAGTTGGTTGTTAATGTCTAAAAGTTAAATGAGAAAAAAAAAGAGATGTTGCTTCTCTCTCATACATACTTGGGTTGTTTCAAAGGTCCAGACTCCCCAACACAGTCTTACATTTTAGTGGTTCACGAAGGTCTTAAATGCAGGAAATCAAAGGGTATCAGAGGAATAAACTGGTGCGTTAAACAAACAAAACATGAACCAAAATCTGAACCAGGACCATAAGAAACACAAACCAACAAGAAAATCCAGCAACAGCCAATCTACAGTAGCCTGACAAGCTGAGGGACTAATCAGTAAACAAGAAGCAGCTGTCAATCCAGGTGTGCCATAAGCTTGATCCACACTCCATTCCAGCAGGTGGCATCCATGCACTTAAAAGTTGTATGCCAACTGCCATAAAACAAAAGAAGAAGAAGAAGAAGAAGAAGAAGAAGAACTGCCTTAAGAAACACTGTAGTGCCTTAAAACACTGAAATGCAACACTGAAGCAAGTAATGGTGGATCAAAAAGGTCATGTCAGGAAGACCCATAGTTAGAAACATCACAAACCAGAAATGTACCAAATACAAAAACAGGAAGTCTGATAACTTTGAACACACTAAAAGAAAATGTTCACACTGTCTGGATATGAATATCTATTTAAAATGATGTCTCAAATAAAAAGACACAAAAGTAAATAGTAAAAACACGTGTATTTCTGATTGAAGTAAAACTTCCAAGATAAAAAATCTAGATATTTGTATTTTATCTTAAATAATTTATTTATTTGGACTGGAAAAGTTCATTGGTCTGGACACAATCTGCTTAATGTGGTCCAAATCAAGTCCTGAACCTGGTGTTTGGTTTGTATTCAGACTGGCGTCTACCGGATGATTCTGTCTCAGATTAAAGCCTGTAAACAAAAGCACGTGATTTAAGATCTCATGAGTCATTGGCCAGGAATTATGAGGGCGGGGCAAAGCAACGAGAGAAGTCTTGGTCTCCTCCCCGGACTGCATACCAGTACCTCCAAATTAGGGACTGGTATTGAAAAGTGTTGTACCTGATACTGGTAAGGGTTACAATGATTCCATTCTCTGATGCATTAACACATTGAATAAAACTAGAAATAAGATTTTGTGAAAGAGCTTCAATTTCCAGAGTCAATGACAGGAAAACAGCTCTATAGCCTAGTGGTGGCAGAGCTGCCTGACTGCTATGAGTAATATGGGGTTCAGTGTTTCCTTAAGAACACTTTGATACATGGACACGCTAAACTAACAGCATTCTGATCAGAGGTCGACCGCTACACCTCTGCACCCCTTTGCACAACAAGCAGCAAAAAACAATCCTGTTTTGTTTCAGAGCTCCAGAAAAAAAAAATGTTCAAAAGGTTTTGAGCTTTTCAAACAGATAGTGCTTTGGGACCTGCATTGGTCTACATTTAGGAATTTGGGCTGGGAGCCATTCAGCTTTGAGTTTGCACTTTATTATGTAAACTTCCTACCACATCCAGGTATATGTTCTGGTCAGAGACTGACGTATTAAAATTGTTCTTGTTTGATCCCATTTGAGCTGCATAATCCTGTACTGCTAGAACAACAACTCACCACAGTTCTGGTAAGAGAGTAAACTAATGAAATAAACATGTCTATTGTAAATAAGTCTGCTAGACCAAACAGCATTTTACATTTTTTTCTATATTATAGAAAATCTGCAACATTTGGATCTGCCAGATCTGTTGGGCAGCTGCTTGTTTAAGGTATCCTGGCAGATAACAGGCTGGTAGATAACAGGCCGTTTTGACCTACATTATTTAACACCTCAGACCTTTTATCACCATGCACTCACTGTGTTGGTGTGAGGTCATCTGCAGTTATCAGCTGAACAGAGCCTAAAAAACGAGGGCTGTGATAACATTTCTATTCGGAAGTTAGTTGGTAGCAACCGATTTTCTTCTTCACGGCTTGCTATTTTTCATTTTGGGCTTTGTGGGCCCTTCCCCACTGACACTACCTGTTTACTAGACAGTAAGCAAGCTAAGAACTGCAAAGGTGTCTGCTTTACACCGCTATCCATATTGAACTTAAAGGAGGACACCTTAAAGGAACTTGTTAAAATAAGAAAATCGAATGTTAGATAGCTGTGAAACTTCCTGCTGCTGCTTGTCACTCCAAATATGTCCTTTTTAAAACCAAAGTTTAAACATTGAAAACCCACTCCGATTATCTTTTGAGCTATTGTAAAATTGGTCTTTTGATTAAAAATATGCCATTTTAGGGCACAATTTAAAAAAAAAAACCTGTGTCCTTTTTTAGGATAGATTCTGTAGTGCGGCAGGAGTTTATTAGAATAATGCCTCTTAGTTGTGGGCAAAACTGTTGGCTGTGGGGACAGAGTAAATCTGCCTTCATTTCCCATCATTCCATTGTTTACATTGTCAACAAGTGGATGCATCAGAATGGAGCAGCAGGGAGCTTGTGGCCTGCCGATTGTAGATTTTTACATAACAGCTACAAGCTCTTTTAAATGCTTTTTTTTTCATCTGCTCCTGATTCACAACGATTTGAAAAAAGAAATACTCAAAAACACAGTTTAATCTGAATTTTTCAAAAACAGGACTTTTATTGGAGTGGGTCTTTAAAGCACATTTTAAAAAATGTAAAAAAAAATGTAAAAAAGTAAAAATTATGTTTTAAAAAACTGAACTCCAGGGATTACCTGCATGCTGAAATCAGAACAAGGAATCCTACATTATTAAGAGACATAATATTAAGGGTTTTACGAAATCAACTCAATCCATACATCACTTTTACCTGTTCAGTATGCTTCTATGCATTCAGTTTTCTTACTTTTTTAAGTGTCTTCTTCGTCGAAAAACTGCAAGATAAAGCCCAAATCCAAAATGCTTCCCTACCCCCATGGCTCCTCCCTTTTGCTCACATTATAGGGGCATTTAAAGCTGTAGTGGTGTCCCAAAGCTTTAATACAGCAAAATTATAAAAAACAACAGTACTTATGATGTTTGAGGGCATTTATTTTGCTATTTATCTTGGTTGTTGTTTTAGTTCAATAACTGTTGAGGTTCTGCTGCCCATGACACATATTTTCAATTTAAAAATAATAATATTAATATTCCTGGATATCCTGGAATTTTCAAAGAACTCATGCACTGATCTATTTATTCTGTTCTTTATATAAAACAAAAGAAAATTAGTCAAGATAATCTCACAAAAGCCAGTTTATGGGCATAGCTTGCTTGAGCTGCAGACTGTCATCACCACCTCAAATAAACCTCACAGGAGCAAACAGGCTAAAAATGTACCTGTTTGAGGTCTGAATCACACCCTGGTAACTATACACTCATATGAAATACTTTAAGGCATTTTTCTTTTTTATAGTTTGCATCTCTTATCCGGCAATTTGAATTAAAAGGACTTGAAGGAAACAGTGGCTAAATAAAGCCAGAAAAAGGCCTGATAAAACCAACAGTTGTCACTTTTATGTGATGGATTACAATGATGTCATTTAAATAGATACATGCTTTCAAACATTACATCAGTTCTAATCTTTCACAGCTCTGAGGCTTATCATTTCTGCTCAAACTGCATGCTGGGCAGATGTAGATGCTGCCCACTCGCATGTTCTTATTTACAAGGCTAGCATGAGACCGCAGCCTCCAGAGCCTATATTTTCCAAGGAAACTCAGGGAGATATCATCTTTGTTCTTAAGATCTATTGCTGCTGTCTGTTTCCACAGCCTGAACCTAAGCTCAGAAAAAAAAAGCCTTTAAATGAGTTCCACCCTCTGCAAGCATCCAGCTCACTTTCTGCTCTTGTATTTGAAAGAGACAAATTTAGGTGAATTCAAATGTATTTTCTGTAAGACAAAAAAGTAACTAAAATCCAGTTTATTCGCTTTTAAAATGGTCTTTTTTAGGTTTTATTCACATGTTGTGTGACCCAGTTGTGCAACTAAAACAGTGTCTAGATTGGTTCCCTTACTGCAAAGAAACTGATTTGACTCTAAGCTGGTGTCTCACAATGTTTATTAACCATGCAAAGTTATGTTCTGCAATGATTTATACAGATGCATGTTGGTTAAACGTTTATGTTCTCTTATGTTGGAGTTAAATTTGAATTCCTGTGCTGCAGAAAACACTGGTTTAACAAAGTATTTAAAATGACATCATTAAGTATTTTGACAGCAGTCTTTCATTTTTCGCTGAAATATTAGAGGAGAATATCCTCTACTGTAGTAACCTGCTTTTGTATTTTAAAAGGGATGTGCGAGGTGAGATGCTGTGAGTATCGCGAGAGTCGACGAGACGTGTGTGGTGAGTAAACTTGGCGGCGCGAAAAGCGGTTGAACAAACATTTCCGTCTGCTTTTCTTTTTCCGCCATATAAGTCATAATTACAACAATGTTCACTAAACCTCTAAAGAGATTATTAAGTTCTTGACAGCCTGGAGGACCTGGAGAGCTTCATAGACGAGTGTTACAATACCTTCGTCATGGGGAAGACAAACACCACCACTCCTTCCTCCAAACGCGGCCGTCCTGAAGACTCTCCCGGGGCCGCTTCTTCTCCAGGCAGCGGCATCAGTGAAATCCTGGAGTCCATAGATAAAAAGCTCTCCAGCCTTGATTGCCGCCTGAACCTGCTGGAGATTCTCCATAAAGAGTTCCAAGGCCTGCGAGAGTCCCTGGAGTTCAGCCAGCAGCAGGTGCAGGAGCTGCAGGAGAACCAGGCCCTCAGAGAGACCGTCCAGACTCTGAGCAGCGACACCGCTCGTCTCTCTGAGGAGAACCGCTCCATCAAGGAAACCCTCCTGGATCTTCAGGCGAGGAGCATGAGGGACAACCTGGTCATCTCTGGGATTCCAGAGGAGGCGGGAGAAGACCCGGAGGCCACGGTGAAGTCCTTCATGGAAGTCCAACTGAAGCTCCCCAAGGAGGAGGTCCAGAAGATCTCCTTCCATAGAGTGCACCGACTCGGAGGAAGGAGGTCTGATAACCAGCGTCCGAGACCCATAGTGGCTAAGTTCGAGCATTACAAACAGAAGGAGCTGGTGAGGAGCCGCGGCCGGGAGCTGAAGGGAACACACTTCAGCGTCAACGACCAGTTCCCGGCGGAGATCCTTTTCCCGCTGAGGAGGAAGCACCTCACCGCCGGGTCTCGAGCGGTTGTCTCAGTGGACAAACTCTTCATTGATGGACGGCTCTTTCGGGACCCCGAGATCACCCCGTGGCTGCGCTGAAGACCCTCAGATGCTGCGATCAGAACCTCCATAATGCGCTGATGAAACCGATTTAACTGATTTAAATTAATGGAAAATCAGTCCATCAATCATCCACACCTCCATCTCGTTAAATCAGTTATTTCTCTCCTCTCTCATGTTTATGTTGTTTTGTTGTGTTTGTTTTTTCTTGTTTTTCTTTTCTCTTTTCCTCTTTTTATTCCCCCCCTCTTCCCCCCCCCTCCTCCTCATATTTAAATCAACTAAAGGCAACACATCCCTGGTAAGTACCCATTTACTCATGCACGAGACATGCGCGCGCACGTACACGCGATCCCGCACGCACTCGCCGACATACCGCAAACACCTCACATAGGCTCATATAGGACACATACAACAAGCCACTCACACAGCCAGGAAACATTCACGTGCACAAGCACACAACGCTCCTCTGCGCATTGGTCAGCGGGCACGCGCACAGGACTCACAGACGCACGCGCATTACTTAGCATAACACTCTCTCAGTCAGTATAGTCATGTCCAGTCTGAACATCTTTAGCTGGAATGTGCGTGGACTTGGCTCTGGGCCAAAGAGGCTGAAAGTTTTCAATCATCTGAATGATCTAAAAGCAGATCTAGTTTTACTGCAGGAGACCCACTTATCCAGATCAGCTGATCATCTCCTGTGCTGCTCACAATTCCCATTCATCTACTCAGCTAGTTACAACTCCAAACAAAGAGGAGTTGCTATTTTGATGAATAAAAATATGACTTTTACTCAAAAGAACACAATTGTTGATCCAGAAGGCAGATTTGTAATTATTAACATATCAGTTCAGAATAAAGATTTTTGTATAGCCAGTATCTATGGTCCCAATGCTGATGAATCCTCCTTCTTTCACAGATTCTTCACCTCACTTTCGGTTCATGCTGACTCCACAATAATTATAGCAGGAGACCTCAACTTGGTCCTTGATCCTGAACTTGACAGACTCAGCACAGCAGGACACCAGCGCACATGGCGTTCTGCAAGTATTTTGAAGCAATACATGGATGAGTTGGGTCTCTGCGACGCTTGGCGCTCATGTCATCCAAACACTAAAGGGTTCACTTTCTTTTCTCCAGTTCACCACTCACAGTCTCGCTTAGACTATTTATTAGTCAGTAATTCTCTTTTAAAAGATATCAAGGATTCCAACATTCATCCAATTATCATTAGTGATCATGCACCAGTTTCTGTAAATATTTCTAGAGATATACCCACACCTTCTGGCTTAACCTGGAGGTTTAACACTTCTCTGTTAAAAGATCAAGAGTTTATTCAATTCTTTAAAAAAGAGTGGGCAACCTTCTTAGAATTTAATGATACTCCGGATATTTCACCATGTGTTCTTTGGGAAACAGCAAAAGCAGTGATGAGAGGAAAAATTATTTCTTATTCAACAAATAAAAAACACAAAGAGAAAGCAGATTTATAATAAATAGAAAATAAAATCAAAGATCTAGAGGCTGCTTATGCTGCTTCTGCACAAGAACACATTCTGGGAGATCTGAAAAATGTAAAGCTTCAGTTAAATGACATCATCAATAAACAAACACAATTCCAAATACAAAAACTGCGACTCGAAAATTTTGATAACTCAAACAAATCGGGTAAATTTTTAGCTAATCAGCTTAAAATTAATAAAGAAAAATCAACAATTACCTCTATTATGGACCAGACAGGAACTGTCACTCACGTCCCGGTTAAAATCAATAAAACGTTTAAAGATTTTCATAAAAACCTATACACATCACAGGTCAATCCATCAGAACAAAGTATTAACTCATTTCTTTATAATGTAACTCTACCCAGATTAAATGAGGATCAAAGCTCAAACTTAGACTCTCCGCTCTCATTGGCTGAACTTCATGAAGCTCTGTTGCTGATGCCCAACAACAAAGCTCCAGGGCCTGATGGCTTTCCTGCTGAGTTTTATAAAGAATTCTGGGAACAGCTGGCACAAACTTTTTATAAAATGGTTACATTTATCAAGGAAAGCCAATCAATGCCACCTCACATGAATTCAGCTAACATAATCCTCCTTCTCAAACCAGAAAAAGATCCCACAATTCCTTCAAGCTATCGCCCCATTTCTCTAATCAATGCAGACGTAAAAATTATTTGCAAAGCACTCGCGCAGAGAATGGAAAAAATCACTCCTCATATAATTCATCATGATCAAACTGGATTCATCAAAGGTAGACACTCAAGTGATAACGTCCGCAGACTTGTTAACATAATAGATTTTGCCACTATTAAAAACCAGGAAACAACCATACTCTCATTGGATGGTGAAAAAGCATTTGACAGAGTAAACTGGAAGTACCTCATTGCTGCCCTCCATAAGTTTGGGTTTGGGGAATCCTTCATTGATTGGATTAAAATATTATATCACAACCCAAATGCATCAGTCAGAACCAACAAACAGACTTCTGACAGGTTTTTTCTTGGTAGAGGAACCAGACAGGGTTGTCCACTGTCCCCCTCTCTTTTTGCTATATTTATTGAACCTTTGGCTGCAACAATAAGACAGCGCGAGAGCATTAAAGGAATTACAACAAAATACAGTAATCATAAAATTAGTCTTTATGCTGATGACATATTACTTTTTCTAAACAATTCACATTCCATTGGTGAAACAACAACAATTATTAATGAATTTTCCTCTATCTCAGACTACTCAATTAATTGGAACAAATCAGTTTTATTGTCACTGAATGGTAATGTTGAGCAAACAATCTCAATACCAGTCAAATCAGGCAATATCAAATATCTAGGTATTTATTTCTCCCCGAAACTATCAGAACTGGTGCAACTAAACTACACCCCATTACTGAAAAGTATACAGGATGATCTAACCCGCTGGGTCAACCTGCCTCTGTCACTCATGGGTAAGATAGCCACAGTAAAAATGAACATTTTACTCAAAGTTAATTATCTGTTCTCAATGATCCCCACACAACCACCACTAAAATGGTTCAAAACATTAGACTCTGCCATATCCAGCTTCTTATGGAACAATAAACCTGCAAGAATTAGTCTAAAAACTCTAAAATCTAGAAAAAGCTGTGGAGGCTTAGAATTACCTAACTTCCATAACTACTTTCTTGCCAACAGACTGCAGTACCTCTTAAGATGGATAAAAAACAACCCAGAAACCAACCCATGGATGGATCTGGAACAGGCATTTTGTGGAAAGATCAACTTGTCAGATCTACCATTTATAAGCCCAACAATAAAAAAACATGACTGCTACCAGAGTAGTAATATAAGTACTACTTTAACAGCCTGGTGGGATTTTCTTAAAATGTCAAACTCTTCACTACTACCATGCAAAATGACACCCATCTGGAACAATCCAGACATCCTGATAAATAAAAAAATGTTGCACTTCCCTGCTTGGCAAGCAGGGGGCATAAGACTACTCGAGCACTTGATTATCGACAGAAGATTCATAACACACCAAAACTACAAGAAAAACATGGAATAAATAAATTCTTGGAATATCAGCAACTTAAATCTGTAATTACTAAAACATTTAAATCCAGTGACAATGACTTAAAATTACCAGAACTAGTTACCTCTATGATTAATTTTTCATTGAATAAAACTCTCTCCAAAATATACAAACTCTTATGCAACTTAGATAACGAAGTCTCAATTCCAACAACAAAATGGGATGCAGACTTAGGCAGAAGTACAGACACAAGCTTCTGGTCAGAAATTTGTCTAAATACCTTTAAATTAACCAAAAATCCAAACCTACAACTAATACAATTCAAAACTCTTCACAGAATTTACTATACTGGACAGAGGATGTTCAAGATGGGTCTCAAAAACTCAGACATTTGTGAGCATTGTGATAGTAATTTACCTGACAATTACATGCATGCTCTGTGGTTCTGTACACCTGTCCAGGCTCTCTGGCAACAGGTATGTGCTGATTTATCAGTCTGGCTTAAGGTTTCAATCACAGCCTCACCTTCACTTTGTGTGCTGGGTGACATGAGTGCCATCGACACAGAGGGAAGTTTAGCATCTATAATCTTCATAACTCTTTGTATAGCAAAAAAGACAATTTTATTAAACTGGAAAAACAAGAAAAATATTAGTGTAAGTCATTACATGAATCTGCTATTGGATCATATCAGCTTGGAAAAAATGTCAACTAAGAGCTCAAATAACTTAAAAGGAATTCGGGCTCTCTGGTCTCCCATAGCTAACTCCATAACTTAGGGGGCGGGATTCCTGGGTGTCGCCGCGCCTTGACTGTCTGCCGGGGTCGGGGCCTACCTGGTGCCTGGTGGGGGCAGGGGGGCGCTGTTGGTCGGGGGGTCTGGTCCGGCGCCTGGGTGGGGCAAGCGCGGGGGCCGCATGGTCTCCCGGGCCTGGGTGTGGGGGGGGGTGGATGGTGCATTGGGTGGGGGTCTGGCTTGGCTGGGGGGGTGGTCTTTTTGCGTGTGCTGGGGGGGGCTTGCGCTGGGCCCTGGCCCTGGGGGGTCTGCCTGCGCTGGATGGGCGGCCCGGCTGCACCTGGGGGCTGGCGTCACTCCTTCTCTGGCCCTGGGACGGGGTGGGGCAACCCTCTTGGGGCCTGCGATTGCTCCAGGTAAAGCCTACCATTGCGGGGTCTGGGGGGAGCGGGCCAGGGGAGGGGATGTCTGTGGGCAAGAGGGGGGGTCCACTACCAGTACGGGACCCTAGGGGCTTCCTCGGGCCCGCTGGTACCTGACCAGGTAGCTACAGGGGCGGTGCTTGGGGGGGGAGGGGCTGGGGCTTGCCCTGGGGGCTGGCCCCGTCTGGGCTCCTCTCTCTTTGTGTGGGGTGGGGGGTGGGGGGCCTGGGGGGTCGGCTTTCGGGCGGTGGGGCCTCTGCCCTGGGGAGACTTGGGCCCAATGCTGGGGGGGCGGGGGGACGGTTGTTTCATCATCGGGGGTCAGTTTGGTAGCTGTCCCCGACCTTCCCTCCTTCCTCATACGACCACTTATTAGGTTGGAAGGAGGGGCGTGCTTGCGGAATACCTCGAGGGGCCGAGCCACTTGGCAGTGGTCCACCCCTCCCATGGTCTCCGCACAGTTTCGCCCCCTTCTCCCGGTTTTAAATGCACCTTAGACACGTAGGATCCTTGGTGGGGGGTGCTAGGACATCACTGCCAGCAAGCAGGAGATGTCCTCTCAGTGCTCTACCCTCCAATTTTAACTGCACCGTAGACATTTAGGGCTCCTTGGTGAGAGGGCGATTGGACATCCCTGTAAGCAATCAGGAGATGTCCTCAGTGCCGTGCTCGCCAATTTTAACTGCACCCTTTATTACACACACCCATCAATCACAAGAAACACACCTCAACACACACACAAATACATTACACAAGGAAGGTGGGACTACTGATCTTCTGTCCCTTACCCCATCCCTGGTGGAGGGAACAGGGCCTTCAGCGGCGGTGGCCTTGTCTCCTGGGGGTCGGCCTCCTGGGCCCGGCGGCCCCCTCCCTGCGCAGGGAGAGGGATCCCTTTGTCCTCTGGCAAGTCCATGAGCGGGGGATCATATTCCATCTGAGCCTGGAGGGTGTCTGTGTCCTTGTGGTGCGGGTTCTGGCCCTTACCCTCGGGTGCCGAGCCCCTTCTGGGTCACAACATTAGGAGATCCTGGTCAGGCAATGTACACCTTCGGGGACCCCCACTGCTCTTGGTCATCCCTTTTCTAGATGGGGGTAGCTGACCCCCATCGTGCTCTCTTCTGGATCTCCGCAGCTGCCTGGAGCTTTGGAGCGGGTCTCCCGTGGGGGGCCCGGGCTCGTATCCACTTCAGCTTAACATAACATTCACCTGAGTACAGGCGTCGGCTCACCTTTGCACCTTCAAATAGTGTGCATGACAGAATGTAATGCTTTACATGTGTTGGTTGGTATGCACAAGTGTGCGTGTGAACTGGATGTGGACAAGTTTGTGAACACTCTCGGAGCCGGCAGGTATGTAACAGCTGAGTGTGTGGACAGGCCGTGCCCATTTTAGACCCCTATTCACTATTCACTATTGCAATGGGTATAAGCTCCAGCATTTTGTTGCCTGTAGATTAACAACTCTACCTTCCCTTCCCTGTAGCCATTCTCTAACTGCTATAATGCACCATCTCTCTTTCCCCCCCTCCACCCCCCAACTCTCTCCTTTTCCCCCTTTCCTTTTCCGTCCGGTCCAACAAAAAAGACACAAATAAAAAAATATATATATTAATAAAGTTTGGTTTAAATTACAAAAGGGGCGTATACCAACATACATTTTGTGTTCGCTATGATTTATAACCCCCGATTGTAAGAGTAAAATCTGTCTAATACAAGAGGCTCTCAGCTCATATCTGTTTGCTCAGCTGTTGGACAAGACAAGTTAAAAAAAAAAAAAAAAAAAATTAAAAGGGATGTGCACAGTGATTTATTTTCACATTTTACATTTACTTTAGAAAATTCACCACATCATTTTGGATTATAATGAAATAGCACTCAGAGCAAAATTCAGAATAGCTCTTAATGTTTCCTTTTTTAAATTATTCAATTCTTTAAATTAAGAAGGTTGTTTTTGTAAATTTAGCAAGTTTGAAGAATTTCTAAACTCCGCAAAATTCCAGGTTAGTTTTTCTCAAATGTAAATTTCCTTTTTTAAGCACACAGAAGAATTAACATTTTAAGGAGAACAGTTTTTGTGTTACAAATGAGTGGGATCCTGTACAAAGTACATAAGATGCAAAAAAAAAAGTGTTGGTAATAAATATAATGTTTCATATTTAGAGTTTTTAAATGATTCATTTCTGCTTCTGTTAAAATGTACTGACTATGATGTTTGTAAACTTGCTCCCTGTGAAGCCTTTATCATTTCTCTGACACAAAAGATGAGCAATTTACAATTTACCTGATGACATCATGGTCAGTACAGATGTTGGTGGAACAGACATATAAAGTTCATTTAAATAAATTAAATCTAAGAACTGTCATAATAAAGTTTGGGTCTTACAGAGAAGCGCTTAAAACAAAGCTCATAATACAACCAAAAAGTCATCTCTGTCGCATGTCATTATCATGATTTCTCTCTGGTAACTTTCCAAACAGTTTTATTTAAACATTTTCTTGCCCTGCTTACATATATGTTGATCAGTCTGCAGTGAAAATTTTCATTATTTCAAATATTTTTGCCTTATGCCTGGTTGTTTTTTTTTTATAAATAAATGTAGCAAAACAATGTTCAAGAGGTTACTTTTACTTCCCATGAAATATGCTTGAAACAACAGAAAAGAAATGACATTTGCATATGAATAAAGTATTGGTTTTTACAGCTCTGCTGGTTATTTTTAGAACAACTGTTACATTTGCTTTTACCACTGGGGTTGTGCACCTAAGATAAGGTCAATTGCTAGGAATTAATTCTTGGCTGACATTTAAATAACAGATATTTCCACTTTTCCTTTAACATAGTGTATTAGAGTGTAGCACTATTTTACAACTAGTATTTTTGAATTTAACATTGAAAACACCAGATAGACATGATCAGAGTACATAACAAAATCTGACTTTGTAATCAAACAGAAAAGAAACATTGTTTTTACTTCATATCTTTGAAAAATCATTTTTTCTGAGCCTTACTACATTACTTTAATCTAAAAAAAAACCCTATATTGTTGTTTTTTTTTTTCATTTTACCCAATTCTAATTTATTTTTATTGGCACATCCTGGATTTAATTCCTTAACTTGTAATCCTTCATGTAACATTTTCTTTCTTCTGCTTTACTGGATTTGACTTCATCTGCTGCTGATTTTTTTTTTTTTAAACATACCGTACCAGTGAAGAACAAAACAAAATCAGTAAGATATAAATTAAAAAAGATCAGCAAGAACAAAAAACGGAAATACATTAGTATTTTAGACTTTAGAGTTTTCTCATAGAGATCTAAGAAATTTGCATAATCTTAAAAAGAGCTGAACCCTTTTTAATGACACAAGAAAAATATACTCTGTGGAGGGAATATGTATATTTTTTTTAATCTAATAATGTTAAAAAAACAGAAGATAAAGGAACTCATTAAATATTTTTGGGGAACAACACTTTTTAGGATTGAAACTTAGCAACCATACAGAGATCAGTCTAAGTATTTAAAAAAAGATGTAATCTTGCCTTACTGTTCATTAATAGGCATTCTTCTATTTGTCCAGACCTGCTGCAACATGGTCATGTATGCCAGCAGAATAAACCATCATTAGGGAACTCCAAAAAGGTAATTCATTTATTATCTATGAAGTTAAAATATTTCTAACTCTATTAGTGGCTCCATAGGAGAGTAAACATCTGCTGAACCTTTGACATTTATAGACAGTGTCCTCTGTAATGAACAATTACTCAGCATATAGAAATGTCTTTGTGAAAGGTGATGCTGATGTGCTTAAGGAACCTTTTAAGGAACTCCCGCTGAGCTTTTTTTTCCCTGTGTGCTTTCCTAATCACAGCTCCAAGCTGTTTTCCTCTGTCCTCCTACATCGGGTTCTCAGTGAAGCCCTGACTTCTACTCTGAAGGACACATTTCTTGGTGGCAGTTTTCCGCTGTGAGCCCTGGTGTTGCCAGGAGAAGAACCTGAGAGTGATCCCAGGAGACCTCAGGTTGCTCTGGTGAGGCTTTCCTCCTTAAGCAGTGATTACTACATCACACACTGATCACCTCAGCTCACATTTCCCCCTTTCAAGTTTCAACCACTTCCAAGGGTCAAGAAGGTACAAATGTTAAGTCTCCCAAATGTAAACTTTTAGTTCTTCCAAGAACTTTGCTTAGTTCCAGCAGAAACTGTAAGTTTAAAACATTTCAAGCATACAGGAGTGATGAACTGGTAACCTGTTCCATCCTGTAAAAAAGCCATTTTCCCTTTGTTCTGTAACACAGAAAAGGGAAAACGTACTACAATATTTTTCATTTGCTCTATTAAGGCATGAGGAAATGTTATGTTTTAGGGGTTTGGAGGCTTAAATAAATAAAAATTAAAGGGTTTCATACCAGAAAAGTTCATAAGCTGCACAGCTTCAAGTATCAGTGATGTATGAAGTGAACCATTTGTCTTGTAATCTCTGCAGTTTTAGATGCAACAGTTTAGGTCAAAAGCTCAAAATCAAACCTTAATCAATTGAAAAAGTGAACAGTACTGATAAAAAGCAAACTGAGGGCCAACTTCTGGGGCTAATCTTCAGTTTTATGTCAGAGCACCAACACGGTACAGTAATTACATCGGCTGGACCCACAATATAACTGCAATTCCAGCAACTTGGAGGAAAGCTTGCCTTTACCTTTAACTGCTGCAAATGACTGGAACATGTTTCAAACCATTTTTAAACTCTCAACATTAACATCCTTTGTTGAGACTGTCTGATCTATTTTCCAGCCAAATGCTTTTTTTTCATTAAAAAAATAAAAACTTGTATTACTTGTTTTATATTTAAATCACACATGGGTGGATATGAATTCTAATAATCCCCCAGAAAAACATGTTTAAAGTACTTTTTTTTGTTGTTGACATTTTCATGATGGGTATTTTTTTACTTTTGGGAAGAATGATGTCAAAAGTTTATGACAACTTTATCCAGTAGGTATTTTTGGTAGGTACCATGGCTTCTTGTTTAATTAAAAACGACTTTTTCACTGGGAATTATTTTTTGGAGGAGGAAAAAAATGATCAGTCTGTGCTTGTTTTTTTTGCACATTCTGTAATTGCCTGTCATCTTTCACTCTTTATGTTTCAGTGCATCTTTTTAACCAGAAAATGGCATGAATACAGTTTTACAAGCACTTCTCTGCAAAATCTCATTACACCGTTAGTGACAGCGTCACCACATTTGAGCGTAAACATTAAGGTTGTCATGTTATTTCATTAACTATGACAAATACTTTTCAATTGTGCAAAGTTAAAGTAAAAAGACTGAAGTCTGATTCAAATCACATTTAAAGTAACTCTGAGGTTAAATTCTTGTTTAATTACAGCATAAATAGTCCATTATGTCTAAAAATGTACCGATGACAATCACCTTAAAGAAATAAACAGTGAGCTAAGTCAGACACTGAAACATGGCTCCTTCACTTTAATTATTAACCACTCTTAATTAAAGTTAAATGCAAACCACTTAAGTTGAGGGAATAATATGCTGCTGCTTAATGCTCTACCAAGCAGGTGTGTTTCATAAAAATGCAGGAGAAATTAATCTAGCTGTCCTTTAGGGAACAAAGAGGCTAAAAGCTAATGACTCAAAGTAAATTCAATTCAAACACAGTAATGAGTCTATGTCAACAGGAAAACATCCCAAACATCACTAAATAGCCTGTGAGTGAACCTGTGAACCTGTGAGTTTAAAGTGTAAAATGGCAAACTAATTATTCAAATGTTGTCTTGGGGATGTCTGTATGAATAATGGCTCTAACGTGTCCTTCCCTCTTCATCCACCGTCAGACCTACATCAACAAGTTTACTTGAATCCATTTTAAAGAGACATTGTTCAGTAGGTCTGTGCTTCTTTGTGTGGTCTTCCTGCTGCTTTTACATGCAAAGAAACATCATTTTATATTCTTTCTTTGTTAGGATAGAAGATTTGTTTAAAACTATACAGTTTCATAGGGGTAAAATACATATGTTTATGTGGTATGTCTTTTGGAGGAACACAATGATTTGTAGTTGGTATAACTTTCTTTCTTATGCTAGGTTATTTTTAATGAGCTTTAGAAGTGACACCTCACAACCCCAACATGACATTACTGGTACAACAAAATGGAGAGCAATATTGGAGCCAGAAAATGTTAAAATACAAAAAATACTATTTTCATTGGAATGGCTGCTTAAATTTTGTAATACTCGTATTTGCATCACTTTTTTGCAAACAACAGTGTCCTTTCATGAATGAAGAACCTTTTGGTTTTATTTAGCTTATAAGTTTAAAGAATCGCTCAAACCTGCAGCAACTGTGATACATAATGGTCTTGCAGGGACTTTTGGGTCTACTCCCAGCACGTCATTCGCTGCTTGCCAGAGTACATTTGACCATAGACCACAATAGATTTTTTCCAGTAATCACTCACGTTCTTAAAGGAGGACTATCACCATCCAACAAAAAACAATCCCATTGAACATTGACTAGTACAAGCTAAGATCAGGCCATTATTTTGTCGATTCATTCATGACATTTGTTATATAAAAATAATTTTGAATTTCCAGGCCAAAAAACATGAACATAAAACAAATGTATAATCAGCTCAAGAATAACGTGCACTCTTCGGTTACACACTTTATTTTACTTCTTTGGTGTTTTCTTTTGCAGTTGAATAATATTGTGATAACATTCATGCAAACAGTTGCTTGTTTTAAACTCATGTTTCTAACTTGAGATCTTTCTCTTTGTGATTGGAACATTTAGCATTTAAGCAAAACCTGCTTGAACAAACAAACCTTACACGGAATGACAGCTGTTGTTCTGTTTGGTCGACTATCATCCGTGGCTTTAAATATCTTGTGCTGACCTTTGTTCTTTGGAGAAGTTAGATTGCTTTGGAATGTATGCGCTTCTTTCCTTGTCTAGCAGGAGACATTTTCTTAATCTAAGGTGAGGTTGCAAATGAAAGTCTTTGTCCCATCCTGTTCACCTGATGTTCAAACCAAAACCTGCACTGACTGTGACAGCTTTGGTAAATATCAAAAGTGTCTGACTAGCATAGAAGAGCTTCACAGGGCCTTTATTGGGGTGGTTTTGCACTCCTGATTTGGTCAATAAATTCAGTCGCCCTTATCCTTTATATCAATGAACAAAACTAAACCTTTTAATCTTCTGTCGCCCTTTACTGCTTTCCACTGAGCAGCAGATGTGAAAAGACACAAGTGTGTCCAAAGTTTCCAGGCGAAGAAATCAACTAAGTGCATCCATTAGTGATTGGAGGTTTCCTGCAGGGTCAAAGAGGGCACAGGCTGTGGGTAATTAAATGTGGTAAATTAAATACTAATTGAATGAATGACCCTCTGACTGTGGTTCTTGTTTAATCGTGTGTTGGGACAGATAATACAATTTTTCTCTTACATTAGAGATTCTGATGATGGCAGTTCACCAGTTTATATATATATATTTTTTATATTTAATATATTTATAGTATATGAAACAGAAAAATGTTTTTTAAAATTGTTTGTACAGGGTTGTTTGAAGCACTGAAAACAACTTTAAATGATAAATATTCAAAGACTAAAGCATGTTTTATTTCACATCAGTAGCTGTGTTTCGTAATTGCTGAAATCCATTAAAACCCAATTATTTATGATTTTTTTTTTTTTACAACCAAATATGTGTCAGAAGGCATTAATGAGAATTTGACCAGCTGCGGTACAATAGGTCTTCCCAGGAATGTTTTGGAATTCTTAACAGCACAATGACTGCATTCAAACTGCAAACACCTTCAACGGTCTTAACAAAACACACTTTATGAGTATGTTGCATGTAGTCAATCCTTGCACAGTATGCAGGACGGATGGTAGATTTTTAAAAGCTCTAAGGAGTCTTTGTAAAGAAAAAAAACATGTTAATTATTTATTTTCTTGTCTGCTGATTACAACACCTAAACATGAACAAAGGAGTGAAGTTGGAGCTGATTAGGAAGTTTTAAGAGTATTGTGAAAGGGCACTAAAAAGGTAAGAATACAGCAACAATAAACAATTGGTAAAATGATTCAATGCATTTAATCAAGACACCTTTGAAAATGTACAATGGTCTATTTTATATACAAATATACAGTGGCTTGTAAAAGTATTTATAACCCTTGAACTTCACATTTTCTCACATTATGACCACAAACATAAATACATTTTATTGGAATTTTATGTGAAAGACCAACACAAAGTGGCACACACTTGTGAAGTGGGAATAAAATTATATCTGAGTTCATCTTATATTTTACAATTACAAAATAGAAAAGTGCAGTGTGCAAAAGTATTCAGCCCTCTTTTCTCTGAGTGCAT
Source organism: Adrianichthys oophorus (assembly GCA_036245035.1). Classification (NCBI taxonomy): domain Eukaryota; kingdom Metazoa; phylum Chordata; class Actinopteri; order Beloniformes; family Adrianichthyidae; genus Adrianichthys; species Adrianichthys oophorus. Next base: position 23,371,635 of record BSAI01000104.1, read on the forward strand.
TCAATTGCCTTCAGAAGTTGCTTGATGATTGGTCACTGATCAAATGTTGACTTAATAAAGTCCACCCGTGTGTATTTTAATCTCAGTATACAAATCCAGCTGTTTGTGAGTCTCTGTGGTTTGTCAAGAAAATGCTTGGGAGAAAACAGCATCATGAAGTGTAAGGAACACACCAGACAGGTCAGGGAGAAAGTTGTGGAGAAATTTTAAAAAGTTAGGCTAGAAAAATATTTCCCAAGTTTTGAACATCCCACAAACCACTGTTCAGTCCATCATCCACAAATGGAAAGAGTATGGCACAACTGCAAACCTACCTAGACATGGTAGTCCACCTAAACTAACAGGCCGAACAAGCATAGCACTGATCAGAGATGCAGCCAGGAGGCCCATTGTGACTCTGGATGAACTGCAGAGATCTACAGCGATCAATCGTGCACTGCACAAATCTGGACTTTATGGATGAGTGGCAAGAAGAAAGCCCTTGTTAAAAGAAACCACAAGATGTTCTGTTTGGAGTTTGCCATAAGCCATGTGAGCAACCCAGCAAATGTGTGGAAGAAGGTGCTCTGGTCAGATGAGAACAAAAGCAACTTTTTGACCTAAATGCAAAGTGCTATGTGTGGAAATCTAATTCTGCACATCACTCTGAACACACCATACCCACTGTCAAACATGGGGGTGGCAGCATCATGCTCTGGGACTGCTTGTCTTCAGCAGGGACAGGGAATCTGGTTAGAGTTGATAGGAAGATGGATGGAGCCAAATCCAGTGCAATATTAGAGGAAAACCTGTTGAAGTCTGAACAACACTTGAGACTGGGACGGAGATTCACCTTCCAACAGGACAACCACCCTAAACATAAAGCCAAAGCTACAATGGAATGGTAAAAATGAAATGTATTAATGTGTTGGAATGGTCCAGTCAAAAAAAATCCAGAATCTGTGGCAAGATCTGAAAACTGCTGTTCACAAACCCTAGCCATCTAATCTGACTCAGCTTGAATTGTTTTGCAAGAAAGAATGGGCAAAAATTTCAGTCTCTAGATGTGCAAAGCTGGTAGAGACAAACCCCAATGGACTTGCAGCTGTAATTGCAGCAAAATGAGGTTCCACAAATGATTGGGCTGAATACTTTTGCACACTGCACTTCTCACTTTTTGTTAAAAAAAAAATTCAACTCTGGCATAATTTTCTTTCCATTTCACGATTGTGTGCCACTTTGTGTTGGTCTTTCACATGAAATTCCAATAAAATACATTTATGTTTGTGGTCATAATGTGAGAAAATGCGAAATTCAAGGAGTATGAATACTTTTGCAAGCCACTGTATAAAACTGACAATCGGAATATATACTGATTTGGATGCATTGCAACACTTTGCAGTGTTTTCAAAAGGAAAGCTTTAAAAAGCAAACTAATGGAATTAACCTGAGCAGCAGCTTTCTGGTCTAATAAATCAACCTAGCTGCTTGACAAGTGTGGCTGCAGGAGAATGTAGAAAGGAATTTACAGTTAAATGTTTTGTTTGTCATTGTATGTTATTATAAAGAACTAGAACAAATGAAAACACGAGGAAGATATTTATTCTTTTCTTGTAATTACATTAACTGAGCATTACAAGGCAATACTCCATTGTGTTTCTGCCGGAGGCTCTAACTAGTCATTGCTGTCTTTTTGTGATGGATCAAATTTGATGAGTCTTATAATAAATGACTGATCAAGCACTTGAGCCATAACAGGACTAATGCCGAGCTGATGATTTTCTCCTTCCTGCGATGGGCACTCGAATAGCAGATGTAGTGGTGGTCATGGGAGGATAGGATTATTTTGCTGATTGTATTAAGAACGGCTAACATGTTCTTTATTTGATTTTCTCTGCCAACCGGACAGGATACTGGAAAAATTGGATGGATAAGCAGTGTTGAGCATTTGCTTTTATGCTCACACTTTGTGTCCCTGACTTTACCCCCAGCCTCTCACATAACGAGATGAGCATTTTCACTTTCTCTCCTCACTCTGATTCCTCCCTGTGCCGGCTGCCTCTAATCCGTCCATGGAAGTGACTCACATTACAACATTCTTCAGTTTAACGCACTTTAATAGCATTAATATCTGCTTTTGCCTCTTCAGCTGCAATAAACACCCAACTTAAGAAAGCCGCTTAAAAGCAATTGACATTACTGGTGTACCAAAACAGGATTGTACCTTGAGTAAAACCGAAATAGCTTATTGCAATGGACTATTCTGGTTTAAAAAAAATATATATACATATATATATATATATATATATGTATATATATATATTTGGGCAACCACTCGGCTCAGTGTGGCACACAGTGTACTGTAAACAGACACTCAGGGAACTTAGATGAGCAGCAGCCAGCTTCCTGTTGTCCTTCCCACTCGCACTCACTGTGTGGAGGAGGGCTGCAGAGATGGAAAGAACACAAGTCCTTGCCACCTTCAGTGCCACCCGTGCTGCTGCAGCAGAGACAGCCAAGGTCAGCTTGGAAACGACAGAGGGCTCCTGCATGGAGATAAGACTCTCACAAGCATCTGAGCCACCATGCTGCTTTCCGAAGGAAAGAAAATCCTGCACCTGAATTATTCATGTGGGTCTACCCCACCCTAAATAACAGCCGGCAAGCATTGTTTGACATCCTGAATGAATAATTAAGGACTGACCTTTTGCTCCTGTTAGATGTGATGGGTCGACACCACCGTACTTTGTGAGGTAGGGCCGTTTAATGATGAGAGGGGATTCATCTACCAAATCTAGGAATTTTTTGAATCAAAATCAGCCAAACTCTCAGGCACAAACAGCAATGCTGGGAAAAGAAGCACACTGCATCCCTGTGGGATGCATTGATATACAAAAGCTTGATGCAGTCTCTGATGATTGTTCCAAAAGCAGAGCCTGAAGCCAGTCGTCACCGACTCCACACTCTCACAAGTATTGTTCACTGGTTTGTTTCTCAAACATCATAAGCGTTTTGATCATGCCAGTTTAGAGCCTGCGCCTCAAAAATGATGACTGACACCAAATCAATCCCAGCTCAGCGGGAGAGAATCCAGATTGGTAACATTTTAATTAGAGTTGATCTCATTCCCAATTTGGATTTGAAAAAGAACTAAATCGTAGATATTTAAACATAAAACATATCAAATGTAAGCATGAAGATCTAAGTTTCAATTTTCCATTTCATTAAATCTCTTCTTGTTGAGTCTTTTGTTAATTCTTTTGATTTCCCAAACTGTTTTTCTCAACTTCAAACTAAATACCATTAATAAATTGTTGGTATTGTGGTGTTAATGATCACATTGGACTACCTTGAACTGATCTTAATGCACTCTCTAAATTAGGATGTTAATAATGACAAGAAAAAAAAAACTTAATCTGGTATCCAAGTAGCTGTACTGTTCTGATGTTAGTTAAGCAGCAGGCAGGTGCTCTTTTTTAAGTGCTTTTAATGACCTGATAATTATCGGTAACAGTGGTGTCTACCTCCATAAAAGTAGGAGTTTTTGGCAACGTTGTGTTAAATTAAAATGTGCTTTTGATGTATTAGCTGCCCAATGGAAAATAAATTGGAAATGATGATCATAACCTCATAAAACCAGAAATTAAAAGCTAAACTACTTTATTAGAAGAGACCTCCACTTATTGAAGTGACCAGGGTGTGTCTATTTGAGCCACTTTATTAGAGCTTTTATGGGGTAGTTAAATTGCACTGTTGCAAGAAAAGAACAGATAATTTAGTTAAATGCATAAGATCAGTCTACATACTATTCTCTACACTTCAAAGACGGGTCTAAATGCACCACTAAAACCAAAGAGATGTGACTGAAATTTTGGGACATAGAGGGCACCGCAAGCTAAAGCCCCATTGCTTGTTGAGATGAAATACATTAGCAACTGGCAGCTAAAGCTTTATCTAAGTATAGTGTATCACAATATCACCTGTTTCCAAAGTGGAAAGCTGCTTCCTGTGGGTCAAACACAAAAGCCACAAAACTTTAACCCTAGATCTTGGCTGCTCTTTCATTCAGATAAATTGCTTGCTGTGGTGGCAGAATGATGATATGGGCCTGTTTCCCAGTCACCTCATTATTTTTTTTCCACTACAGCTGGAAGAAAATGTAACCTTGTATGATTACAGTAACAGTAATCTGAAAACCAAAATAGAGGACATAAAAAAAATCAAATCACTGCTACCTAAAAAGGAAGGAGCTGAACTTAATGTTGTTGTGAGACCTTAAATGGGATGAATAACAAAAAATACCATACATTTAAAATATATATATATAAAACATGATTGTACGATAAAGTGAGCCAGACTCATCTCATATTCTATGAAGGATTCAGTTAAGATTCAAAAGATCCTGATTCAATTGTATTTACATTTTAATCCAATCACATTTAGTTCTGTTTTAGTTTTCCAATTTCCATTTAAAAACAATCATGCCTGATCAAGAAAAACTGTGTCAACAAACTGGTTGTTTCATCTAAGAATAGGAACAAGTTAAACAATTTCCTTTGAAAACTTATTTTGGAAAAAGCAGTTTTTCACTTCATAACACAATAAATGGCACAAATGACTAAAATCAATCCATGATTTTTTTAAATTAATATTACATCATCTAAGTGAAAATCCATTAAAATCAATAAAATACTCTTTTTAAACACACTCCTACTAGTTCTACCAGCAACAAACTAGTGTATATCAAGAGTCACTCTAATGAAAACTGTTGGGTTTTCTTTTTTTTTTTTTTACACGTTCTTGTAGCATTTTTCTATTGACGGAGGACATATAATATGATATTGGCACTGCTAATGTTATCTTGGGATTGTAAGGAGTTGTAAGCTAGCCCCTGTGGGTGACGGGAAATGGAGGTGGGGTTGCTCGAGATCAACAGTTCCAGCCACAACTCAGACTAATTCTAATGAGGTGCTGCCGCTCTGAACTATGTTCTAGAAAACAACACAGGAAGGTTTATTGGATTTTAGCTAAAAAAGCCAAAATCGTAATTGAAAGACCACTGGGAACGCTATTGAAATAAATCAAAAGATGATCGGAGGACAACTTTAAGTTTACCAATTTTGTGTCTAAGTTTAGTTTTTGCCAGAAACAGATTTGCTTGATCTTCAATAGTAGCCATCTAACTGTCAGATTTGGTAATGAAAATATTTATTTGTCTCTTTTTTTCCTTTTTCAACCGTGTAAAACCTTGAAACTCTATCAACGAGCACTTTCTTTACGTTATTACATTGTGATCATGTCAAATAGTTCCATTTGATAACATGTGCCACAGAGTAAAGAATTTACATGGGTGGTATTCATACACACAAAGAAAGTCTGAAAATACTTAGAAAGATGTTTTTTGTAGTTTTCCTCTTTTTGAACAGTTTCTTTAGTTTAAAAAAGTACATTCTAGTGAACTGACAGCAGCTCCAACAAAGCTCCTTTGTAATTTGTTAAATTGAACTTTCTGCCAAAATTGTGCTATTACTCAATTGGATTTGGGATTTTCACTGAGGCAGGGTGGATGGGGGGGGATGCTGGTTCTCTCACGCTGAGAGGAAGAAAACCAGAGCTGCAGCACACCCGCAGTGAAACAGTCATGGAGAGAGCTACTCAGAGGCAAGCACAGATTCCTAGTTAAAGAGTGGGGGAGAGACTACGGCGGAACATATTTATAGCTGGGGAAAGGAATAATTCATTGTGATCAAAGTGCAGATCATATTCCATTCCATCACAGAGCAGATGTGGCAAAATGAAAAGAGCATGCTTTCCTTGTTGCTCTCAAGCGACTTCCCAAATGGAAACGGTGAGACAGAGTATCTCTGTGAAGCCTCTGTCGTCATGTGTTCTGAGGCGCTCTCAGGTGGCTTTGCTTTAAAAAAAGACTGCCATGCCTCAAAGATGTAACAGGCCGGGCGAAAAGAGCCTCCCACATGCAACATGTCATCCCAATCAGAGCAAGGACTGAATATCAGATTAGGACCCCTCAACAGGAGGTCACCTGCCTGAAGCATTGTGCTGCAGCGGATTGATGCGACTCATATGGTTCCTGCACAAACGTGTAAAGACCAGCTGATCAATGTCAGACATCAGAGCCTGCTGATTGTGAAGGAAGGAGTCTATGTTACCTTAAAGTCCCACTCTGATCATCTTTTGATCTATTTTCAAAGCACTCAGAGTTGTCTTTTAATTATGATTATACTATTCTTAGCCAAAATCTAAAAACCTGTCATTTCCTAGGACATTAGTTTATGCAGAGCGGCAGGAGGTCATCAGAGTTCATCTGCGTTGTGGGTGGAACTGTTGGTGTGGAGTAAGCCTGCGCTCATTTCCCATCATCACTTTGTTTACATGCTCTCCCGCTAGCGAGCAGCCCCTCACAACCCCAATCTAACATTACCAGTGCAAGAAAAATGGTGCGCGATGTCAAACCTATCCAGATGCACAGTTTTTAGCCAGTTCTGACTAGGAAAACAAAGATGTACACGGATCTATTTTTCTACAAGTGGATGCATCGGAATGGACCGCAGCAGAGAGTATATGGCCTGCCGATTGTAGATTTTACGTAACAATGACAATCTTTTTCAAATGACATTTTTTGGTCTGCTCTTGATTCACAACAATTTGAGTAAAGAAATACTCAAAAACACAATTTTAAGCTAAATTTACTTTATGCATGTCCTTCATCATGAGAAAAATGCTACAAGAACATGCTAAAAACACAATTTTCATCTGAGTGAACTTTCCTAATAACTTTTTTTGTCTCCTTCTCCGAGTATGCTCAGTTTTCTGCACACTATCTTTTCATCCTCCCATTCATTCTTTGTTTTCATTTTCTCGTCTTTTTCTTCCAGCATGTCCTTCTTTGCAATCACACACCAGCACTTAGACACACATGCCAGCTTCTTCCAGTTTCATTTTCTCTCCCTCCCACACACAGACACACACATGCGCCTCTTTCTTTCCCTCTTTCATTTTCTGTGTCTCCAGCTCTTTTTACTTCGCCGTCATTCCTTCAGCATGAGCACATGCGGAAGGACACAACTGCACACACACACTCGCAGGAAGAAGCACGCGGACATGCAGGCTCCTTCATCTCCTCTTTCATTTCTTCTCCCTCCCACACTTTTCCTATCACTACTTCCATGCGCGTGAGCACACACTGAGGCGCCTGTATCATTTGCTCTCATTTTCTCTCACTGGCCAATCACTCTTTCAACACACAAACGCACACATTCTTCCACTATACATTTCCCTGCTTCCCTGGTACCTGCTGCCTACCACAATTGCGTTTGCACAAGCACACAGCTTGTTGGGCAGCCCAGCTTCCCGCACTGCCAGCTGGGCTTGGACACTCTTCCTTTGGCCTTTCTGGGCCATCTGGAGTGCAATGTCCCCGCTTTGCTGGTCCCCTGCCAGCCATACAATTCATACACGTCAAAGCTCTACTGTGTCCAGTGACCCGGCTGAGTGGAATCACAGTCTTGCATTTCCCACGTCAAAGGAGCCTCATTCTGCTTTGATGACACCTGCATCTAACAGGGAGCAGTGAGGCAACGTAATTGACGAAAGCCGCTGAGCAAACTTATTAGCAGTTATGGCTATGTTTATGATATATTTGTCCTTGGATGAAGACTCAATATCAAAATGCTGCTCACTGGTGAGGATATGAGTGAGTTTGTTGCATAAAAACTACTTAAATCTTTAGATTGTTAAGTTTTATTTGAAAAAAAAAAGTTACATATCATCTAGGAATAACAGAAATCTATACCGGTTGGACATAAACACGGTGCTTACAGATAGAACTGTTAAAACGTTATGTCTTTGAAATGAAAAAGGATTTTAGACTTAAACTGTAAATAATTTAATTTCTGTAGAATTTTTTGCAACTGATTATTGAAGTCCCGCATACTATAAATAGACTACATATACAAAATACTACACTTTACTGTAACTGACCACTTATGGCACTTTCCCCTCACTTTCACACATTCATTCATGCAGCCATTTCCCAGTCCATACGGTTCAGTGCAGAAACTCTCACACCATTGATGCAAAAGTCATGTATTATTAAAGAAAAGTGACACAGTCCAAAAGCACATGCCAAGTTGCTCTGCTTTTCTTCATTTTTTAATGGTTTAGTGCACCCACGAATCCTCTGTGATGCCAAAGCAAGAGCATTAAAAATAATAATAATAATAACAGCAGTTATAGGAACCTCCAACTATTCACTTAACTTGATCACAGTCTTTAGAAGCAAAAGGTGAAAAGTCTGAGAGAAAAAGGAGTAAAAGAAGTTGCATGTGCATGATTCATCATTACTTTTGAACATGTTTACTCCTTACTCAATATAACTAAGGTTTACCATCAGTTCACAACTGCAGTATAAATCAAAAAGGGATGACAACTGAAACAAGTAAAAAAGTTAGTAAAGCTTTAAACAATTCCAATTGAGAAATAAAAGAAAAAATCGTCTGCATAGTTTGTATCAGTGAGTGATGTATTAGGACCAATTAAACTTTATAGGTATATTTGAGATCAAACTTCAAAGATGACAGCAGGAACCCTGCACATCTAGAACAAAATAAGACAGCGAAACATCCCTGTGTTTTTGATTTGTTTTCTAAACAGCTGTTTCCGTTGCATTGCGCGCGTCAGCAGACCAGTGGACGTACCTGACACAGGCTCCCAAATCTACCATGAAGCTCAGAAAGAGGCAGTGAAGTGAGAGCGTCCTCTTCCCCTCCTCTGCACTAGTTGATCAGCCCCGTCTGAACGTTTTCAGCGCCACTGAAAGCTCGCCCGCCTCTTTGGGGAGATGCAAGTTTACTGGCTGATGCTACGAACGCATCGACTGCGCGCACTGACAGCACGTCTCCGTCAAGTTTGATGTCAACTCGTTAATTCTCTGCCTGGAACAAACATGCCTCGCCGCGCCTGCTTCCTTCAGGATAAGTGCGGCCAATCAAACCCCCGCCTTCGCTCCGTACTCTCCCATCTCTGCGCATCCTTTCCAAAGAGTCTCCAAGGACCGGTGCCTGCCTTTTGCCTCCGGGCGGGCACAACTGTAGTGGCAGAGACTTTAAGGGCGGCTTCCCCTGCTGTTGTAGCGCGTCTTCATTTGCAGATGCGTCTTTGTCTTGGCGGTGATCGGCTCGCTGATAAAGATGGGGCTGCGAATGTCCTCCCTGCGCATCGACTGCTGACAGGAGCGGAGCAGGGCGAGCGGCGCGCCGGCAGGAGGAGTGTCTTCAACCATCCGGAGGACTCCAAGCAGGAAAAAGATCACTGTTTAATCAAACTGTGTGCATATATTTTTTTTCCAAAAAACGAAAGGATGGCGCGCTGCAAGTCTCCATTCCACTGCTGTAGCGCAGCAGACTCCCTTTAACAAAGATATAAAACAGATGGAGTCCAACGTCACTGATTAATTATGAATGAAGATTTACAATCAGGGCTGAAGACAACAGAGCTACTCTGAATGTTTAAAGGTGATTTCCTGCGTATTATGGATAGGTTTAAATCAAATTGTGCATTTATTGATTTTTTTTAAGCTTAGAAGTAAAAACGTGTTGATAAGTTCCAGCTTTGACTCTGGGAACCTTATCTGGGCTTTTTTGACAGCATCCATCCTCTTGGGGAGGAAGGCTGTGGAGAATAAAATTGATTTAGGCATTACAGTAGTCATTTGAGGTCCTGTCAATCTTCTCACTGTGATGAGATCAAAGTGCCACCTCAACATGTTGGCTTACAAAATTAAGCCGGAATGAAATATTGCCGCCCTGAGCTGGGGCTCATTCATCATTCTCCCATAATGCACACATAATAAACTATTTAATCTTGTACTGATTTGAAGTAAAAGATTTTACCCAGTCATTTTCTCTAAAAATAAGGAACGAGTGGGAAAAAGTATGTATTGAGGGTTGGAGGTGGAGGGAATAAAGCTTTAATGAAAAGAGAAAAAGGCCCAAGGGATGGATATCAAAAGAGAGTGGATGTGCATAATTCATCTCAGATTATTTCATAAAGCCCCCAAGAAGGGCTTTCTTTAGCCTCCCCTTTTATTACATTTTTTTTAAATATTGGAGCAGAGAGAACATCCACTTTGCTTCACCAAAGAAGTATGTTAGTTAGCTTTATTTGCTAAATGACAGCTTTCAGAAAAGCCTTTTTAAAACACTTAAAGGATAATGTTTTGCTGCTCTATGTGGGAAACTACTCTTAAAATGCAGGCGTGCTCATCCCTGATATTAACTGAAGTCTTGCATCAGATCGACTAAAGGAACAGAATTTCATGTTGAGACAGTTCTACTTTGAGATTTGGTAGCACTTATGTGAAACTGTCACGCAGATATCATGTGTTTGCATGCCACTGGAATTTCACAAGTTTGTTTTTAGAGGGTGTGGCTGCTAAAAATGATCCACAACCTGAGTCTGTGCATATGACACAGTCAATTGCTTCTCATGACTTGAGCACACCCCCCTCTGCTGGTGTCAACCAGCACAAATATCTTCTCTGCATTTGATCTGGCTGCAGGGGCCCCGGGTCTTAGTCCAAGAACACTAATTCAGGCCCACAGGAAGGCTTTGGTATCCATTGCAGTTCGAACAGGGTTTATTGTGAAAGTATTTTCATTTCACAAAGCCGCTGCGTGTAAGTGGGACAAAACATCGCCCAAGTCCCGAAGATCTAAGAAGCATCAGCACAGCAGCTGCAGCGGGTCTCTGCTGGGACCGTGAGCTGTGCACGCTGTGTGGTATATCTGCAGATTTAACCAGAAAAATGCTAAATGTGATCAGTGATGCCTGTGAGGATAGAAAATCCATGGAAGGCTTGATTTTGTAACAAAAAAAGAACATTTCAAGTTGGAGTTACCTGAAAAAATTCACCATGAACTGTATAATGTCGGCTCTTTTAAAGACACTACTCCAGTGAAAATTATGTTTTTGGTGTTTTTTAAGGAACTATACCATGTTTTTCTTCAGCCTTTTACGTAAACAATATCCATGAATATATGATCATATCTTACCTTTGGCACACTAAAGAACAAATCATTACTGAAATATGAGTTATTTTTGTGGACTCTTCACACCCGGAAGTAAAACGACTCGATCTCTGAGGCAACGCCTTTCACTCCTTGTGGGTGACGCCCAAATCATGACGGCAAACTAGAGCCTGCCTCAGAAACGTGTCAGCAGCTCATGAAAACAAACAACGCTATGGGTCTGGCATCTTCATCAGGTTTGATTGTCGGAATGGAGCCAGCTCTAAGGATCAGTTTCCCGGACAATCCACTTTGATACAGGCCAAGGTTAAAGCAGTCATCTGGGAAGTGGTGGTCACAGACAAAAAGTTGCTGGCCGGTCTATCGCGCGCTCCCGAAGATAAACTCCACCCATTTCTGATGAACAGGCTCTTTTTTGGGGAGGCTGAACAAACACTAAAGTCTCTCGCAGCCTAAAAAACATTTTCTCCACCTAAAAGACATTGCATTGTGAAAAAAGCTAGCCATTGTGTTCTCTGCATCAAGAGGAACTACTTCTTCTATGAGTTGTTTTGTTTATCGCCGCTAGCTCCACGGGGAAACTGAGTGTGTTAGCCAGGGACGTGGCTTGCAGTGTAGACTCTTACTGGTAGAGGGTGTTGTCATTGGTTCTCACTGGCCTACGTCACACGTTGAAGAGCCGCTCGTTTTCGTGGGTATGGGAGGGGCTGCGGCTAAGAGCGGTGGTTTTTAGATGATTACCTAAAAATGTGTGAATGGATCAAAATACCACTTTGAGGTTCTTTACAGTGAGGAATGAACAGTATAATACACTTAAAAGCTCAAAAGGTTGATTTTTCATGGTATGGGCTCTTTAACTTGTTTTATGTGGCATTTTTCTCATCATGGATGACATATAGGAAGACAATTAAGCTTAAAACTGCCTTTCTGAGTATTACTCTATTCAAATTGTTGTGAATTAGAAGCAGACGACAAACTACAGTTGGAAAAAGCTTGTAGCAGTGACATAGGTGCTGCAGTTGCTGGGCCATAAGCTCTTTGCTCCCCTTCATTCCGATGCATCCACTTGCAGACAAATAGATCCACGAACGTCTTCGTTTTCCTCATCTTAGCTGCCGTGTGGCTCGAAACAGTACGGCTGGATAGCTCCAAAGTTGGTCACCATTTTTGTTGCACCGCTAATGTTAGGTTGGGATTGTGAGGGGCTGTAAGATACAGGGAGAGCGTAACCTAAAGGATGATGGGAAGTGGGGAGAGGCTTACCCCGCGCCAGCAGTCTGTCCCACAACTCAGAGGTGAATTTTTGATGAACTCCTGCCACTCTGCAGAAACTCTGTCCTAGAAACTAACACAAGTTTTTAAATTGTGGATAAAAAACAGCATAATCAAAAATAAAAGACCACTGAGAACGCTTTTCCAATAGATCAAAAGATGATCGGTGTGGGACTTATTACAAATCAGACAAGTTCATCAGTGGCTCAACGTTGAATTTTGATGACACTAACCAGGTGATGACATATGTGGGAAGAACGTGTCAGGTTGTGTAATGTGCGTAAATGAACCTGCATTGTGCTGGACAGCTTGAAGCTGATTGATTTTGAAGCTTGTGAGTTTTGACGCAATCCCCTGGCCGAAAGACAAACAACCTCCTTGTGGCACTCTCATCAGTTCCATCCTCTCGCTGCTCATTGCTCATCCAACTCTGGCATCTGCTGTTACTCATAATCAATAGTGCTGGGATCTCAATTCTGCCCAGAGCAAACAGAAGCCTATTTATATATAGCTCCCACAGAATATTGTTACTATTTTTGCTGTATCTATTTAGTAACTTAATACAAGAAAACATTTCATATTCTCTTTTCCTTCTCTTCAGAGACATTCATTTCGACTGCACACTGAATTGTTTTTGCAGTTTTTTTTGTTGTCAGATCAGCCAACACATTTTCCAACATTTGGCAAGCCCATGTGTTCAGCCCTAAGTCCTTTTTGATCCGGCACAGACTTGTAAGCTATAGATCTTCAGGAATGAATGATTCATTGAATTCTGACACAATCTGTAGCCTGAAGTTCAATATTGCCCCATATGATTTTATACAAACTTATTACAGACTCAGCAGCAGCAAAACTCTGTGGTGCTCTCGGTTGCTCTTTCGGCCCCGCTGCCCTTTGATTGATTTTGAGGAACGACCACAAGAAACGGAGTAATGAATTACACAGGACAGAATAAGCCCAGGACTCTTCATCAGAGTGGGCTGTTTTATTCTTTGGTATTGATCTGAACACAACATACAAATGGCTGTGATGTCACATGCAGCAGGTCAGAGCCTTAAGGTGTTCTCTCTGTGGCTGCAGAGCTGAGATTTATCAAAGGAAAACAGCAAAGAAAGATTTGACTTTTTGAAATATTGAGGGCATTAAGTTTTCATACAGTATTCTAAATGAAAAAAAAGAATTTGTGAGCAAAGATGTATTTTTTATTTTGTATAATGTTCATATAGTTGGCTCACTTCACAGAAGCAGCTTGTAATTAATGAGAAAAGATGGGGCGACTGTTTCATTTTATGAGGAAGACAACACAGACTTTATGTGATGATTACAGAAGCTTAACAAGATGCTATTAGAAGAGAACAAAAACTCTCTGAGTTGATGTAATGTAACAATCTGTGCAGAAGAAATGGTGCTGTTAGATGAAGCTGCATGCATGTAAGCTTTGTCTCATTCCACGGTTGCAGTGAGGGTGTATTCAGGTGCTGATCAATGGACGGGCAAAGTGCCGCATGGGCAGCCTGTCCCCTGCTCAACAGTTTAGTATGAGGGCGTGGAAAGAGAGCAAACCACACGTCACTCTCATTGTGTCAGTTCAGAGCAAAGACTCTAGAAGATCCACTCCAATGAAAATTGCGTTTTTGGTGTTAACATGTTCTTGTGATACTTTTCTAATAATTGTGGCACCAGTTATTAAAATAATCGAGCATTTTCTGGTACAAGCACCAAATTTGGTATGGATGTAGTACCTTAGGATCCCCTCTTTCAGAAAACACGATAGGCATGAGAAAATACAAGATTTTAAAATATATATCATTTAATAGTATTGTGTAGATACTCTTCAAGTTTAAAGACTGCATTCTGTGAATAAAAAAACCCATGTTATTTATTACTGAGGAAAATAGACACTGACTTTTTTTGTAACAATTGACTGTATAGCTGCCATCTGTAAAAATGGTGGCCATTATAGATTTTTTTTCTCGTGGCTAACGTACTTTTCCAAAAGAGGGGATCCTAAAGTACATCCATGCCAAATTTGCTGCTTGCATGCATGCTAGCTTGACATATATAAGATTAAAAGTGAATTTCTGGAAAATTCTTTGTTCAAATTGTGGTAATCAGGAGCAGACAAATAATGCAGTTTGAAAAATCTTGTAGTTGTTTTGTACAAACTACAGTCGACGGGCCACATGCAGTCAAAAAGATCCATAAATGTCTGTATTTTCCTTGTTAAAGCTGAAATCTGGCTCAAAATGGTACAGCTGGATAGCTCCAATAATGTTTGCTATTTTGGTTGCACCGCTAATGTTAGACTGGGGGTGTTTGGGGCTGCATATAAACAAGGGCATGATGGGAAATGAGTGCAGGCTTACTCCCCGCCAACTGTCCCGCCCACAACTCTGATACAAATTTCTAACAAACTCCTGTCGCTCTGCAGAAACTATGTACTAGAAGAGGACACTTTTTGAAAATTTGGACTAAAAATGATTTAAAAAATCCACTGGGAACACTTTTAAAATAGATCAAAAGCTATTGAAGTTGGACTTGAAAAAACAGCTTCAGGTAATATTTTAAAAAGCCAAACGATCCAGAGTCTACTGATTTAATATGTATGTGTGTTTTTGTTGCTATGGAGCTGTTTCCTTCAAACTCCATATAGATTTTTTCTTTAAAAAAAAAAAGGTTTCATGAAGGTTTGCATCTCTTTTAAAGCACCTGCCTGCAACTAACTAAAAATCTAAATGACCAAGACTTCGGAGCTTAAAACCATCTTTTATATATGGCATACATTTGAAGATCCGCATCCACTCAGTTCTAACCACCAATCTTCAAAGTCCAAACTCTCCATCTGAGCTATGTTGTACAGGATAGTTTTATTTTGGCAGGATTCATGTTAGTGTCAGGGACCACGGGATGACATGTCTCATCCCAAGAATTGCAAGGAGATGAGTTTTAGCCTTGTTCATCCAGCAGTTATATATTTGGCCCCAGTATCTGACACATTCTGGCAGCTTGCTGCAGTTCAGGAAAGGCAGGTTTAAAATCAACATTAAATATTCATCTTATGTATTACAGGCTGAGCCGTTCGTCCTGTGATTAAGCCGCTCCAGTGTTTATTGGGAGTCTGTCTTGTGAATCATTTTTGAAGCAAAGGAAACACAGAGTTACAATTCTTGAGCAGAATGAAGTAAATAATGCCACGTGTGAAAAGTAAACATTGTTCCACTCTATTTACAAATGAAATTAGATTCTTAACAATAATACATTCTGGTTAAAAACTGTTGATTTGAAGAGCTTCATAGAAATCTGTTTGTTTACTGATATCTTTAATTTGGAGGATGATGCACCTGATTAACAGATGAATCCACTCCGATGACCATAACATTCAAAATACACCAAATCCATACAGGTCACTGTTGTGTAATTCTGGCTAAGGTGGTAATTGCAGAGAGGTTTTTAAAATGATAAATTTACTTGGTAACATTTACTAGGGTCACTTTTTTACATGTTTTTGTAATCTTAGGAGCAAAAGTGGGCTGTCCAGTGGTGTAGTGGTTAGCACCCTCACACCACTGTAAAAAGGCCCTAGATCAAATCCCAGCTGGGGCCCTTCTATGTGGAGTTGAGCATGTCTGATTAGATTTTTTTGGATTACCATTCTTATTCAACAAGACTGATCATAAATAGATTAATCATAAATGAAGTAAAAAAATAAATAAAATGATGTGATTGTGTATTGACAGAAACCTGTTTTTTTTAACATAGTCACACACCAATAGAATTTTACAGAAAGAAGAAAAAAACTTTTTTTTTAAACTAAACACAAGAAGATCTAAAACTTCAACAATTTAATCTTTAAGATCACTTGACTGATCATCATATAATTATCATGAAGTTTAGCTTAATCTCCGTATAGTTTTAAATACAAATATACATTAATCCATAATAATGTTCTCTTTGTCCATGTATGTTTTTTTTCCTTTTTCAGGCACTTCAGGTTCCTCTAACAGTCTGAAAACATGCTCCGCACTTTAACTGGTATCTTTAAACTGCCCACTCTTTGCCTACCAGTAGATGGGTTGGGGCCCGTGACCCTGAAAGGACTTCAGTGGGATCTGAAGATGGATGAATGGATGAATAGAGCAGAATCATGTGGTGTTACATAAAGTTTAACTGATGTAAAAGCAGTGTTAATTTAAGAAATGAGGTCTGAAGAGAAAGCGTCTTGTGAAAAAAAATAAAATTTTCTAATTAAAACATGCTTGATTTATAGCTCACTGTGTTTGGAATTAGCCCCAAAAAAATCTAAATTATGTTTAAATTCAGGCATTTCCACAGACTGAAATTAAGCTTTTTAAATTTTTTGACAACAAAATGTTTATTTAAGTGTAGAATATTAACACTAATTTCTTCTATATTTTGTACACTTTTTTTCTCAATGTGTTTGATTATTTTTATTAAAAGTGTAACGTCAAGTTTATCCTTTCATGAAAACACAATGAATATATAGTCATAAATTATTGTTATGTCCAACACATCACTTAAAGCTGAACTTTGTTGGCAAGACTTGTTAAAAACTGTTATACCTGTTGATGCAGACAAAAATCTTTTACTATCAACTGACACTGATGTTGTAATAATGTAATGCATATCTAGAATACCCCACCATGAACTGCCACCTTAACATGGTGGAGGGATGTGAGTGCTCAAGTGATCTCAGGAGCTATGTTGTCTGGGGCTTCTGCCCCTGGGAGGGTCTCCCATGGCAGACAGGTCCTGGGTGACGAGCAAGACAAAGAGCGGTTCAGAAGCAGGAGCTTGGTCCGCATACCCAGCACTAAGTCAGACCTGTTGGCTTCATCGAGCCAGGACCTTTAGCATGCATTGGAACCATTGTTAGCCAGGGGCTGAAGCGGCTGGGATGAGGGTCAGCACCACTAAGTCTGAGGCCATGGTTCTTGACCGGAGAAAGGTAGTTTGCTCCCTCTGGCTGGGTGGAGTGCACCTGCCCCAGGTGGGAATGTTTCAGCACCTTAGGGTCTTGTTCACGAGTGAGGGAAGATCAGAGTGTGAGATCGACAGGCGGATACGTGTGGCGTCCACCATTATGCGGTCACTGTACCGGTCCAATGTGATGAAGAGAGAGCTAAGCCAGAAAGCAAAGCTATCAATTTACTGGTCGATCTTTGTTCCAATACTTATCTATGGTTGAGCTCTGGGTCATGACCGTAAGAAGGAGGTCACGGATACAATATTGGTTATGTTTATTGTTTAAGTTTTGGGTTTATTTGCGATTTATGTATTATGTAAAAGAAACGAATGTGTTTGAAACCATCTAACAAGTTAATGCTGCTAGCTAAGGGAAAGCATGGTTGTGAATCAAAAAAAGAATGATAAGTTTATTGTTTTAATTTTCTTCAGCTCTTAGAGTGTGACTATGACTGTGAAGTAATAAATGGGTTGGAATACCCCACCGTCGTCCATCAGTTGTGATCTTTGAGTGCATCGTCGGAATTAAGTCTGGCTGGAATGTTACAGTGTGACCCAATTTATTTTGGACAAATGCAAAAAATGGATATCAATTAAGTTTTCCACCAACCTCATTAAGATGTTACATTTCACTTTTTATCTGTTTTAAACAGCAAATCTGACATTGTGTTTCAACTACTGATGTGACGTTCTGTGTCGAGGCGTGTGTCGAGTAGTGGAGGAGGAGTTTCTGCGAAACTTGAGGCTTGCTACATCTAGGGAAGGAGCCAAAAATGATGACGTCCGGAGCTTCACTGCCTGGCTGTGCCGCGTGACTGAATCATGGAGTGGTTCATATTGTGCCGTGAGTCTTGACAGCGGCATGAATCCTGCAGGCTCCATACACTGAGACCTACAGGAGATTTATCGGAAACTGTTGTTTTTAAACCAATGTGTCTCATAAACAATAATCACTGGCCATTTCTCAGTGTTACAAAAGCCCAATCTTTATCCACAGTGGTCCTTCATTTATTGTGGGAGTTACATTCTAAAGAAAACCAACGATAGACAATATCAGCGAAATATTCATCTTAAAATTTTCAGAATACTGGTAATTATAGGTGTTTTAAAGCTGTAAAGCTCCAGCTTTATTCAGTGATGTGACACTCTGGATGGAGGCTTCACAGCATGTGCTGGTGCCAGGTAGGGGAGGGGGAGTTTCTGTGGTGACCAGAGAGTGCTTCATCAAGGGGAGGAGCTGAAAATTATGACGTTTAAAGCTTCGCCGCCGGAACGTACCACGTGAGTGATTCATGGAGTGGTTCAGATTGTGCCGCGGGTTTGACAGCGGCATGAATCATGCAGGCTCCATTCATAATGTGGGTGTTTGATGGAGAGTTACAGTTAGAGAGAACTGGACAGAGGGAAAGATAGTTTGGAGATTTAGAGAAATATTTTTGAATAAAACAAATAATTGTCCCTTAAACACACAGGCCTGATCTCAGGGTAATAAAAGCAGGATCACTGGCCAAACCCAAACAACCCTCACATAGACCAACAAAAACAGGAGAAAATATGCACAAAATAAAATGGCAGTTCACTCCTACAGCTTCACTTTAAAGCATAAAAAGCAGAGTGGCCCTGAACATAAAACTACACCACAGACTATATAACATTAACAGCACACACCAGGTGCCAGTGGCAACCATTGCGGCAAGACTCCCTTCCCACCAGATGGAGGTCCACACGGTGCTTTTAAAGGCTGCCCCCATGAGCTCTGGTCCAATTGGGAGCCACGCCCCTTCAGCACCACAGCTGAAACAAATCAACAGAGAGAGACACACAAAGATCTATAAAAATACAGAGGTCACACTCTGACGGAAATAATACACAGAATACAAAGATATGAAGAAAAAACAAAACCAAATACAGCTGGGGCTGTAATAATGAAACAAAAAGTGTTGAAAAGATGTAATCTCACAATCAGTTTCAATCTCAAGTCATATAGGCCTTTGATGCCTATTAGAAGGAAGTCAACATTTTACTTTAATGTAAAATTTACTTTTTAAATTTTAAAAAAATTCAAAAATACATATGAAGCCAGAGCAAAAACTTCTTTATTTTAGATGAGAACCTTATGGGAAAATTTTAAACATATTTTACATGGATGTTCTAAATGATTTCATAATGTCAGGCAGTTTTGAATCTTCCTTTTTTTGTGCAAAATTTCCCCTGGATATTAAGCATGAATATCTAAAGTAGTCTCAACTCTGAACATGAGCCAGCGGACACCTTTCTCCAGTGACTTTAAAATTGGCTGTGAAGCAACATGTGGACTGAGATAAAGAGAGCACTTTCACACCGCTCTGCAGCAGTCAGAGATGTACACCTTAAATCCCACTGAACACTGGAGCGCTTACACTTTGGATGCAAAATTATATAAAAGAAAAAACGCTATTGTTTTCAAAGTCCCAATCATGTTTTGATCTTTTCTTTAAAGCATTCCCAATGGTCTTTTAATTGTGGTTATACAGTTTTTAGGCAAAATCAAAAAACCTGTGTTGTTTTCTAGGACACAGTTCCTGCAGACCGGCAATAGTTCATTAAAAATTCACCTGTTGTGTATGTGCGAATTAATACGCCCTACTTTCCCATTTATTAGCCTTTTTAGAGCCCCTTTACTGATCCAAAGCCCAAACTGAGATGAAGCTGAAGGATTCATAGAGCGATTAAAAACACTGCTGGGCAGCCATAACAGTCCAGTCAGCTCCTTGTTGTAGGAGTCTTTTTCAGCTCATACAAAAGTAATCTGAGGCTCAAACTATGACTGGCCGCACCCAACTGAAACTGTTCAGCCCTTTCAAGTCTTCCCATGGCACCACAATAATAAATCCAGCCTGAGAAATAATGGTGCAAAGACTTCTCAGCCTCTTCAAAATCATTGACATGGCAAGAAAAATGAATACTTCTCAACGTGGACTGTTAGGTTTTTTTTTAAATGCTTGGTCAGTGGTGGTTGGAACCAAAAAATCAGCTAAATGCTCTCCTGTGCATGAAGACGATCACAGCAATTTTTGAGGCACCTTGCAGCCACAACCAAGGAAGTGCCTCCAAATGTGCACAAACTCACACAAGTGCAAAGATTTAACACTAATTACGCTTAAAGTGAGTGTACTTAATATCATCTGATTATCAACAAATGTATTTGATTGTTTTTTTGAAATATGCACTAATCACATGTTGGCCATCTTTGACTTTGTCAAACTGAAGGAACTCCAGAGACACTTAATGAGATGATTCTTGATGGTCTGACTATATTTCGATTTGGTATGAATTAGAATCAAAAATAGGCATTTTGGTCTCTTTTTGATCATTTATATATTTTCATGAACTTTATGCTTCCACTGCGTATGGGAGGAGCTACTGTCGAAAGCTTTTATCCTCATCGCTACATGGAAGTCATGACATCTCATTTACAATGTATGGAGTGATGTTGAGAGATCAGGTTTATTCATTTTGGCGAGCTCTACAAAAGCACAAATAAGCATGTCTCCATGTCTGGGGTCATGAGATCATTCAGAGGCTCTCAGCAAGATTCACCATCTACTGCAGGAGCTGGGTTTAATGATGGCCGCTTTCAGCAGTACTTCTACTTCTCTGATGACTATTTGTCCTGCATTATTCCAAGGAGGGAAAAAATAAAACTATGAATACAATTAGAGGATCTTTGTATTATTGTCTCCATAAAAACATGAACAATATAATAAAGTTGATTTTGGACTCCACCTGCTGATTAAATCATTAACACGGCACAGACCAAAACTGATTGTTTGACGTGACATGAATTCTTTCCCTAAGTTCAAATATTTGGACCCTGGACACGGCGCTCAAAACGTGTTGCAGCCGGACCACCGTAACTGATGCTTAAAAAGCGCCGCAGGACCTCTGATCACGTCTGTGTGTTGACTAAACACTGAAACTGGACGCCCCTGACGTTAAAATTGCATTTGGTGTTAGCTTTAGGGAGAAATGTAACTATGTTGTATTGTAAAAAGCCTTACATTTTTTTCACCTTAAACAAGCAGGGACAGGAAGGTGCTTCTTCTTCTTTTCTTTTTCTACTGTTTACTAGCAGATGGCCACCCTCTAGAGGTTTGATGCAAAATGTCAAAGCGGTGCAAATCTTGTTCCAGGCTATTTGTTCAGAGCTCTGCTCTAATATATGAAAGATGCGCTGTCATATTGTTGTTATTATTATTGTTATTTTTAATTAAAATAGTTGTTATTGTGTACATGGAATTTGAATTTATCAATATTTATTGTTGTTAGTATGTGTGTTTTAAGGTTTTTACCTATTGACTGCTGACCGATTAAATAAAGATTTGGAAAATTAAAGTGGCAGTCTGAGTAAATCGACCTTCAACCTTGGATGCTCAGCCCTTTTCAAGTGTGGGAAAAGCACATTAAAAAATTAGGATACACTTGACACATATAATTCCGACACAAACCGCAATTATTAATTTCTTCTCCATGATCAATTTTCAACTGTTTGGTGTTCCATTTTGGTCAAAGTTCAACTGTTTAGTGTTTAAGCAGTTGAAAGTTCCACTGGTCAAACCTTTAGCACACTTTTAAAGAACGCCTGGTTTGTACGTAGAGCCACACTTAAAAACTGCAAAGTGACGCGTGGATGCAAGAGTTCTGAACTCGAAGGCCCAACACAGGTTTACATGGACCTGTCATTGAAAACGGCTGCTTGAACATCAGTTGCCAAGCCCAGAGTGTTCGTAGCTTGAGAGTCCAAGGGAAATTACTCCCTTTTGAAAGCTGCCTCCAGTGGTTATTAAAGGAATAGCAGCATCTGGTGCCTCTTCACATCTAGAAACGAAGGATGGAGGCTTGTTTAAGTGACATGTCTCAAAGACGAGACCTCATAAGAATTTCAAAGCAAAATGTTGTTGGGAAAAGTGACACAAGCAACACTTGCAGATGAATTATTATAATCAATAACACTTATACATCTAAATAAAGGATAATTTATCAGTGATGTTACATCCACAAGAGTTGTCCAAGGCTGTGTAATTGTTCAACACTATTTTACAAACACAAACAAACATTTTCCTCATTTAAGGATAAAAACATCTTTACTCTGGGTCATATTTGCTTTTTTGCAAAATTTAAATGAAGGGTGGAGGGGTTGTGCACTGTAATATGAGCCCAAGGGAAACCAAAACAGGGTGTATAAAAAAACCTCTTAGTATAAAAGCGTAATGAAATGTAAATCTCTTACCCATTCATTAAAACATCACCTCCTGTGAAAATTGAGTTGAAAGGTTGTTCATTTATCTAGATTATGTTTTATTAATATGTTATCGTTCAAATAAATAGAAAACAAGGCTGACCATTTTCACCTTGAAAATTTATCACTGAAACAAAATGTAGACTCACTCAGATTTCATTCTAAGATTTTGATTAGCCAAGTTAAATGTATTAATGATTTAGCTTTTCACTTACTGTGAGTTAAGAGTCAGCCACTGCAGCCAACAAAAATAACAAGATTAATGTGAGGTCACATTTTCTTTTAAAAGAATTACAAAATCATTAAAGATGTAAAAAGGTGAAATATTCATTCATTCATTCATTCATTTTCCAACCCGCTTTATCCCTTTCGGGGTCACGGGGTTGCCGGAGCCTAACCCGGCTACTCATGGGCGAAGGCAGGGTACACCCCTGGACTGGTCGCCAGTCTGTCGCAGGGGTCAACATCACACACCCACACACACTCACATCCACACCTAGGGACAATTTAGAGTGCCCAATTAACCTATGAAGCATGTTTTTGGACGGTGGGAGGAAGCCGGAGTACCCGGAGAAAACCCACGCATGCACGGGGAGAACATGCAAACTCCACACAGAAAGGTCCACCAGCCAGGACTTGAACCGGGAACCTTCTTGCTGTGAGGCAGGAGCGCTAACCACTGCGCCACCGTGCAGCCCCAAGGTGAAATATATATAGTTAAAATATAAAATAAAAGTAATACTTGATTTTTATAATTTAACAGGGAACATACCATAATTTCAAAAAATATTTATTTTGAGATGCTTTGAAAAACCACATAGAGCTGTCATTTCATCACCGACGATCATTTAAAGAGTAAAGTTGCAATTATCTTTTAATGAAAATAGATTTCAGTTTTTTTTTTTATTTATTTTTTTTATTATGCAATGAAGTTTTTGCAAGCTGAAAATGGACGTGGTCATAATGTTCATAAATACAAGCAACTAACATCATGATACATGATGCAAACGGATAAAAGTCATGAAAATGTGAAATTAATAACATTTGAAAGCTCTGGACAAACTGGACCAGGGGTATGCAACCTTCTACATTTAAGAGTCATTAAGGTCGATTTCTCACTGACCTCAACCCAAAAGTCTTACTTCACCCTTTAGGAAAAAAAAAGGACACTGATTTGTATTTATGTTATTGCTACTGTTGTGATAAATGTACTGTAAATGAACTTTTTTGTATTAATTTAACATAAACATACAGAGAAAAAAAAACCTTTTTGAAAGATATGAAATAGTTTTTACCTTTTGATAGAGGCTCACATGACTTTCAAAATAAAATGAAAAGCGCTGTACAAAATGTGTCAAAATAAAATACACCCTGTGTCACATGTCAATGTATCAAAATGAAAAATGAAAATGATCTTTTTTCTGCTTTTTTTTTCTATGCAGACTTCTGTCTCCAAAACAAACTGATTCACTGGAGTTCTTCACCGCTGCTTCTGCAAACAGCAACCACTTGACCCTGGATCCCTTTCCTTGGTAATGTTTTGTTTTTAATCAGAATTAACAGCTGAGACTTCATTTTAATGACAGTTCATTTCAAAAAAAGAAGCAACGTACCATTAAAAGGGAGATTTACAACTTCTGTGGAGTTTTCAAAATCTGACTGCAATATTACAGCACTAAGCCCAGTTGGCAAGATGAAGGCCTGTTCAAGGTGTTAAATTTATCCTTGCAAGTTTGGCTGGTATGCAGACCCCCCCCCATTTGGAAAAGCCTTACAAAGCTTAACATGAACCCAAGCAAAACAAAGTTACTTTAAACCAAGTAAGAGTGCATCAACTTTGAAGCCCTGTTCAAATGGATTTCACATGACTGACAGTGGCGTTTTCAATTTCACTGAAAATATATTTAGAAAAATGACTTTTTTTTCTGTCTTCTAAGAGGGGGTTCTGTGGGCCTAACTCAAACTTGTGTGCATCCCAGATTTTAAAGTATATACTAGTAGGATGAACTTTTGATTGGAAATACATTTGAATTGCAAAAATGAAGGGGGATAAGCTTGATGTTTTTCTTTGAGTTCCAGATCAGAATATAATCTTTCAGTTTTTTTAATTCAAACTTTGTTGTAAGTTTTTATTGCAGCTAAACAATTCTAAAGCATGAAGGCCTCAGGGTCACTAACCCTCTGCCTAAGGATCCAGAAATACACCATCAACTCAAAACTTTATTCAAACTCAGACTCTTCCATCAACGAAAATATTTATTATTGAAGCCGTGTGGCCCTTCAGATTTTCAAGAATAAGGTTTGTTAGGATTAATGAAAACCCTGATGGGTGCCTGTCTGAAAGAAATAAACCAAGATTCACCAATCAACTATCATATAATTTGCTAAAATCAAATATAAGTATGTCAAATTCCTGAAATAGATAATGCCGTCTTTGTTGCATGAAATGTTTTGGAAATGAACCACATACACGCAACTCCAAACTTGTAAAAAAAAAAATCCCCCCTGCAAAGACAGCTGGATTATTGATCTATTTTTGTACATCAGCTTGAAGGAAAAAGGTAGTTTTCACTCATATCAGAATCCTCAGAATGCCCACAGTATTTGGAAACAAACTTTAGAGGGGAAAAACTGAAAAATAAAAATACACTACCCACAATCTGTTAGGGAAATTGGGAAAAACTCTGTGGATGTCGTAAATACAGCTTTTGTTTGATTTCACAGAGTTTCAGGATAAAGAGGTAATTGTATTGGGGTGATAGAGACACCTCATTTAGTGTTTTCTATATAGTGGTCATTTTTTCACATTGCGGTCTCACTGTGAACACTGTGTCTCACTTATGGGGCCTAACCTATAAAGTTCAGCATCTCTGGTAAATGGTGTTACACTACAGAGGCTCATTGATGCTGATGTATTTGAGAATCTGCATTTTCTATGGGTATGACCAAGGAGATGAAGTGAGAGAAAGTTTGGTCTACAAACTATAAAAAATTATGAAAAAAAAATCATATATTTGAGCTTCTGCAAATGTTTATTTTTGCAACCATGATGCCAAACTTCCATGATAAAGAAATAGCCCTGAAGTTTGGTTTCTATTAAACTAATTGCAATTTCTCGTCTAGTCTTGCAGTATTCTTCACTTACATAATTTGCATCAAGTGAAAACTCTTAAGTTCCATCCATCTATTTTCTAAACCAATTTTGTCCCTTTCGGGGTCACGGGGCTGCCGGATCCAAACCACTCCTGAGCAAAGGCAGCGTAAACCCCGGACAGGTTGCCTGGCTGTCGTAGGGCAACTCTTAAATTAATTTCTCAAGTTTTGAAAAAATCTCTCTTAAGAGAGTTGATATCGAGTGGGACTCTGGGTTTGAGTACAACTACTTGTAAAAACAAACTTTAATGACTATCGTCTGACAAGTTCCCATTAAATTCATTGAAGATGTCTCATTAGCAAATCAATGCACGATGCTTTTGTAAAACAATCTTTTTTCCGGAGTCAAATCAAACATCCAAACAAAGCTCACAGATTTGCATCTATAACCTTGTCCATCTCTTGAGGGTAATGTTTTGGTGTAATACTGCCTTCAGACATGCCAAATTGACCCTTCTTTAATTGGAGTTGGAATGTCCCAGAAGGATCAGCTTCATTTCTGAGATTGTGAGGCTCTCAAACTAACAAGCTGAGTTTCAAGTACTAAGCGGTACAACGAATTACCATTTGAAACCATTATGATACACCTGTGTTTAAAGCAGTCATTAGTACACTGAGACCTCATTCCACTGACTGCTTCCCACTATTTATTTGCTTTTCCACCAGACCTTGTGTTTGTTGTGCATCCTCTACAGAATACCTTAAATTTAGCTTTTCATACTAAGCTCAAAATGCAAACTTTTGGAACACAAATAAAAATGTATGAGTTAATTGATGAAATGAATAAAATGATTATGACAAATTTTAGGGCTACAATCATTTAATCTAAATAATCTCAGAAAAGATGTATTCACAATTATTTGTATATGTATTTGTGAAGTTACTGTTGTTGTACTCCCAGGACTCCTTTCTTAGCAACTTTATTTATTTTTGTCAGAGTCTCTGAACATCTCCAACAGCTCGGAAAAAAATGTCAACAGTAGTTTTTTATTTAAAATGAAAAGTTTCCAGAGGTATGGTGAAAACAAGTCACCTCTTATGCTATACGTACACACCAGGCATGTGATCAATTATTCATTTCTCCCCTTTGATCACTATTCAAACGGTTGGCATTTATGTGAACTAAAAAGAACGCCATCCATACATCACTACCAAATCAGAGTCCCTGGTTGCTCAAAGATCAACTGGTTTAACTTTCAACGGGCATTCAGTGGCCGCACGATTTGTAGGTGGAGCCTAAAAATGGCCTTTAAAACTTGTGTAGCGATGCATGAATGCAAGAATTTTAAGCAGGGAAGCCCTAAATTCACATATATTTGCATTTACATGAACTTTTCTTTCTAAGTGGTTACTTAAATACCCGTAGCATTACACACATAAAATTCAAAAAAGTTAATTTTGAACGATATTGGCATTTAATATCTGATGTCCTGTTATTTTTTTTATTCATTTCATATTTTCCGTTGTTGATGTATTTGTGCCCAAGTC
This sequence comes from Adrianichthys oophorus, assembly GCA_036245035.1. Taxonomy (NCBI): domain Eukaryota; kingdom Metazoa; phylum Chordata; class Actinopteri; order Beloniformes; family Adrianichthyidae; genus Adrianichthys; species Adrianichthys oophorus. The sequence continues at coordinate 23,398,836 of BSAI01000104.1, forward strand.
TTCAATGTCATGATTATTTTACATTATCAGGTTTGAATGAGACTTATTTCCTTTATACGTCGTAAAACAAAAAGATAAATGAAGGTTTCTGATTATTAGGATCATGTAGCTCCATTATGTTTCAAACATGTTTGTCTATTTCACAGTATGGAGTAAGAGATAACTCAAGGGTACCAACTACCAATAGAGGGCTCTCACAGTGACAAAGACAGAGATGAAGCAAATACTTTCTCAGGATGCTTCCCAGCTTCTGGCAAGAGAAAGTAAATCACTTTAAGGCTGTCATACCACAAACCATCAACCTCCTATTTAAACCAAAACATTTGCTGCATACATCTTGTTTGAAGCCTGTGTGCAGCATCCCACACTGTAGAGTGTGGAGAAATGGTGGCATTTAAAAAGCTGATTTCACTCCTATCTTTTCACAGAAGGTCAGCTGTCAGGAGCAAATCCTGGCATGACTTTAATCAGCAAATAAGTGCATCCAGCTTATAGGGCACACTAACAAACTGCAAAACCCCTTTTAAAAGTTCCTCTGGTAGACTAACTAGAGCATAACTGTTATTGTGAAAGCTTACCTACTGGGACACACTTCCTTAAAAAGTAAGCACCTCACTATCCCTGGAGATGGTAGCTGATATAGCTTTAGCAGAACATTCACATTTTCTGCACAGAAACTATTACTAACTTAATGTGAAAAAGGCACAAAAGCAGATTAAAGTACAGTTTGAAAGCAATCCTTTCAAGATATGTTCCTTTAATTTTTCATCTTCAGTTTTGAACATGCTGTCCATGGCGAGTTTCTTTTCCTTGACAGCACCGCTTTGAAGTGCGGAAAGCAGCTGGAGCACCTTGGCAAAGTCTGAGCCAACAACGGCACAAAGAGGTTAAATGAAGCCTGTGTCCTTCTTGCTGTGACAAGGCAATGGTAACTGCTGAGCCACAACACAATGGCTCCACGCGTTAAGTCACCGCAGCGGAGCTGTAGCACGCCGTGACGGATGGAGGACAGTTGTGCCTCTCCTCCCTGCAGTGAGCTCACCTGACTCATTTGCTTGACCTTGACAGAGAAGTCACTGTGACTCTGATGGTGTAGATGTAAGCACCCTGGGGAGACAGCCTATCCACCACATTCACTAATCTACTCTGTGAGAAGCCTCTGTTACTGCCTCCCTAAAGCCTGCTCATTAAAGCTGGTTGTGTTTGCTCGTGTTGACAGGCTTTGCAGAATGTGAGCAAGGTAAAAAAAAAAAAAAATCATTGATGTGTGTTGTGTAAAGGGTGGAAGCTTTTGCTTTTTGTTTTTTTTTCCTTGTATTCTTGTCACTAATGTCTTGCTTACTGAGCTGTGTTTGATCATAAAAATTCCCACCTGCTTCTCTATGTAAGAAAAAATACCAAAAATGACTATTAAACACCTTTGTTCTATGAAATTCTTGGTTTTTTAATTAGAATTAGAAGAACAGGTTTTAAAACAGATCAGGTAGCGTGCTAAAAATGTAGCCCTTATGGCAGCCTTGATCATCCCCTATTAGAGAACAAAGCCTTCAGGATATATCAGTAAAAGCTGTCTGAATTTCCAGAGACCTGCATGTTAATGACGTCAACGAGAGCTGTCTTCCTCCAGCATCTGTAAAGGTTACACACAGCACTCCAAAAGACGAAACACTAGTCAAATACTTGGTTGTGGAGGATGTGGCCCCTTCAAGTTCCTGGAAACCGTCATCTCTTAGGGCCTTACCTGGGTTGCCAACACATCAGCACATGGTCAAAAAGGTGCACTTACTTTAGGTGCTAAGGAGAAACTACCTGGATAAGCTGCAGGTCAAACCGAGCATCAGAATAGATAGAAAAAGTTATTTAAGTGACCTTGAAAGTGACATGCTTAATGTTGCCAGACGGGCATGTCTGAGTATTTCAGAAACTGCTGATATACTGGGATTTTCACTCACAGAGTTTACAGAGCATGGTCCGAAAAGGAGAAAATACCCAGTGAGCTTCAGTTCTGTGGGCGGAAACGACTTGTTGATGCCAGAGGTCAGAGGAGAATGGCCAGACTGGTTCCAACTGATAGAACTGCAACAGTAACTCAAAGAACCACTGGTTACAACTGAGGTCTGCAGAAGAGCATCTCTGAACAACATCTCTGACAACACGTTCAGCCTAGAGGCAGATAGATTACAGCAGCAGAGGAACACACTGGGTACCACTCCTGTCAGCTTAGGGCACTGAGCCCACAATTCACACAGGATCACTAGAAGATTAGAAATTGTTGCCTGGTCTGATGAGTCTCCATTTCTGCTGCTACATTCGAATGATCGGATCAGAATCCGATCATTCGAATGTAGCAGAACAACATGAAAGCATGGAACCATTCTGCCTTGTAACAACTGAGTTACAACACAACAGCCCAAGTATTGTTACTAACCATGTCCATCCCTTTATGACCACAGTATAACCACCTTCTGATGACTATTTCAACCAGGATGATGTGCCATGTCATAAAGCTGGAATAATCTCAGACTGGTTTCTTGAACATGACAATGAGTTCACTGGACTCTAATGACCTCCACAGCCACCAGATCTCAACCCAATGGAGCATCTTTGGGATGTGGAACAGGAGATTGGCATCAAATTGAGTCGAGAAATCTGCAGAAACTGTGTGATGCTGTCATGTCAGTATGGATCAAACTCTCTGTGGAATGTTTCCAGTACCTTGTTGAACCAAATCCGTGAAGGATTAAGGCAATTCTGAAGACAAAAGGGGGTTCCAACCTGGTTCCAGCAAGGTGTACCTAATAAAGTGGCCAGTGAGTGTAAATGGTTTGCTGCTTGCTTAGCTGTGGACAAGTAGAGCCTATAGAGGGTGACCAGGACAGCTGATAAGTTCAGTGGTTGCCCTTTGCCCCCCCTAGAAGATCGCCAACTCACGCTGCCTCAGTAGAGCTAAGAAAATATGGACAGAGTGCTCTCAACCTGCCAATCACTCATTCAAACTACTGCTAACAAGGGGGACATATAGATCCCACAAAGCCAGGACCAACAGACTCAAAAACAGTTATTACCCATAATCCATCAGGCTCCTGAATGAAGCATTTCAAATGCCTTGAGATTTGTATGACAGCGAAGCATTCTCTTCTCTTCTCTTCTCTTCTCTTCTCTTCTCTTCTCTTAGTTAACCACTCTCACTAAAATTGTCTTTTTGGTGTTTTTTAACATGTATCCTTTTTTGAGATTTTTTTCATTTAAGTCATTGTGAATCAAGAGCAGACAAAAATGCTGTTGGAAAAAACTTGTGGATGTGACATAGAAGCTACTATGGGAAGTCACAAGCTCCCTGCTCTGCTCTATTCTGTTTTAGATCTATGTCCGTTGTTGTTTTCCTTGTTCGAGCTCACATCTGGTTCAAAACTGTATGGCTGGATTTTTCTAATATCGCTCGCCATTTTTGCTGCGCCTGTAATGTTAGCTTGGGGTTGTGGGAGCCTGTAAGCTAGCAGGAGAGAGTGTAAACAAAACGATAGAAGGCTCACTCCATGCTAACTCAGAGGCAAATTTCGAATGAATAACTGTCGCTCTGCAGAAACGATGTCCTAGAAGACCATACAGTTTTTTTTCATAAAAAAAAAAAAAAACACATAATCATAATTGAAAGACCAGTGGGAACGCTAAAATAGATCAAAAGATGATCGGAGTGGCTATTTATCAGATACAAAGTTTTGAATCTTTTTAACCTATTTTTATGTACTCTGTACATATATTTTAAACAGCCTTGTACACAGAAGCAAAACTGCTGCCACCGCTGGCTGAGTGAGCGACTAATAAATAAATCAGACAGTCAGGGGGCAGAGTAGGTCAATGCTATGCAGGAATATTTTGTTTTATATGCACAGGGTAAAACTAAAGTCGAGCACAAAGTGGGTTATATCACCAAGGTTAATTCCACAGTATGAAAAATTGGTTAAAAACTGGCATGCAATTTGATCAAAAATATATTAAAAAAACATTTGCTTTTTCAAATCTACACATTAAAGAAATATTGTTTTCGGCACACTAACAAGCATTGGGATATATGAGTAAGTAGTTTGTCCTCTATCCAGCTTACAAAATAGTGTTGCTCAAAATAAAATGGGATCTTTTGCATTATAATTATCTATTGAATACATGTGAAAAGACAATTCCTAAAACTTTTGATCTTGAGAAAAGAGTGATAAATGACATCAGGCTCAGGCTCTGAAACCTAAACTGTGTTCCTTCGATGCAATTTATTTCTTATTGCTCTAATAGAAGATTAAAAATGTTTAATTAGTGTAGCTCGTACAACCAATCACTTTTGATAGCTCAGTCCACCTTTATTAAATTCAAATTGTCGGTGTGTAGTAGAGCTGTGATTTCTGTTGTTGATCTAAAACCTGTTTGCAGCAGACTCAAAAAAAAAAAAAAAGCATCTGACCTTTATGGGAATGTTTTTACCTTTTTTGTGCAGAGAGGTTTTGGCGCTCCTAATTAGATTAGACAAATTAAAATGTTCTCTTAATTTATATTAGGCAACTCTGTTCCCAAAAAAATGAGCTGTTGTAACTGCTGCACATTGACCAGATGTACATGCAACCTAATATTCTGGTGTTAACACAAACAACCTCTTCTCCTAAACAAAATGCAGTATGTGATTTCAGCTGGAATAAGCTCATTTTTCTGATAAACCTAATCTGGATCAACTTTTTCAGCATAAAATCACACTCTTGACAGTAACAACAAGAATCCAGAGAAACACTGGAAAAATTGTTTTTTTTTTTTTTCGTAAATGTATCATTCATAACCAAGATGGGGGGGCAGTTCCCAGGTTGGGATTGAAGGTTCTTTGTTCCCATTTACATTTTTCAAGCACCCTGAGATAACAGACTGGAAGACGAAACAAATCAAAAGTCTTCTACAAGTTATTTTGTAGTAAAAAGTACACACACAGGAGCAAGAAAAGTCTGATGTTTCATTTGAAAGCTTCTTAGACACTTTTGGGGAAATAAATTGTGTTATGGGAAGGTTACGCAACAGGACTGTTTATATTGCAAAATAATAATGATCCACCAAAATAATTCCCATTTAATCTCAGAGTAGAATGGAAAATATTATAGATTTGAATAATATACAAATTCAGATTTGAAGCCATTTTGTTTCGTTAACTAACACGCAGTCCCAATTTCTGGAGACTTTTTGTCATTTGAACACGCTGGGTCAAGAGAATCAAGAGATCATATCCAGGCTGGAAAAGTCTGTTGGTCTGAATTGAGTCCGCTTAATTTGTTCCGGATTGAGTCCTGAACCTTATGTGTGGTCTTGTGTTCAGAATGCCGTCTACTGAACATTTCTGTTTTAAACTAAAACCTGTAAAGAGAACCAAGTGACTACATATCTCTTCAGTCATTGGCCATGAATTACAAGGGCGCTGCAAATCAACAAGAGAAAGAGAAATGGAAGTCCTGCGCCTTGCAGTCCCTGTTGGAATAGTTCACTTATTCAAACTTTAAGCAAACAAACAAAACTGTACATATGTCCTACTAGCTGTATTATATTCTATATTTTATTTACTTTGAATAACTTAGTGCTCTGTTTAAAAAAAAATCTCAAAAACCTCTTAAAGATTTGTCCATTTTGTTAAAAGTAACAAATAATTTGGCTGTGATTATGAATAAATACAAGAAATGCTCAACATGTCGTGAAAAAAACCCTGCAAAGTTTATTCTTGGATGAGGTTGCACCAAAATTACTGATATACCCTTACAATTATAATATTTTTTGTCACATTGAAAAACCTTTATTCCACCTGGTTGTAAAATCTACCAAAAGCCTTCAATGATTAGATAAGGCTGCTCCTTCAAAAAAGGAGAGAAAAAAAAACAGAGTTTGGATGCATCAGTATGGTCAAAGTTTTTGAGAAGCTTTTGAATTCTCGAAGGTCTTGAAGTCTGAGGAATCCTCCTTTAAACAGAAGTGTTGAAGGAGAAAACATTTTTGTTTTGTTTTTCTTCATACAAGTTTCAGGACATTTTTCTTTTCACGTCCCATTAATCAATTTTCATTTTTTTTATTTTGACTTTTTGAGTCTATTTTTGTCTCAGAGAATTCCCGAGCTGACGACAAAGTTTCAATGCTTTTATTTTAAAAATCCAATTTTTTTTTTGTAAGAAGTGTAACAAGTAAGTTTGTTTCGCTGGCTCATTTCTGAACATATTTCAAAAATAAAGATGCACCTCTGTAGTTATGCCCCTGTGTAAGACCCACCATGTAGGAGACCAGGCTTGTGGCAGAAACCTAAAGATTTAACAAACAAACTTAAACACAAACAAACAGTGAAACAACGAGGACCTTAAAATAGGTGACAACACAAGAAAAGGAAAACCAAACACTTCAAGACACTGAGGATCATTACCTTAAAATAAAACAGCTGTAGATAATTCTAAACTTGAACCTCGTGTGAATGTGATGGAAAACAGAACATTACAATAACCAAGAAAACATCACTGAATAGAAACCAATCCCCCACAATTTATGGAAATCAGATTAATCAATCAATCCCTTTACCTGTAGAGCACCTTACATCAACATGTGTAGAACACAAGGTGTTCTAGACCAATATAAACATAAGCTAAAAAGATTTTCAAAAATCATAAAACATAATAAACTAATAAAAACAACAGTCAAAAGACGAGCATAAAATGGAAGGAAATGCTGTAGCCAATAATTTGACAAGAAACTGGATAGATTTAAAGATAAAAAGGGTAATAATGTGCAAATGATAAATCATGAATGCCATTAAATACTTAAAAACAAAATAAAATTTAAAAAAAGGTAATTAAATGAGTTATGTAAAAAGTTAATTATATAATTAACATTTCCAATTTTCAAAATCTAATTATTTACATGTGTGATTAATTTAAAAACAGTTTTTCCTTTTATTAAGGAAGCTGTTGCCTCTTTAAGATGAATTATAAAAACATAGACAAATTCCTACAGTTTATTTAGGTATAATTATAAACAACTATGAACTCAAACTATGTTTTTTATTTATTTATGTTTTACTTGGCAAATGAAAAAAAAAAACCTGGGCTGTAAGCAGTTATTTTGCTTCAAGTCTCGCGTTAAAAAATGAGTCAGGCTCACAGTTGAAGATCCAAGAAAACCTCTTCTGTGCTCAATAATAAAAACTATACTTTTGTTGCCTATAAATAATTAGATTTACTAACATGGAGTAGGCTTCATTTTTAAAGAAAATGTATTTTAATTTTGCTGCAGAAAACCAATCTAACTCTGCTTAAACTGTTACCTTGTAACCCAGATTGTGGAGTTTTTTTAGATCATTGTTGCTCGGCAACAAGTAACCTTTGTAATTATTTTTGAGTGACACCTTTCCATTATTTTGAAGGGTTTTTTTTGTTGTTTTTTTAACCATTTTATTGCTAAGCAAGGCAAAGAAAACCAGCCAGTGTTAACTTTTTTGGATTTTGTGCCATACATAAAAAAACTATGTATTTTAATGCTTTGATTTAGAAAAGAAAGTAGCTGAAATACCTCTACATTTAAAAAGCACCAAAAATTATTTGACATCAGGTTTCATTGGTGGTTTTAGGAATCCCAGTTTAACTAATTCAGCACGGGTGAAATGTAGTTTAGTGATTCTGCAGAGGTGACAGGAATGCCTTAAACCAAGCTGATCTTGAGGCTGATCAAGGGACTACGCTTGGTAAAAATCCTTATTTTCCTTTTTGGAGGACAATAGAGCCATCACAGATATCAGCTACAACACAATACAGAGACTTGCACTGCCTCTAAAGAAAGCTTGCTTCCCATAAAATTATTAGGTGTTAGATCACTGTGCTAACAATGTAAGCTAATTTCCTTCCAGGGTTACATCTGTCCCACCAACACAAGTCTAAGCAAATCTTCCTTTTCTTCAACCTTGTTGTCCCATCAATTCTTTAGGTGGCCCAAAAAATGCTAGAAAAACAGAAACATTACTGATTTTATTAAAAATTGGCAAAATCTACATAAACAAAATGAATGCACAATAAATCACTTTATTTGTAAGAACACTAAATATATATATGTGTGTGTATATATATTTGTATCAAGCATTTTTCCACTTACACCATGGCCACTTACAAAAGAAACAAAAAGTCAATTGATTTTTAGTACTTTATTCTTGTTATTTTTTCATGAAAAGCAGATTATTTCATACATGGTGTGGCCCGTTGTCACGGTAACACGAGAATGTGTCATAAAGCATCAGTTCATTGTGAAAGTTCACCTTTTACCGTTTGTTTTTGTCCAACATGAAGGAAAAGTTTGTTTTGAAGAAGCATACACATATAGAACACTGTGACCGGAACTTGTTCTGGAACTCCAAGCAGCCAGTCAGATTTGCGTATTCATCCGAACCATTTGAAGTGCAGAAACACAATGTTTGTTCCTTTTTTGTTCTTGTTTTTAAATTAGAAAAAAAAATTTAGCCTCTGAAGATTTGGAATACCTTAATAAGATGTTATTTCAAGGTAATAAAAAAAAGTATGAGTGACTGTAAAATTGGACAAATACCAAACTACCAAACTTGTAGCCTATGTCCACACCAAGAAAAGAAAGCAGACCACTGTTGCTCAAAATACAAGGATAAGAGATATGAGATAGGAATGTTAATCACACAAAAATTAACTTTTTGAAACTAGCAAGACATTAGAATGACCCACAGAATGACCTAAATTCAAATGACTGTGACAGCTTGACATCTAAAACTGGTGTTTTAAACTTTATTTAATACATAAAAAGCATAATAAAACAATTTGAACACAGATGTCTTAGTTTTAACATCTCACATCTGATACGATATCACCCCAGAATGTTTTGTTCAAAGCAGTACTCTTTCAGCGACAAAAACACAACACAAAAGCAGTCATCTATTCTGACATCATTCAGTAAAGGGCACCAAACTGTGCCCATGAGGCTGAGGTCAACCGAAGTCAACTGTGAATGTTTGGACAGAAAATTATTTACCAACTACAGACCTTATAACTAAAATAAACAGGCATTTATTTATTTATTTAGTTTTAATTTCGTGAATAAATAAGAGGTTTTGTTACAGAAGAAAAAACACTTTTGCACAAACATGATTTTAAAAAAGCAACACATTAACGTATTTAATGGGCCCCTGATAGTTCCAACATGAAGCTGTTTAAGTAATTTGCTTCTGTTTTATTTAATCGTTTTATAAAAGCTCATGTACATATTTGTGCAATTAGAGCTCTTCAGCTTTTTGGCAATGAGCAAAGAAGACCATCTTGATTGCTTTAAATGCTTATTATTTTCCACTTAGCTGATAATCATCTTTCTATCGAGAAAAATCTGCAGATTATAAATCTCCACAGATTTCTTTATTGCAATAAATCAAAACACATTAAGATATGTTGTGATGAAACTCTTGTGAAAGTTTTGATTAGTGCATGTGGGGTAAAAGTACAAATTATTTGATAAGTTTCCATTAGGAAGTCTGCAAAACAAAACTACAACACACATTTTCCCTGAAGTAAATGTATTTACTTTTAACTCTCACCATCAGTGAGAATAATGATGAGAGTGTTCATGGTAACGTGGCAGCTTACGCTCAGATCCCTCAGGGTCGTTTAACAGAATGAAATGGCTGTCTTTGTCCCCATGTATCAACTTAAGAGATGGATTTTCAGATGCATTAAACCTCAGATGTTTTAAAATGATGACAAATGGCAGCCCTATTTTTTACCTATAGGTCTGAGCTCAAGCATCAGTTTGTGTTTGCCTGACGGTGTGCTGTCCCTTTTGGAAATACTAAAAGTCAAATAAGATTGTTGTATAAATATCTGATTCTGAAAACCTATACATATATATACACTGTATATATATACTGTATTTGTATTTTGCTTTTTTATTTGTTTCATGTCCTCAGTCCGTTTATTTGTCCCAGTTTTCATGAAGCAATTTAAGCCTTTGCATGTTTGCAGTCTTATTACACTCTTACAATTTTGCTGAGAATGCATGCGATGGTAATTGAGTGTGTAATGGTTCAGTGCTCAGGCTATGGGAAGGGTTCTGGGACGGAACCTTGAGGGTTTCAACTCCTCATTAAAGAACAGGTTCAGAAAGAGAGATGACAGAAACTGAAATTACTCTGAAAATGAATTGACTTTAATGCTCTGATGACTGAACAAATTCACCATCAAGCCGCACTACTAAAACTCAGGACGCACTTAAAATACGTGTGGGCAATGCAGCCATGTGCGTCTTGGCCACACGTATTACATAAGATTAATGTGAATTTCCTTCAGTTTTTGTGTGAACAACATCAGGCCAGCTAGAATGTGCAGCACTCGCTTTCTGTCTTAAGAAAAATATTTACACTGAAGAGAGCAGTTGCTAGGGAAGGAACTGTTCCCCAAAACTTTAACCTGCCAGACCATTTACTGGTATTATTACTGTGTTTTTGAATCTTAACAGTTTGACCGTTGATGTTATGATACATGTTCTTAATGTTAAGCATCGTTCTTGTATCAGCCAAAGATCCCGGCTGAGAGAAAGAACCTTATTATTCTCAAGAGCCTTTAAAAATCATATTTTTTAATCTAATTTTTGAATGCAATTGAGATGTTTTTGCCATGTGTGTAATGCAAAAATAATAAAAGATAACACACTTTATAGTTTCTAGCTATTTTTTTCATTAAGAGGGATTTTTACAAGTTTTAAATTATCTATTTTTATTTGTATGTGTGGCATAGGCTGTTTTTTTCTTTTCACAGCACTTTGAGGTATTTTTATTTGGAAAAGGGTTTTGTAGCTCAACTTTGTTAAGTTTATTAGCCATTCATGCCCTTGAACTTCATCAATCGCCCTCTTTTCTGGGTTTGGGTGACAAGCATTTACAAGCTCAGTTATACATAGAGTCTAGCACATAGGCAAAATCAAAAACCACAAATAGTTAGAAGCAAATAGTTTGATAGCAATGCATTATTTGTAGCACTGGAAGGCACAGTTCTTGAACTATTTACAGATTAATCTTTAGATTATAATAAATATTTAAATATACAACGAGATCAATAATTTTCCAAGCTTTAATTCAAGCCATGTTTTGTAAAAATCACTAAAGAAATGATGAAGCTAGCACGATTTTTGCGGTTAAGGCCTGCCTGTCCTCCACTGAAATAGCAGCGTTTTGCTGACGTGATTCAATTTATAGCAAAAGCCTGTGCACGCACGTCACTCATTTATATATATATATATATATATATATATATATTTATATATATATATATATTGGTTTTCTCAGAAGTGTTCTTGTTGTTTTGTGATGTTTTTTATTAGAGCACTCTGTACCTGATTTCCATCTTCACTTTTACACCACCAAGGGGATTTTTTTTCAATCTTGAACAATTGAAAAAAAATGTTGACACAAAAGTCAAATAAAAGTATTTTTTTTTTATTAGAAATATTCATTCATTCATTCATTCATTTTCCAATCCGCTTTATCCCTTTTGGGGTCACGGGGTTGCCGGAGCCTAACCCGGCTACTCATGGGCGAAGGCAGGGTACACCCCTGGACTGGTCGCCAGTCTGTCGCAGGGGATTAGAAATATTGTTTTTATAAAAACATTTTGATTCCGCCTCAATCAGAACCTGTACTGTTATCATGAAACTGAGGTAGCAGTAAGAAAATAAATGCTATAAACACAGCATCTGCACATCTGAGGTCTCCTTACAAGAAAATACAGGACATTTTTTTACCCTATAGTTACAATAAGGGAGTGTTCTTCTACTTCAGAGTGATTCTTTAACTAATTGCACTCATCTTCCGGTGCACTTGTGAATATTACGCACTGGAGGACGGGCTTCTTGATCCTTAAGCTGTTTGCAGATTGGTAATAAAGAGTGCTAAGCTGATTTGAGTGTGCCTTTTAAATGTTCTGCTGTGTGCCAGGGGAGCTATAAAACCACATCACTGCTCATGTGAGACATGTTTTTGTGCAGTGCCAGAAATCACAGCTTAGTCTTTCCTGCAGATTAGTTTGCCCCTGAATGCCTGTAAGATATATTAGAGAATGTACCATGGGTGGATGAATGGATAGGCAGATAGGACAGACAGAGAGATCCGTAGACTGTTAGATAGATTATGTTTTTGCACAAACTGATGAAACAGCTGCTACAGTCATTTTCAATTAAAAGGTGATTGAAGTTCAAGGATCCAAAAAGCTACAAGTCAAATGTTCGACAAATCTCGTGCACTTTGGTCAGTGGATGTAACAAAATATTGCATATTCAGAGAAATACTTCCCATTATTGTTGTTATGGCTAACATATTCATTGGTTCCACTGCAGAAAAAGTTGAGAAAAGGAAGTTTTCCATTTTGTTGACCACTTAAATCCCAATCATACCACAAAAAAAGGTCTTTTTTAAAAGCATTCGTCTTCCACAATAGCAAAGGGAAGATCTTTACTTCAGATCCATCTATTTAGTTCTTTTCATCCTTACCTCTTATAGTGAATGTTTCAGAGATTGAATATATGACCTGATAAGCTGGGTCACAGACAATCGGCAAACCTCACAATGCATTATAATAAAGCTGCTTCCAGCCTCACTTGACTCATATAATCTTATGGTCTAAATAAGAGGTCTGTTAGAAGTGGGAGCCCGCCTGTAGTGCTCTCATCAAGACAAGCAACACTTACCTGCATGGAAGTGTCCCCACAGGGAGCAAACAATGAATAGTAATGAGTTTGTTAAATTTGTTTGCCCCAAATGTGAGGGTGAAACCATCGATGAATCATACAGAATAATATATGGACTTTGGAGAAAGGCACTGAAATTACCTCATGTCCAAGTGGTTGTCTTCCCTAAACTGGATTGATTCTACTTATGTATGTGTGTGTAAAAGCACAGATCGACAGTGAGATTAAGGTCTGAGAATTGACCAAACTATTGCCAATATGTGTGGCTTCAGTGGAGTGCCTATAGAGTCTTTGTCATCCTTATTGGTTCTCCATTTTATTCTAAATGATTTAGACAAATTCCAAAAAGATTTATCTTGACATTTTTTTCTTAATTTAATTTGGATTCATCCTATTTTTCATAGTTAAAGATTCACTCCAATAAAAGTCATGTTTTTGATGTTTTTAACATGTTGTTGTGGAATGTTTCTGATTATGGAGAACATATATTCAGAAAATCAAGCTCAAAATTACATTTCTGAGTATGATTTGAATCATTGTAAATCAGGAGCAGGCAGAGAAATACTGTTAAATAAAGAGCTTATTTGTGACATATGCGGGAAATATGCGGGGTGGGCCAAAAGCTTCCTTCTCTGCTCCATTCGGATGCATCCAATTGTAGACGACTAGCTCGTCTTTGTTTTCCTCATCCGAGCTGGCATCTGGCTCACAACTGTGAAACTGGATCGCTCCAATATTGCTCGCCGTTTTTGTTCATCTGGTAATGTTAAGTTTTATTCAAACTAGACACATTTGGTTCGCTTAGAATGAATCAGAGTTTGCTCCCCCCGATAATCCGGAACACATTTTCAGACTGCCTTCAGACGTGTTTTCAGAGGTGGTTTGGACTGAGCTCCAGGTCACTCTGAGTTTTCTCAGTCTGAATATGCTCCGTGCTCAGAGCCAAACAAACGGACCAAAACAGCCTCCGTAGCCAGTCTTTATGTGGTGTAAACAGAGAGCCAGAGACAAACGTGGACTTTCAATGCAACAGCAACCTGCCGATGTTAAAATGTGGTCAGAGAGGGGAGGAGCAATGGGTTTCCTCTGCAACAAACGGCACCCGTCCACAACTCAGAGGTGAATTTCAAATGAACTACTGCTTTTTGATTTTGCCGAAAAGCTGCATAATTATTATTAAAAGACCACTGGGAACACTTTGAATATACAGCAAGGTTAACAAAACAGAAAAATGACCCATCCCATTAACGCACTGATGGCGGCTCCGCTGCTGAACACTGGCGCCAACCTTCCACCAGAGGCAGTTTGGGGTTCAGTGTTTTGCCCAAGGACACTTCGACACATGGGAGGGCAAGGCGGGAATCAAACCTGCAATCTTCCAAGCAGAGATCGAACACCCTACCGCTGCACCACAGCCACCCACTGAATACATGGGAATCATTAACTGCACTGATTTGGGAACTGACTTAATATTGAGTGTTTTTGTGTCTCTCGTCCCTTTTTTCTGTCTTGTTGTTGAGAGTTCTAATGCTACAGCCCATAAAAGTTTCGTTTTGCTGCTGCCTATATTGTAGCATTTGTTTAGCTTTGGTTCATTTGATCTTAAATTGAAATGAATGAGGGTGGGAGTAATAGTATCCATTTATGGCCAACAGTTGGAAGTAAACACTGGATGTGCACACGTGGGTAGTCCAATCCAGCTCTGGTTTTTACAATCGTTTATCCCTAACGTGTTTTTGAGTGCTTGATCTTCATAATGCTTCTTTAATGTGCCTCTCACCTCTAAATGCAGCACCAGGTGGAAAGAGGAGACTGAAGAGGGGCCAAAACAACCGCAATTACAAACAATGAAGAAAACAAGGGTGATGGAAGCACAAAGAAAAACAAGTCACTATAAGCTTACGTGGGACTAAATCTGGTCTGGAGACCATAGCTGTACAGGTGACCTTCTCTGGGTCTGTCATGACGTGCTCTGCAGTGGCAAAGGAAGCAGATCATTAGTACAGAGCTGTCACTATATTGTTAGGTCACAAATGTTTGCCCATTTCCCTTTTTTGGTTAGTTAAGTTTGAAGTTACACTTTTTAGTTATTCTTCAGGATCAAGAAAATGTTTTTATTTCTTATTCCTGCTGCCTAACCACTATAGTACTCCTGCTTTTTGCTCCTCCACAAATCTCACACTATGACAGTGTACAATATTCACGAAAGCTTCCATCTGAATACAAAAGCCGTCAGCTATGTACTTATGGAATGCAGACTCCACTGACATGCTTCAAAGATTTTTCTGTGATATTTACAATTTGCTGTTACTCATATAAACGAAGAGCATATCAATGAAGAGCATTGAATGTGCTCTTCGCATATTCTACTATCTACTTTCATAACAGCAATCCTGATGCTGCAGGTCAGAGAAAGAAGATGAACCACTTCAGTTAAGATGCCTGAGGTTGGAGCTCAGACATTCTCAGGAAGAAGCAAAATCACAATAATGAGTTGTGATCCTCAGCGTTAGTGAGACTGATGTGCTGGAAAGCTTTTATATCATGGAGTGATGTTAAACCCTCATGACAGTGAAGTTGCTGCAATCAGGACAGGTTAGGCTGAAGCTGTTCATCTCCTGCTGCACAGAAGATGAAGAAAATGCTGCTTTTTGTCACATTTAAATACTTTTGTCCCACTCCAATCATCTTTTGATTTTTAGTGTCATTTTCTAAGACATAGTTTCTGCAGAGAGGCAGGAGTTTATTTGAAATTTACCTCAAAGTTGTGGACTGTAAGACCGCCCCTACTTCCCGTCATCCATCTGGTTACATTCTGTCTCACTACAGCCCCTATCTTCCGCAGTATAACATTGCCGTTGCAACAAAAATGGCGAGTGATATTGGAGCCATCCCGTTTTGAGCCAGATGCCAGCTTGGAAAAAGGAAAACCAAGACGTACACGGATCTAATTGTCTGCAGGTGGATGCATCAGAATAGAGCAACAAATAAGCTTTCAAACATTTTTTCGTCTGCTGCTACTTTACAACAATTTGAGGAAAGAAATACTCGGAAATGCAATTTTAAGCCTAATTTTCTTTATACATGTCTTCCATCATGAGAAAAATATCACAGGAACATGTTAAAAGCACAATTTTCATTGGAGTGGGTTAAAAACACTATTTTAAATATCTTTATATGCTTTTTTTCTTGGTTTCATAGTAAAGAGGTGATGTAGAATGTAAAATTATGTCACTTTGTCATTGGAGTCTTTATTCTTTTAAATCCACAAGAGATCTACACAGCTTTAGAATTTGGCCAAACATCATAGTGTTATTTTTGTCTGAAGGTGGAAAGAGTTAAAGTCTTCAAAGACTTCAGGAACATCTGACGGACTGAAGCTTTCATTACAGAAGAACAATTGTAGTGTAAGCACAAAAATATAATTGATTCAGTCTGAAGCTTTTATTTAAGGCTGAACATAAACAGTACACTGGTGGCTTTACCTTAGTTAATATTGCCCTATTTTATTATGAGGTTGGTGACATTTTTCAGCCTTTGTACCAGTCATTGATTTATTTTTTTAATTTAACATTTCATTTTTTTTCTTTGAGCGTTTTCATTTAAATCAATTCTGTTTATGAAAACAGATAAAAAAATGCATTTTTATGTTTCCCCAATAAGCAATTCCTTCATTTGTCCATCATGGATGGACAAATGAAGGAATTGTCTAAATCATTTCCAAATAAAAAAGAACAAACCTCAATTTAATCACATCAAGGTGAACTTTCTCCTCTTTTCTTTCGTGTCACCAGTATTCTGAACCAAGATGGTAACCTGATAAGAAACTTAGTCTATCAACCCTTGGGTTTAAAGGATGAACTTATTTATCTTAACCTAACGGATTTTCAGAACAGCCTTTCATCAAAGGCTGTTACTTCCTTTTTGCCCTCCTATCTAAAAACAGGGCCTGACGTTTTTTCAGCCTGTCAAGCAGAACAGCAGCTGCCATAACAACTCAGCAAAGATGGATTTTGATTGAAATAACTGGGCTGAAAGAGCAGTGAGACCCATTTCAATCAGATCTGCTTTTGATCGTCATTCTTTGTGGACAAGGCTTATCTGTGTCAGTTAATTTGGCTATACAACACCACCTTGATGAAATATTTCTTCACGAAGGTCACATGTAGCATATTTTAGTGGTTTTACCCATCTCACATCAAATATTTATTTTGCACAGTGAAGCAACTTGAGTACAATCAGGAATGCAAGCCACGGAAAATAAACTTTATGTTGGGATGTGTCGCATATCTGCTCGTTTTAAAACCTTGCATGTGTTAAATAGTTATGGATGAAAATCAAAGTCTGGATACATTCTAAAATCCATTTTAAACCTTAAAACGTAAAACACTGGTTTTGATACAAATGTTAGGGAAGAGACTCAGCTTTTATTTTACAAACAGAGGGTTCTTCACATTTTAACTCAATTTTAAAATGCCTGCAGGGTGTGGGTTGGTACAAAACCAGATATTTTCATTTTTGCATTCATGTTGGGAGAACAAACAGAGGTTGCAGGACAATGCATCATTACTTTCCATTGCTGCAGCTTACTTTATTTGATGCAGAAAGTAGAATAGATATGTCAGGAGGACACTGGATTTTTTGGTAATAAAGGAAACGCAACATAATTTGACAAGTAACTGAAATCCATGAACTTCAATAAGAAAATATCATCAAAAAGTAAGAGCTCAGATTTTGTGAAACTGATACCTGATGAGATTTTCACACAGAAAGAAGCAGAAACAAAAAAAAAAAAAGGAGGGACAGTTCCTGGCCAGCAGCGGCGGCCACGACTGCAGAATTTTGAAATTCCCAGGAAAAGCCTTCTACTGCCTCTGGTGGAATGACGATGAACTGCAAAGGCAGAAAAACATGGACCGAATTAGGTCCGATGGGTTTTTTAAGGAAAGTTTGGATCAGGCTGATGAGATAAGGCTCAGAAATTAGTTTCTTAAATCTGACTTGAATGGTTTTATAAGGTTAACATTCACTGATCAAACTTCCTACTTGGCAGATGAAGAAAAAACAAAAACCAGTGGATCTTGGATGAAAAGAGCCAATTATAGACAGGAAAAGCTGGTCAGAACGTAACAGATCCAGAAGAGTCATGTTTTCTAACTTAATGTGTAGACCAGCATATTATTGTGTCGCTCGTCTATTTAGGAACGTTTTCTTTAGATCGGCCTTTTATTGTTTGAACAAGAAATCCTGGTCTGGAGCAAAATTCCAGTATTGGAGGATTTCTGTGTTGGGTAAAAACATTGGAAGAATTAAAAAAAAAATCTGAACTGGCTGGTTTTGGTTTTTTTTCCATCTCTTCTCTGCATAAACTTAGAAGTACAGAGTGGGAAGTGACAGATATCAGGAAATAAGCTTGTTGAGAACTCATAATCCTAATCACTTTTTTTCTCTACTGCTCAAGTTGTTATGCATCCTATCAAATGGTAGCATATTGTACAATTGTACAGCTAAAGCTAAGTTTAATAAATATTTTAAATGTTTGAAGAAATTTGCCTAAAAATCATACAACATATCTTGCAGTACAGTAAGCATAAGTACCTTCAAAGTCTGAAATAATTAGATTCAAACAAATGAAACTTCTTAAGACATCACTCTCTGCAATTTCCCTCTTCAAGCCTCAGTGCCATTTCAAATTACTTTTGTTCATCTCATTTTGTGCAAATTATTTTCCTCTGTGTTGAAAGATTTTGGCTCGACTCTTGAATGCATCTCTTTTTCCTTCTAAAAGTTCATGCAATTAGAAGTTTGGATGCTTTTCATGTTTTCTCTCTGGTAAAGTTATAAAATAAATTGAAGTTTTGGTTTCAATTGAGAGCGATGTGTTAAAATGCATTAAAAGCTGTTAGAGAATTCTTTCAGTTTGAGAGTGCAGCAGCTCTCCTGCATTTGATACAACTGCAGAATCTCTTTGTGGTCTGTCTACCTTTCTCTGCTTTACTCTTCTCTGTGTCTTTGTTCTTCAGAAATGCTCAAGGGAGCGTACTCACTGCCTGTTTATAGAAAAGTATTCTAAAAAAAAATCTATTTCTTACATGTTTTCACCTTTGACGCCACTGAGGAAGACATTGGCTGCGGCTTCTAGGGAGGTTTGTGTTCGACTGACTAAAGCAGGTGGGATTTTTTTTTTTTTTTAAAGGCTTGGGACTCGCAGGCAGAGCTAAGCCGACACACCCGGCTATAATGGTCTTCGTGCTTGCATGGTTGCCCTTGGCATTAGATCCAGACCTTTATTACCCTGCAGGAAGTCAATTCATTACAGCCGCACGTCTTTCTTTGAGAAACTTTTTTATTTCTTCTCTTCCCTTACTTATTACCAGGGATCATCAAAGAGAGTTGAAGGGCTGAACCGCTCTGGTAATGTTATATTTCTCAAATTAGTCAGGGCACAAGTCAGGCACGTTGTTCCCTAAAAAGAAAGTCAAATAAAATTGGTAGCATCTAGTATCAGGGTTGATTTGATACAAATAAGTTTTAATTGTTTTATATTCTAATCCCAAATGATGCAAACAGATCCTAAACAACAGAATAATACCTCAGATTAATTAAAATTTGGGGGCGAAGAGGAAAAGAGATCAATGACACCAAGTGACGTTGTCTGTGTAACCATGGGTTACTGCTGCTGCTGTTATTTCTGTGTAACTATTTTTGTAAAAACATTAATAATCTCTAGTGTCTGCTTCTCTGTGAGTCATCAGAGGGAGTGTTACTGCTGAAGGATCCACGAGCGAGTTTCATAAGATAGATCATTAGATAGAAGGGCTTACTAAAAAGATAATAACAGATTTCCCTGACATTTTGAAGGTTTCAAAGGCTGCCTGGTGGATCAAAGAAAGGATAAAATACAATGCAGAGGGAACACACACACATACCCTTTACCACATGGAAAAAATACCTCCTCGTAGAGTCTAGAGTACGTGAATGTGATACTGCATTTTGGGACATATAAGCTGATGTACATCTGCAGCAGTCTAACACATGCTTGTCAACAAAAGGAACAAGCTGGAGGCCAAGATCAAGGCAACACAGAGAAAAGTAAAGCAGCTATCAGTGCGCTACACAAAGGCCTTGAAGAAAAAGCAACAATCTGTCCATACACGAGGCACCGGAGACTTTCAAAGACTCGCAGTTCCAGATCCTCTTCTAAAATAGAAGGGAAATAACAGGATGTTTTCTACTGAGCCCTTCAAAGTGTACTCTCAAGGGTTCAGCCTAAACAATAAAGCATATTGGAAAATATAGATATGTTATATAAGACCAATTCATGACAAGTGAATCTGGGAGCTGAAATTAAATTTTAATGAAGTTTAGCTGCATTCTTGACTGTCCTTTTGCATGCAAAAGCAAACATTTAATAAACATTCAGCTTGTAAGGTGACA
Organism: Adrianichthys oophorus; assembly: GCA_036245035.1. Taxonomy (NCBI): domain Eukaryota; kingdom Metazoa; phylum Chordata; class Actinopteri; order Beloniformes; family Adrianichthyidae; genus Adrianichthys; species Adrianichthys oophorus. The sequence goes on from BSAI01000104.1 coordinate 23,419,011, forward strand.
GGTTGGTGCTATATGATCAGAGAGAGATCTCTCCTTTGCTTCCTACTGTCTGCTCCCCCAGGTTGATTAAGAAGAGTAAAGCAGATGGAGGTTTTCGGATTGCCAGACAACCTTATAAAGTTGGTTGGAACTTTGGAAAGTGGATTCACAGATGCAAAGTTTATGAAATATCTATAATCTGAGCATGTCAGACAAGGAAAGTCAGCATAAACTGGCACTCTGAGCTCAGTCTTTGAGAAACAGAAAGTCCAGCCAGCAGTATAATGGACAAAGACTTCACATTTTGTTTGAACTTTTGTTTTTGTTCCTAACGGTACATGAATATGATCAAACACTTCTGATTTGTGTTCTTGTGTGAACTCAAAACACTAAACTTCCTGAGCTTGAGGTCAACGTTATCAATAAAGCGTAACAATCAGCAGAGTACGGTGGCCCTTAAGTGCAAATCACACCAACGAATCATTTAATCCAAAAGTATATTAAAGATCTCAAAATAAATTCAGGAAAACAAATAAACAAAATGACATGACATTTTAAAAATCAAAACTACATTCCAGAAATCAAAACAAAAATAAATAAACATTCCAGAAAACAAAAGTAATCCCCCAAAATCATAATGAAACGTTAAAAATTGTAACAAATATGGGACATTACTGATTGGATGATGACATTTGAGTTTTAAGGAAGAGGAAAAGCAAAACTGTGGTAAAGAGTTGATTGATCAACCACTGAACTTTTGCAGTGTCTGCGATCAGGAGATTAAAGAATTATCTGTCGGAAATACTCCCATGTCAAATAACTTTACAAGGAAATTTTTTTGATTTTGATTTCTGGAAAGTACTTTTGTTTTCTTCTTACTTTGTTTCATTCTTTTGGAATTACGTTTCAGTTTCTGAAATGCTGTTTTGATTTCTAAGGAGTCATTTTTTCTTATTAAGTGTTTTGCTTTTTTAATCGTTGTTGTGATCTTTAATGTGTTTCATTTGTTGGCGTGATTTGCACTTTGGGCCACCGTAGACCTTATATGAAAATAAGGGGGAGAAGAGCATAACATCCTTACAGTGGTGGTGGCAAAGGATCAAAATATTCAAAAAGAGTTCAAGGCGGCTTGCTTCAAAGGTTTGCAGTGACAAGTGAGTGAACAAAGAGGAACAGTTTGAAACTTGCTGCTGCACTGCTGACTGCTTAGGAGCAAGTAAAAAATCTGGATGATTGGATGAAGAATTCTAGTAATGATGATGAAAATAAATAAGCGTGACAGTCTCTCCAACTAAACTTTTTCTGAGCTTCATTTGTCAAGTTTGGTAAATGGAGTAATATTTCACCATCATCATGCATAAATTACACTTTAATGAATCAACATTGAAATGCAATACACTATCCTGTAGAAGTAAAAGGCTTATGCTGATCTTTTTGATAAGAACTTATGTTTACTTTCATGTTTAGTCAAGTCTGCAGTCTGACCGTTTAAGGGTGTGGACAGGTGTCTTCTGCACAGATAACCAGTTCAAACAGGTAACGAGTGGAGCTTTTTAAAGAAGAGTTAACAGGTCTGTGAAGGACAAAGTTATTGTTTGTTTGGAGGTGCTAAATACTTTTTTTCCTGCCCTATTATGCAAATAAAATCTTTAAAAACTCACCTAATGTTATTTATGGGTTATTTTTAAATTTTTGTTTTTTACATTTAAAATGTATCTATAATGAACATTACAAACTTTTCTGACATTTTTTAAGTGGAACCACATACAGAATCAAATGAGATCATGAAAAATAGTTTAAATTGATATTTGTTTTTGCCTCTCTGTAAAAATGTGAATGTTTTTAGTTGAAACTGGAATTAGTTGGAAAAGCCCAGCTCTTCAAGGAATGATCTAAACTAGCACAGATCTATAGGGCCAGAACCAGCAGATTTCAACAGTGATTAACACAGTCTGTGCATTTGCCAAAACATTTACACCAACCGGCAAAAAAGCATGTAGATAAATCCAAAACTGAGTCAGTTAAAATATTTACTTTCAATTATATGCTCTAGACCTAAAAAAGCATCTTTATGGAGTTCTACTTTGATTTTCAAATTCACAAAAGTTTCAAAAGGTTTTTATGTGTTTTAAAAACACACAAAGAACAATGCATTAGGAAAGGATAATGTATTGAATCCACTGAAAACATTACCGTCTGCTGTGCTTATATAAACACCATATAAGCATTAATAACAATTACTGGTGACATCTTTTAAAAGCTCAAACTCTCATCAAGGTGAAAAATAAAAACAGGTCGACTTTAAAAATTATACTGTTAACTGAGTTTAATGCAGATAATAAAACGTAAGTTCAATACAATGCTTTCTTCAGGAAAATGAGGAGAAGGTCTTTTACCTAACAAATGACAAAGTGGCCTTGAAAGACAAGGCCGATTTCTCCCGTTGGCCTCAAAGTTAGCCCAGCCTTGAGCTACCTCAGGCTCTTGTGCTTTCTGTTCCCATTTCATGCTGCTGATGTATATTAAACGACATAGGTCTTCATAAGTGTCATTGTCTTACTGGTCGGATGGAGACCAATAAGTGCGCTCGTTCAGCAGCTGCGGCTGTCTTTTTTATCGCTGCAGGGATTCTCTGAGAGGTACTGGGCTTTCTGAGGTGTCGACAGCGAAAAAAACAAGATTTCACAACGAATCCACTGTCCTGAAAAGGGTTTGGGGTCAAGAAAAGTGCATGAGGTTTGAGTAGTTTTTAAATCGGGTTAAAATATTACTTTGAGAAATTAAAACAATATAAATAATGTTTTCCAGAAGGCACACAAAAGAAACACTAGCATGCCTTGTTATCTGCTATTTGTCAGTGGAAAAGTGAGGTCCTTTCCTGGGGAGGGTTAGCTGCTACGGCTAGGAACTGGTGAAGAACCCAGTGTACAGGAGACCAAGCTTAGGGGCAGAAACTTTAAAGACCCACTCCAAATAAAATTGTGTTTTTGGTGTCTTTAACATCTTCTTGTAGCATTTGTCTCACGACAGAGGACCAATATAAAATAATGTAGGATTAAAACTGCGCTTTGGAGTATTTCTTCATTTAAATTGTGTTGGATCAGGAGCAGGTGAAAACTCACGGATTGAAAAAGTTTGAGTTTGTGACTGTTTCCAAGTTATTTTTGCCCTACATATAAAAGGTTAACTAAAATAAAATGTGTTATTAATTCAACTGATTTCTTTTAGGACATCATCAAAATAATTTACTGGGTGAAAACATCTTTAGTTTGCTCTTCATTCATGCATCATTCATTTCATTTATTTGGTCTATATTGATTTTTAACAAACATTTTTTTGTGAGTTTTCTGTGTCAATTTTTTTTCTTAAGCTTTTAGGCCTAATAGACGCATCAAGTAGCAAATGTCAAATGATTTTTTTGAAAAGAGTTAAAATTTCAACTTTCTACTTTAAAATATCCATCAGCAGGTACGTGAAATAAACTTGCATTCGCTGAGTGAATGAGATTTTTGTGTTTGTGAAAATCCTATTTTCTCTGTAGACACAAATGACTGCAGCCGCAAATGCAATCCATCCAAGTTTTTCTGAGTGCACTGAAAGAATTAAATATATCTGCCTGCTTTGTTGGAGAATAGCCTAAAATGCTGATCAGATCCATTGTGAAAGAGCCAGAAACAACACAATTGTAAAAGGAATCATTTCTGTCTTCCCTCCAGTTGTGTTTAATTTCACAGGTAAATCATAATCATACCACTGTGTGCTCAAGAACAAAGCCAGGTAAGTCAAAGAGTGGGTGAGCTTTTATTTGCAATGATCACAGAACAAACGTGTTAAAGTAGTCAAGGACTCCTGCTTGTACCATGTCAGCATTAGAACAATACCTTTCAACAAACCCAATAAAAAATCCCTCAAAATCAAACTCACTAGGTGAAGCAACAATCATGAAAAGAACAAATCAATTTATACAACAAATTTTAAAGAAGTTCTGAAAAACTTCTGACAAGCATTCCTTTGTTGACACTCTCCCACTGGCTTACAGCCCCTCACAACCCAAAGCTAACATTAGCAGAGCCAAAAAAAAAAACAGTGAGAAATACTTCAGCTATGCAGTCAAACAGTTCTGAGTCAGTTGCTGTGTCACAACCCTGAGCTTTTCAAACTGCTGGTTTTTGTCTACTCCTGGTCTGTCACAATTTGAATGAATAAATAGTCAGAAATGCAACTTTAATCTTAAGTTCTTTTGTGTATATATATGTCCTCCATCATGAGAACCATAGATAAATTTGACAAAAAAAAAGCTGTCAATAAAACTGGTATTTTTTTTTTTAATATAATAGCCATCATAATAAGCATCCACCGTTTTGAGCATTTTGCATTCATATTCTGGTGTGTGGGGACACTGTTGCAATAAATCCACATTTGGAAGACAGACTCCTGGTTTTGTCTGTTAAATGCAGCTTTCTTTTACTTTGTAGAGGAGGACTCTACTTCTGTTTCCTCACCTGCTCTTTTCTGCCAAAAGAAACTTTCTGAATGTTTATTTTATTGCTTACTTTGCAAGCTTGGGGGTTTTTAGCGGTCAACGCAGCTGCATTAAGAAAGCAGCGGATGTATTTTTAACACGTGACCAAACAGCTTGACAAGAATAAGTCCGATGTGGCGGGGAGAATCCTGTAGTTTTTTTCCATAATAAAACTTCCTTCAGAATCAGATAATAAATAAACGTAATGAAGGTAGCTTGTTTTTTTTTTCTCTGTGGCCTGGTATCAACTGTCCCAAAAACAGGTATCACAGGAAACACAGCCCCAGAGTTGGAAATCACTACACTACAGAGTTGAATAGACTGATGCAACTAGAATTTCCAAGGCCAGAGACACAACTTCCAAGAAAGACAGTTACATTTATGTATTGCACTGACAAATAATGTGAGAATGTGTCTCAAGGCCTTTGGATGTTGTAAATCTGACAAGGACTGGACTATGCAGCCATTTGACCCCTAGACCCATTTGATGAGAGGGTGCTGTGCAGAGTTTGATCTGGGGAATAGAGACACAAACTGTGTCAAGTTGATGTAGTACATTATATGGGAGGTCCAATGTGAGGTCATTTCACTGCGCTCAGGCTAAGTCAATATAGATGGAAGCAGGGATCTTCCATGACATGTTGGCTGTGTGTCCTTCACCACTGTTTTTTAAGCTGACCGCACCATCTGTCACTGTGGAGGGCCAGCACAGCTCAATGACCCAAACACTGTTGCACATCACCAGCATGCACGCCGTCTCAGCTAAAAAAGATACTGTAAGATGAACCAGCAAATGCATCACCATTACACTCACTTTAAGCACAAATCTTTCTGGCTCCAGTTTCACTTTAATGTGGTCCATCATTTTCATTTCAGTGAAATGTGAAAGCAAGACAAGAGACAAGGCTATTTACATGTCCAGTGGTCTGGCAAGGAAACTGCTTGGCTTTGACTTGACAGGGTCAGCCTGCTTTGACTTTGTTGTCTCTTGGGACGTCATTAAATTTCTGTTTCTAGCACCTGAGCTTCTTTTAGGGATCTGATCACGTCTCTCTAGTCTCTCTGAGCCATAATGTCATGGCTTCTTTTCATACTCAAAATAAACTTATTCCCTTTCTATTGGCTGCAGACATTTTTTTTGAACTGTGGTGGAACTCAGACAGGCCTGTGGAGCAGATCTTTGAAGATATGATGTGCATCAGGTGTCTACAAAGACCAGGAAACTTTGTCAAAGTGTCAAAAATTCCTGTCTTTTTCATTTGTGGAGTTTCATTTTTCTTTTAGAATATCTACATTTAGCAGCAATATGTCATAGAAAGTGTGTGAGAAAATGTCATCTGTGGGATGCCTTGTGGGTGCATCTGTGTTGTGTAACGTTGTTACAAACGTCTTTGAGGCGCAGCATTTGCTGTGCGGAAGTTTGAGGTTCAGCATCTTACACCATTCTGCTCCGGCTACAGAGTTGCATGCGATTTTCAGCTTCAAACTTTCCTTGGGATCTTTATGCACAATAATATAACATTTTACCTGAGGTGCCCAAACTTTCAAACACCACTATAATACACATTCACATTGAGCAAAGCTGTAAGTCAGGACTTCACCAAAAAAGGAAACAAAAGGACACCGGAAACTTCTATCTAATGTGTGTTATGGTCTAGTGCCTGAGGTAGTGTAACCTGAACATCACCAAGCCACGTTAAAAAAAAAAAAAAGCATGGAAACATCATGTTAAAAGAGCACATAAGGATTTTGACCAGCAGCTTCTTGCCATCAGGCACCAGAGCTCATGTACTCTGCACAGGTTTTTGTCTTTTAAACACATTTCTAACAGAACATTCAGGTCAAATAAATGAATGAGTATGGTTTGTATTATAAAGGTACATGAGCATGTTGTTTAGAGCCACTCTAAGAGTCACTGCATTGATTAAATGTGTTTGTGCAGGACCTATAAAATATTGATCATGTCACCATTTCATGTCAAAATTGTCAATAATTTTAATTGAACGCTTTTTTTCAAAAACTGCATCAGCACTGTAAGAAACTTAAAGCAGAGATAGTTGTACACAAAGCAAAAACGGAGAAGTAAAGTCAGCAAAAAAAGATTTGAGAGAACTTAAAGCAGATTTCATTTTCTGCTTTAGCACCACATATGAAACTGGAGCTTATGATGTTTCTGGTGAGACCGTTCTCTGAATTCTGGTATTAAGGCAGAAAAGTAACAGAGCAACATTGAGGAGAAGACTTTCTAGTGTTTTGTTTTTCAAAATGCCTTTCATCATTAACTGTTTCCAAATTGACAACAAGGAAATGAAAAAATTAGCCCAATCACATAATAACAGATTTAATTGGTAAGACTTTCATCTGCTAATTCCATAAAGATGCTTCTGCAAAATAAAACAAGCATTTGTTTAATAAAATACATCTATTTTACGTGATGTACTATAAGCAATAAAAGCATTGTCAAAATAAAAGCATTTTTGGTGCTTTTTCATCAGTTTTTACTTCTGTACGTTTCAATATGCTTGACCTTTGAAGAAACATTAGGTTCTCTAAATGCTGCACTGCCACCAGCATCATAGGCAATGGAGCCAAAGCCACAAATGAAGAAAAGTAGACAACAAAGATTGTCTTAAAACCAATGACTATATGTGATGTTATCAGTACTGTGGGGCAAAGACTACATTTTATTTTTTTATCATGACATCACTAATCCTTATTCACAGAATTTACATGTATCACCTGTAATCTGTGGTTTAATCCAACAGCTACTCACAATAGCGCTTTTGATATCTGCATGTGAGACTAAATCTGTATAATTTGTAGAATGAATTTATTCTGAAAGTTTAGGTTGTCTTGAATAACCTCACCAAACTTCCTGTGTAGAACTGCAGTGTTAGAAATAGCCTGACTAATGTATTTTTAATCATATTATCAGAATAATAGCCATCAGTCAGCAAAGTTACAGCAAACAAGCATTGACATTAGAGTTGCCTTTGGCTAGACCTTGGAGTCTAAACTTGCTTTGGACAAGCAAATAAATCACAGGTGTTGACAGTTCCCCAGACAACAAAGTATACTTGTCAGTCAAATGGTAAATTGATTTGGTGTGATGGTTCAGCACTTCCTGTGTTGTCTTTGGTGCAGCAGCTGTGCTGTTGGGGACGCTGACCTTAAACCACACCTGAGGATAAAATGTGTGACTCTGAGACACTATTCAGAAATGTTATCAAGGTTTTTAAAGACCCACTCCAATGAAAATCGTGTTTTGGGTGTTTTTGACAGGCTTTTGACATGTTATTGACATGTTATTGTGGCATTTTTCACATGATGGAGGACATTTCGGAAATAATTTAAGATTAAAACTACGTTTCTAAGTATTTCTTTATTTAAATCGTAATGCATCAGAAGAATGAAAAAAATGCGGCTTGAAAAAGCTCAGGTTTGTGACGCTGCAACTGCCATGGGCGGCCCAGAGTCTCCCCTCTCCGCTCCAATTCTAAATCCTCCACTTGCAGACAAATAGATCCATTAACACCTTCATTTTCCTCATCTGAGCTGTCATCTGGCTAAAATCTGTACTGCTGGATAGCCCTGATATTCATCGCCTTTTTTTTTCTTTGCTAATGTTAGCTTGGGAATGTGAGAAGCTGTAAGCTAGCGGAAGAGAATGTAAATGAAGGTATGATGGGATATCATTGCAGGGTTACTTTCATGCAAACAGTTTCACCCACAACTCAGAGATGAATTTTTAAAGAACTTCTGCTGATCTGCAGAAAATATGTCTTAAAGAAGAAACAGGCTTTCGTGATTTTGGCTAAAAGTTGTACAATCATAATTAAAAGACAACAGGGAACGATATTAAAATAGAAAAATATATAGTTGGAGTGGAACGTTAAGGAACCAAAAGGCAAGTTTGTAAAAAGTTGGTTTAACATTTTGCTAAAAGAGTGCAACAGAATTGTAACTGTATTTGTATTTTTACCTCCATAATGTCAAAAAAAAGATGATGTTTACTCTACCTGCTGTTAGTGGTTCAAGATTTACAATCCTTCAAAAATTATGCTGTGTAAGGAACTGACCTGCCAGAAAACACCTGAAACATGAAAAATGTGTTTATCCAATGTAAGCCATCAGAGAATGCATTTCTTCAAGCTCATTTTTCTCTTCTCATTTTGTCTGCACAATAACCTGAAGGCTCCACAGACTGGGGTGAAAACAGCAGCTGGTGTTGCTTCTTATTATTCTGGTTAAGTGTGCGTAACCCTTAATCCACTGAGCAAAAGTTGCTGTGTTCTTCCTGCAATGGCCACTAAGTCTCTCTTACAGAGACCCAGAATTCAAATTTGCCCATCAGCAGTCAATTTAGGATTTTGTGCTGGATCGCAAACCTATTGATGGTACGCTTCAAAGCTAAACATAAGCATGCTGGGTCACTGATTTATTGAGTTGGTTGCTGTTGTTTGCAGAGACATCTGCTGCAATAGACAACTATTTACCAAACACAGAACTCAACTCCTATTTTCTTGGCTGGCACTCAAAAATATATTTAATTTTAATTTTAAATGTTTGGGAGAAAATATGAGTGTGCCTCTCTTTAGGCCTGTGATCCTTGGGGATTCAGCGCTCATGATCACAAAAGGAAAAGGCATATTGCCAGAAAAGTTTCCTTAATCTCTCATCTGAGCCTCTCGATCACTGAGATATTACTGCGCTCCTCTAATGACTTTGTGCTAATTAGAAAGGAAACAGGGCGTGGAAGAGAAGGTGAAGGAGAAGGGCTGAGGACACAGAGGGGGCAGCAAAGCTGTGTGTAAAGGACATGAGGCAGCCATGTGTTCCCTCTGAGGGATAGCGTATGACACAAGGACAAAACCAGTGACCTACACTTCTGATGCATTACACTCTGCCCAACCGTCACAAGACAAAACTCCAGTCTGACCTGGTTTGAACGCCGTAGATAGCCAGGAATATAATCGTTGCATTGGTCAAAGTTGCAATTGATTAAAGCAAATGAAATAGAACATTGTCATGCATTTAAGTGAAGCAAACATAGTGTCTGTCAGCTGGTGGGATCACTTTTCTGTACTCAACTTGTCAATTCTGTCATATTTTTGAAAAAAAAAAAAGATACATAAAGAGACTAAATTTAGTGAACCAAAAGCAAAAATCAATTAAAAAATCTAAGTTAGAACTGCTCCACGACTGCTTTTGATTTCAGCTCTGGTGGGCTCTGACCAATAATCAAACTAATAAATCTGCAAGTGTACCCACTGAGCTGAACAAGATGTTGTTCGATTCTTTTGTGACATTAGGGAAAGGAAATGGCCAGGATATTTACTATCCATGTGGATTCGATATGTTGAGATTAGCGAGCGTGTGGTGATTTCATTAATGAGTTTTGTTGCACTGAGAGCTCACAGTGAGGGTCTCCATCGTCAACAATGCTGGGAAATGTAATTACTCTCAAAGTAATTATTCATTCGTGTTGTTTGGAAGATAATTTCGGAAGATGGCGTTTGATGCCCTTGCCTGTAGCAATGATGATTTAACACCAAAGTGAGGCGTGCTTTTGTGCATTTTAAAACCAGTTTATGAACAACCTTTGTGGCATATAGCATTAACGTGTTTTAGTTTTTGTTTGGTGGAACAGGAAATTGTGATGTGGAGCAATTCTCTATGAGAACTGGACATATTATGACAATCTTTTTAATTAATTTAATTCATATTTCCTTTATAACATACTGTATTCCTGTGGCACTGGAAAGCTGTTTAGAGCACATCAGAGCGACCATTTCTTACTTTGTAGAAGAACTAGGAGAGTCTCAAGCCACCTAAGAAAAGTAATTGCTGGCAGAGAGCCTGAAAACCTCAGGCAGTTTTTCCAGTTGAAAAAGGAGGAGAACCTCAACTTTAAAGCAGAAGAGTAAGAAAATGTGTTATTGCATGTGTTTACTGCAGTGATGATGAAAGCACTCTTAGACATCCTGCTCCGCTTCTAAATCACATTTGCTCTTAGATTTGCGGCACCGAGTCTGTTCCCGGAGTCCTAGAAACTTGGCTTCATCTCAGCTTTTCAAAAGCATAGGGATGAGTGTTTTGACCCCTCAAACTAATTGATCCATCACACTAATGTTTTTTTTTTCCTTCCAAAGATTCAAACTAACATCAATATGAAACACGTCCAACATCCTCGAAACAAGTTTCTTCTGCACCAGAGTCCTCCACAAGCTGTCTCTGCTCCATCCTTAGGCCTTAGTCACAACTGCTCTGGATACAGGCTGTCTGCAGGCAAAAAAATAAGCACACAGGCAGCCTGTGGCCCCAGCAACCCCAAAACCTGCAGCACCCACACAGGTTGAAAGCTTAGCATCACTGGCACCAAATTTTGACCCCTGTGTCAAATGAAGAACAGGGAGTAGGGAACCCTGTATTACTGCTATAACCTTAACTACCATAAAGGAAAGCATGATTGATAATTTACCAATAATTAACTAAAATGTCATTAAAAGTTTATGAAGAATTTTGTTTTCTTTTCATGACATGAATTTGTTTGGTGTCAATATGATACCATTGTCCTTTTTTTACTCAAAATAAAATAAGTTTTGATGGTTTGGTAATATACAAAATAAACTGTGATTGACAGAAAATTATCATGAAAATCTTACATCGATGCACATAAATAGTTGGAGGATGAAAAAAGAAAATAAAAATATTGAAGGCTTTTGGAAGTGGATTGTAAATGTTCAGTCAATCAACCCTCCACTAACATGCTGCATCATTTTTGGGAGCTTTTCAGTTTTGCATCGATAAACCCCAGGTTGAAAATAGCTAATTAAACTCTATAAAATTGTCCTAATTAGGCACTTTTCTTTCAATTACCTGTGTAAAACTGTATTGAAGTAGGACGCAGCATAAGTCTGACAACTACCAAAGTAAACACCTAGCCTGATGCTTATTATCCAGGACGTTAAAAAGACAACAAATCCCAGTATGTCAACTCAGCTCAGCATGTCTTTCCCCTCCGTGCTGCATCATGCATGTTGTGTTGGATTGGCGCTTGTGATATACATCACACAGAGTAACACATTTGGTCATCACCCCCATCACCGTGGTCCTTCAGTGACCTCTCTTTTCCCTGCATGTCTCTATCCCTGCATTCATCAAATGTTGGGCATGTGAGGCAAGTTGACCTAAGCCCCAGACTACACTCCAATGCATCCTTTCTTTCATCACAGCATACATTTCTACTAGCTCTAAAAAATGTGTCAGTTCTTTGGCGCTGGGCTTGTTTCTGTGTTTTAATGGGTTCAGAGATCTGCACCTTTGCTTGTTTGTTTATCCATCCATTTTCTAAACCAATTTTATCCCTCACGGGGTCACGGTGGAGCCGGAGCCTAACCCAGCTACTGTTGGGCAAGGCAGGGTACACGGTGGACAGGTTGCCAGTCTGTCGCAGGGCCACAATCACACACCCATTCATACAGAGATTCAGAACTTCAAGTTACCAATTCACCTATGAAGCGTGATTTTGAACAGTGGGAGGAAGCCGGAGTCTTCCTACTTACATGCGTTCTTTCACTTAACATCTTTGTATGTATTTGTACAATTTTTAAAAAGAAAATGATTGTTTGATGGTTTAGTACTTTTATTACGATGCTTTATTTACTTTTAACCCTTCAACACTGTAGCTTTAGCTCCAGTGATTACATTATTTCGACCACCATAGATCCTCAACTGTTCACCTAATTAACATAATTCCACGGATTCTGTAATGCCATGTTCACACTGGGCTTGGAAACGTGCGTTTGAGTGACCACTTTCTCTATAAACGGATGTAAACCCGTGTTTGGCTTCTTCATTCAAAACTCTCATGTTAATGCGTTGCTACACAAGTTTTATGTCTGTTTTTAGGCTCTACGTACAAAACCATTGAACTGTTGAACATTGAGCCATTGAATGCGCGCTGCACGTTAAACCAGTTGAACTTTAAGCAATCAGGAGCTCAGACTTGGAGAGACGTTTGGATAGCACCATTTCCAAAACACGTAAGTGTCAACCATTTGAAAACTGATCATGAAGGAGGAATTAGTAATTGCGGTTTGAGCCGGGCAAGAATTCTATGAAAAAGCCTGGAGCAAGATTTGCCAAATTTGCCCTGCGTTGACGTTTTGCACCAAGCCTTTTACCGTGAGTACATGTGCTATTATCAGGTAGTGACAGGGCAGTGTGAACACCACATTCTTAAAGCGCATTCAAGAACCTGCATTCTGCGCTGTCTTGGATGCGCATCACATGCCCAGTATGTACGTAGCATAATGGAGAACCTTGCGCTGATATGCAACACATTATGTTAGTAATGCACATCAGAATCAGACAATTTCCATTGGTCGTGTGAGGAGCTATGGTATGAAAGGGCTAAATTATAGTATTACTGTGCAACATGAGAAACAAAAATAGATAACATGCTGATCAAAGTGTGCAATCCTTTGGGAACACCTCCAGTTTTTTTTCAGCAATAATATTTTATGCTAGATATGTGAATTATAGATGAATATTTAAGCTCTACTCTGATTGACTTTCTGAGATCTAACTTCGAAGCACGACACCCTCATTCTATCACTGCAGACATATAACTGTTCACTTACAATAAAATATGACTTTAATTGAGACATTTCAGTTTATTTATTGTGGAAATATTTTATTGAAATGATGGATTCAGTTGTTTATTTGAAATGTTCAGGGTCATGGAGATCATTTTTTTAAGAACTTTAATCCACATGACCCTTTAGCACTCGCTGTTTTTCTATTTAGCGCCGTACCATAAATAATAATACGGTAGTAGTTTACCGTGGGTTTTACTGTGGGTACTATGTTAAAGTGTTTTCTAAACAACTTTGTAAAAAAAGTAATATTTCCACACACCAATTTTTCATTTTTTTTTCATTTTAGATGGCAGTGCTTCGACAGTTTTATCTCTTAACATTGTGAATAAAATTTAAACTCAGGGTGTTATTAAATACACATGGATCCCCGCTCACATACACACTAATTATGTTCAGTGTTCATAACCCTCGGAAAAGTTGCTACACATAATAAAAATGTAAACGTCTATGGACATTTACCTGATTTTGTGTGTGTGTGTGGGGGGGGGGTGTCTATTGCATTAAAGTGTCAAAACAGCAAGATTGATTTTTATAAAATCAAATTGGGTGGCTTATATACACGTACCATTAGCTAGGAGATTTAGCATAACTGTGTGGAGGGATATGTCATCCTGACAATTGGCTTTTTCTGAGGCTTTATGCACAACGTGCACAGCTCTCAGGGAAAACAAATCAGACTTTTTTTTTGCCTCAACAACTGAAACAGTAATGAATTGATTTTCAGGATGCCTACATGAAGTAATCCTGTTTGGGTAGCTGCGTGTGCTGATTCCTGCTGCAATTTTTATACCCTTGAGACAAGTGAAATTAAATGTGAAGGAAAAGCCTGAATTAAAGGAAGCTGCTTCATTTTGAGCTAATACAATTTAAAGTGGGGATCTTTACCTGGAGCACACAAAGTGCTCCTCGATAAGAGCAGTGAGCCGATTCGCTCCTGCAATGTACTTTTTTGCAGGAATAGACTTCTTTTTTCTCCAAAAAGTTTAACTAAACCCAGAATGAGTTTGTATTCTCAGATCTCATTTGCATTAAAAATATATCTGCTTTAATATCTCCTGATTTCTTTTTGCAGCCCTAAAAAGCAAACAGGTTTTACCCCATGTGTGCACTGAGACAAAAACTCCCATTATTTTTTCTTTTCTTATATCTTTTTAAACAGCAGGGGGGTTTTAACATTGTTACCCTCTCTGGAGATGTTATGTTTGAGCTAGTTTAGTGTGGCAATGCAGTGTTAAAAGGTGGAATGTCGTAAAAGCTATTAGAGGTACTGTTTGCAAATGTCAACACCCTTAACACAATTATTGAATACTTTGTTCTCCTGCCGCGTTTGATTTAAAAGCCTCTATTCCTCCAATAAACTGTGGTTAAAACAATTTCTTTTCCATTTCTTCTGTTTTGCCACAAATTGATACTTTTCCCAAATTTACAACTATTTTAAAAACCAGATTTGGTGAAATTGATCACAATGGAAATGTTGTTATATATGCACATTTTTTTGTTGGTTCTAATAGTCTGCTTCATCTAGCAAATAAGAAAGCTCACCTCAACTCAGGAGCAGGGTAAGCAAGCAAACCCTGGTTGATTTGGGAACAAAAGTCAAAGTTCATTTGAAGACGACCCAAGGTGTGCATGTAAATTTAAAGGATTTAACGCTATAACCAAATGTTTTATGCGTATTTTATGGAAAAAGTTGTCTAAAATGCAAACCCATGGAAATTATATTTAGGATACAGGTGCAAAATGTCTGACGAGATAAATGAGTTGTAGTGAAGAGGTAAGGGCACTTATTATTATGTTGCAATCAAGGGATTTCTGGGACTAAGCTGCTTTTCTTCTTAATGCCCCCCCCCCATTTTGGTCAAGCAATCCCCAAGTGTGCAGCATTTCAAATTGAAGGATTTTTTTTTTTTTTCAGGCAGTCTGGGCCAGTTCAGTCTTTGGATGCTTCTGAAAGCACAGTGAGACAGCCAGCCACAGCAGACAAAGGTGTGACAAAAGTTACCTGCATGAGACTAAAGTGGCAGACACAAAAGTGACTTGTAAACAAACAAAAAGAACTGACTTTCTTAATAAAAAAAATCTATTTATTTTTTCATTTCATACAGCGTAGTGACAAAAAAAAGGCATAAACTGCGTTCCTTTTTTGTCTCTCACCTCTCTACATAGTGTACTTAATGTCTGATCTGACACCGAAACAGATTACAATTTGTATGGATTGTCACAAATTTGCATTACTTATTCAGAAATATACAAAATGAATGGGTAAGTTGCTGCCTTGACTGATCAAAATGTTTTTTTAAAGGAAACTGTGAGGATTGTGTCCATTAGTCTGATTTTCTTTCTTTGCCTTCAGTTTTATTTATTCATTTTGGTGTCTTGTTCTCTTTTCATGTTTTGAATTTTTCCTGCAGTAACAGTCTCACCTAGTGTCATTCAATAATTATTCACAGCTTTTCTCTTTTAGATAAATAGATCCAAATTTATTGAAGGTAATAGTTTTCAGCTCCCATCATGTCCAGGCTGGCTGGCAGCATCCTGCCTGAGTACGATCCTGTTCGCATGGGGGTTTCTCCAAGGCCGCTATGGTTTTTGGGACAGCTCAAATGTGTTCTCTGAGAGGGAGAGGGGGATGCATGTTGTTTAAGGATTGGTGTCTAATTCATCGAAAGTCCAAAAATCTGAACTTTGGCAAAGAAGACGCATCACCTCAACCAATCAGAGACCGGCCCTTGGCTCGTGATGTGTTGATAACACAATCAGTGGGTGGCGTTCAAAACAAACGTGAAGGACAATCTGATAATTTTCCTCCGGAACTTCTGAATGTTATTTTTTATCATCGAGACAATAAAAAAAAAAAATTAAAAAAAACGCAGCTCCTACAGAAGATAGTGAACCTCACCGTACTGGGTCTGAGAGTCTCTGAATGATCTCATAGACCCAAACATGGAGACTTGCTTACTAATGCCTTTGCAGAAGTCTTTAAAAAAAGAAATAAACCTCAACAGTGTGTTCCATGCACTGTGAATTAGATTACCATGTAGCGATGATGCTAAAAACATTATGTAAACACTTGAAACTGTGATATTTATGACATTGACAGGATCCAACTTAAATTAAAGGATAATTACAAACTAATGTGATGCTTCTTTTTCAAGTAGTGTAATGATACGTTTTGCTCATTTTTCATATTTACAATCTGGTTGGATAACATCCATAACTCCATCCATCCTTTTTTTAATCTCTTTTGGGGTCACAAGGTTACTGGACTGTATCCCAGCTACTGTTGGGTAAATGGCAGGGTATCACTAAACAGGTTGCCAGTCTTCCCCATGGCCACACAACCACACACACTCACTTTCTCACCTATCATTACTCCTAGGGTGTATTCAGACTGGACACATTTGGTTTGCTTAAAGTGAACCAGAATTCATTTCCCCTGATATTCAGGAACAAGCTTTTAGTCTGAATACATCCAAGCAGACCCTGATCCAGTAACAGGAACAGATCTCTGATTCGTCTTTCGAGGTGGTCTCCATTTCCAATCGGATTGAGATTGGGTTTGCTTTATGTTCCTTGTTGTGATTTAATGTTAGATTGTTTTTTTTTTATTATTTTATACTTCTGCAAATATGCAATGGAATTCTTCGCATTATTTAAAATAGTAGAGAATGTAATTTCTTTTAAGGACAGTCATGTCATCTCACTGTTCAACCTTAGAACGGCATTGAAACAGACTGCGTCACTATTTCCGGAGCGGCATTGTTGTTGTCAACCTCCACTTCGATGTGTTCCTTAATATAAAAAGTAGAAAGTGACTCATCTCCACATAAGCTTCTAAAGCTCTCCAAATTACATTACAAACAAGGTCAGAGCACTTTCAGAAATAATAAGATTTCGATAATTATTTTTAATTCCCCCCCCCCCCCCCCCCCCCACACACACACACACACACCACCAGGCAAATTGGGTTGTTGATTTATTTCCCATCAGTGCTTTTTGGAGTAAACAGTTTGGTTTCCTCTCTGACTGGAGGGATTAATCACCCGTCCCCTCCCTCAGTCATAAGTCCATGTTGCAGAGCTGATCTGGGATCTGTGACAAGGATGCACCAAACATTAGACATTGAAAATAAACTCAGAAACATATCCCACAATGCACTTTGCTCCAATTCATTTAAGTGTGACTTCAGGATTGGTCCCTTTGGGATCAATTAGGGTTTACTAAAGGTTCTGGGTTGGTGGGAGCAGCAAGATGTCAAATGGCTTCACCTCTCATCAGCTAAATGTCTGCAACCCTCGGTTCCTGAGAGGGTAAAATGTTAGTGCGCACAAGCGGTGATGCAGATTCACCAAAACAAAGCACACAGTTTTCAAACTCTGACTAATAATCACTATGCAGTCTCATTTGCAAAGGGTTTTGTAAATATCTTTTTTTGTTGTTTTTTACTCCAGGGCTGTTTATTGAAAATGTTCTTAAAATGCAAATTTTCCCTCCAAAGTGTGACAATAAATACATCCAAACTGACTCCAAAGTTGTGTTCATCCCACACTCCTCATCTACACACCAAAGGCAATAATTGTATTGGGATGTTCTCTAATAAAGATTATCCCTGCTGCAGAAATTGCCTTTAGCATGCTGTGTTACTAACGTCGGCTTTGACAGTTCAGATGAAAGTTTGAGAATGCAAGATTTGTTTTTTTTCATCAGAGACACCAAGACAACGTGACAGAAATTCTTCTTGTTTGCCAAAGAGAAAAGACCTGTTGTTATGGTTACTGGTTATAAATAGAGCAGGTGTGTAGGTGACGAGGAAACTGAGAGGATGAAAGGCACAGATGACATCTGCCCCACAATCCATTGCTGCAGATTTGCAAACTTAAAGTCAGCTTTGAAGGGACAAAAATAAACCAACTGAATCCTTCCTGTTCTAAGATTTCAATGCTATTGTGTTTGTCTTCTGTGTCAAAACCCAATTGGCAATGAAAATAATATGCATGTAAAAAGAAATAATGGCTTTCTCGTTATAGAAGTTTTAGCAGCTAGTCAGATATGAAGAGTTTTGCTCTGCTGGGACCTGAATTCCATTACTCTGTGAATTAACGGGGCATTTGTGTCACACACAGATTGTTCTTTGCCCCATTGCCCAACACCAAGGACTTTGGGATTCCCATAATTAGCTCAGTGATTTAATGAAGAGGCGCTCAACTTGATGGCAGCAGTACTCGAGACATTGCCAGTGGCTCCGACTTCAAAGCTAGAGATATGGCTTGCCAGAAAAGGCTGGAGAAAAGCTGCAACAAGATAACAAGTCATGGCTTTCTTTTGATTTGTGACATGCCAGGGCACTTACAACAGTGCATTCGTTTGGAGCCAGCAAGGGCATGTTAACTGTTTGATCAGTGTGGCATTGCACTTCTGGGCAATGAGTGTCCTCAGCAATACAGTCTGGTAATGATGCGAGTGGGAGGCCAGATAGGTTAGGCTGCGTAACATTTGCAATCCTTTTTTTTTTCTCTGAGCCCATAAGTACAAGGATCACTTCCCATCATCTACTTTACAGTACACTGCCTTCCAGAAACAAACTCTGTGTGAGTTTTGTGATCAAACCAAAAGGTTCAGAGTAGGCGGATGTGCTTCAAAGTAATTTCCAACTGTCTCTGACAGCTTTGAACTACGAAAAAACTGTAGTTCCCAAGATAACATAAATTGCATTTGAAATGTATAAATAAATATTAATGATGGCTGCTCTCTGTTTATAGCACAAACACAGAGGTTAGTGAGGATTAAGTTGGTTAGGAAATTTACTGAGTAAATTACTGCTGTAAATGAATGAAGTTCAGTGGTTCTGCTGACATATTTCCACCATGGCATCTTCACCATTATGTTATAATAAACTGCAATTATTTGATGCTTTGCTTAAAATGCCCTGAAACAAAAAAATAAAGTGGGAGGGAACATTCGCATAATTATTGTGGGGTTAGGGTTACAGTTAGGGTTCAAATCTGTGCAGGGCTTTGCAGCAATGTGCATTTTGCCCACATGTAACTTGAATTTCCATCAGCTTTTGAACATACGTAAATATGTATGAATAGCATCAGTCTAAATAAGCAGCTTCTATGTATATCTATTGAATAACTGTTTGCTTTTTACAGTTGTATATTGATTATGGTGTGTTTAGGAAACACGTTTCCTATCTTTTTAAAGGTTTCAAAATGTTGTAAATGTTGTGTTTGATAAAACCTTCAACATTTCCTTTTAGACTTGAAATCTTTTCATTTCACAATCATTCTCTTTCTGTGGATCTCTCAGTATTGCTCATGTCAGTGTTAATGGGTGTATTCTTAACTTTGAAGGCAAAAAGTCTGAAGTATCCTGAATCTTGAGACGTGAAATAGCATCATACCCAGCATGTTCATAAAATACCAGTTTTGTTACTTCTTTCTTGCTGTTTTTCAAAGTTGACTTGATTTATTGGTTTATTTCAAGCATTAATTGTAGACAGTACTACAAATAACCACACAAATATATCAAACTCATTTCAGAAATTAAGACATGCATTGATTAAATACAAAGACAAAACAATGAAAATGTAAAAAAAAATAATAATAACAATCATGAATACAGATTTTTGCAGTGATGCAATTGATACCCACTCAGGTCACATTAGATTCATTAAATATAGGGATTATTAACTAAAGTCACACAGAGTTTGATCAGGAAAATGTTGTTTTATCATATTTTTAAACATTGTTGTTGCATTTAGTCAAATTATGTGATGCAGGACAGCAAGTCATCCAACTGGGTTTCAGAGAAGAGGGTTGTACTGGTAAGTCCGGCAATATAATACGTTTGGCGATACACATGTCACTATTACAATATTTCACTATTTTTTAAAAGAGTATGACTTAGAAAAAACTTTGTTTGAATATGAATACATCTTTAAGGTGGATAAAATGGTAAAACACATTTGATTTAATTATCAAAGGATTAAGCACTGCAACTGTATCTCATATAATTGGTTTTACCCAAGCAAATTCATTATGTTTTTATTATGGTAAATTAAGAAATATTTTTTCAACACTGAATGCTGCTTGATTTTCACAAAATAGTAAAAAAAAAAAAAGAAGAAAGTGTCTTAACAAATACAGTTCTAAAAGTATGGTTAAGAAAATAAAGTGCTGCTACTTTCCAACATTGATGCTTTATTTCTGACAGTCTGCTACGCATTTCCATTTCCAGCATGCGGAAGTAAAAACGGGTTTCACCATCAATCGCTACATCGTTGGCCTTTTTCGGATTGTTATAGGCATCGCTCTGATTAATCTGATCTTTAGCTGTGAAGTACAGCCAAGCTTTCGCTCGCTTTGCTTCTAGCATTTTGACTGAGGTTACTGAGGTTGCGTTTTAAGAGTAAAACTAACTAAGACGCTGATCTACAAGTTTGCTTAAAAATTATTAATTACAAATTGTCCACATTATTTTATGGCAATACAAGTGTCACCAAATGAATTATAGCAATATATAATTGCAAGGATTCTGTCTTACACCCCTATCACAGAGAGGCGGAAGTATCTTTGAAAGCTGTTGTCATTCAGACACAGCTCCTGATGAAGCTCACCGTACTGACAGAGTCTCTGAATGATCTTATGAACCCAGACATGGAGAAGTGATTACTGATGCCTTTGCTCTTAAAAAAAATGAAATAAACCAGATCTCTCAACATCATCCGTGTCTTCCATGCATTAAGTGTCCCGCCTGTAGCAGTTGCTGTGTCACAAACTCGAACTTTTTCAAACTGCGGTTTTCACCTGCTCCTGATACATCCCAATTTGAATTAAAAAATACTCAGAAATGCAGTTTTAATCTTAAACTCCTTTATACATGTCTTCCATCATGAGAAAAATGCAACAAGAACATGCAAAAACCTCCAAAAACACAGTTTTCATTAGAGTGGGTCTTTAAAGACACTACAGGTCAAAATAATTGGATGAGGTGGGTTTTGATGTTCTTGTTGAATATGAGTGAACATGTTATTTGGAGAAAAATCTGATTTAATGTTATGATTTCCAACACAACTATCAACTTATGCACTTATAAATGTCCCCGTATGTGCATAACATTAACATTTCCAAAAGTAAAGCATTTTATATCCATCATGAAGGCCATGATAACAGGCTGCAATGGCTTAACTACACACTAAATAAGACAAAGCAGTAGCAAAAAAATCAAGCAAGATGTTGATCATTTCAGACAAAATACAAGTAGCGTTGCAGTCCATTTCCATGTTAGCCATTAACATTTCCAGCAGCACAACAGTCAACAACCAAATACATGACAACAACCTGCAAGACAACCAAGTATTGCAAAGTTTTGTTAGCAGTTGGAGCATGTTGCATGTCCCAGAAGGACAATTTCTGAACCGGTAAGGGATCTGGCATCCTCTCCAGAGATTGATTTCTGCAACCATTGCTATTCATTCAGGTTTCCAGCAAATTTTCAACTTCCTGGTCTCTAAAATGGAATCTAGCTCCCTCTTCAACAGTAAAGTGACATTTCATGAGTAAAATAACCCGTTTAAAAGAGACCTAATGTGCTTGTTTGTATTTTGCTGTTTACACTGGAATACACTCTTTATTAGCTGTCAAAAACATTTCAGAAATTAACATAAATTCTTTCACTTTTGGCCATTCAGAATCTTCAACCTTACAAACAAAAGTAAGCAGAAGTTTGTAACAGATGCAACAAAAATTCTTCACATTCCCTTTAAATCTTGAAAACAGCTCCTAACTATTGTTCATTTAACAGAACATAATATTTCTATCTAAAAATACCTCAAATCTGTCACCAAATTACAATGACTGAAGGATATCTTGTGCATAAATTATTTGGGTAAATTGCATTAATATGCTAATCTCGTACTATATCTGTCAGAACAGGCAATTATTTAGTGGTAATGGAATGTTACTGCAAACTGCATTACCAGTTGTCACAGCACACAGCTGAGAACAAAAGGCATCTCTGTGTGAATATATCCACAATTAACTTCTACCACTAATTCCCCCTCCGCACATAAATGAGATTTATCTCGTGTTTTTTTTTTCGACTCAGTTGCTCAACAAGATTAGACGTAAAATCAACTGAATACAAAAGCCCGAGCGCACATCTCCTTCATCATCATTAATTTAGCAATCTGCACTGATGCATAAAATGATCTCATTCATTATCATTTTATTGCAAAGATTTGAACAACGGCTTAAAAGCCCCATGCAAGACACTTTACAGCAAACATCATGTACTGACCCCTTATTTATTGTCATCCATTGTAGCAAAAACATGCAAAAAGCTGGTCAGCAATTATAGGAACTGTTTGATCTCTGTAATAGACCATAATGACTTCTCTATTGAACCATGGACATGCCACTCATTTGTTTAAGGTAAATAGAACTCAAAATAAATATATATATATATATATATATATATATCACGTGTCTTGTACTTTGTCATATTTGTGGAATTTGCCTTTGTTCCTCCCAGCTGCTGGTTGAATAAAATAACTTTAGGTCAGGGTTTGAAAATTTTCGGGTTTGACGGAAAAAACATAACCAAAAATTTACAATGAGATTAAATATGTTGTTTGAAGAAAAGATATATTTATTTATAATGTTATAAATATTAGTTTTAAAAGAAAAAAAAGCAGGGGTGAACCTCACAAATGGAATAGAATAGAATAGAATAGAATAGAATAGAATAGAATAGAATAGAATAGAATAATTTTCTGCATTTTTTTTCACATTTTGTTTCTCATAGTTGAGGTTTACTTATGATGGAAATTACAGGCCTCCCTCACCTTTTTAAGTGGGATAACTTGCATAATTTGTGACTGACTAAACACTTTATATCCATGCATGCCATCACAACAGGCTGCAGTTAGGCAAACTACACACTAAAAAGGATAAAGCAGGGTCTGGAATTAAACACACAAGCTACCAATAATTTAAAAAACAAAACAGGATTCTAACCATGAAACTGAAACCACCAGGACAACAGAAGCAAAGAGTTTTCAAAATTTCATGTCATGCTGCATAGTCCTTGACCTAAACCTGTATATACCGTAAAATAACCAGCTGACTGCCACAGAAAACAACATTTGTTTCATTTAAAATTATTCAAATTTAAACTACAGTTCCTAAAACTTCATCCCTTCACATTTGGTATCAATATAAAGCCCAGAATGTCCTCTGTAGATACCAAAACAATTTAATTCAGTGGTAGGAAGATATTCAAGTTCAAAAATGTTTTCTACAGAAAACAACATTGTATCAGCCAGGAGAATATGACTGGTTAATGACATTTCAGATGAATTTTCTTTGTTTTAGTAAGAAAATAAGACATAATTACAATGCAACATCTTTCAAAGATGTGGCTAAACTATTCAGAGAATCCAAATGAGCACACGAGCAAGCATCCAAACAACGCCGTGAAACTGTATAATGCAAGCCTCCCTATAACAGATGGTGTGACGCAGGTAAGATCTGGAACAGAACCTCTGTGAAAAATACTGCTGCTGTGTGATATCCAGTGATATTAGCTCCCACATCCAAGAGACTAGTCTGCAAAAGGATGATCAGAATTAAGACTCACACCCTCTGAGATCAGGCTAAAGACATTTAAGCAATGTTTTCTTGTCGTTTTTTTTAGGAAAATGTACATTTCTATATCACAGTACAGCTACATTTTTGATAGATAAAAAGTTTGATTTTTTTTTTTAAATAAAGTTTTTTCAAAATATTTTTATCAAAAAATGTATAAAGATATAAAATCAGTCATGTTGTGACTGTTTGACCAGGATAAAGCTTGAAGAGAAAGCAGACGTCTCTGTTCCTTCTTTCCTCCACTGTCAAACCTAAAGGACATTTGAGAGAAAAATATGACAAAGTCACTGAGCTCTACTGAGCAGAAGTTGCATAATAACTGAAATTATTTAGCGGCTAAACAAAACAGCTTTGAAGCAATCCAGTTTTGAATATGACTGGGACAAATCCTGATTCAATACATGTGCTGTCCCTAATCTTCTTCAATCATAAACAGCTGTGGATGGGTTATGGACGTGACTGTTGCTTAAAATGCTGAGAGACAAGCCTCTGATCCTGATTTGGCTCTGCCTGCCATAACCTGATCCTCTTTCCCTGCCATCTGTTACAGTTCTGTGCATAACTTTTAAATATTTATTTGTAAAGCTAAATGGCATCAGAAACGTTAATATCTTTTGAGCCTTAATCACAGAATTGCAGCTTTGCAAAATGAGCCAGAAAATTGGATCTGGTGTGAATACAGAAATCGGATGGTATTAAAGCATTCGTGTATTGATTTAAGATCAGCAATCGTGCAATAACGCAAACCTTGTTTCCCCTTTTTTATTCTTATTTTTAGCAAAATTCCCACCACCAAAGTAAAAGCTTTCTGTGAAAAAACAGCTTGAAAGTCCAACACTGATCATCTTTTGATCGTTTTTCAAAGCGTTCTCAGTGCTCTTTAAATTACAAATATGCTGTTTTTAGGCAAGATCAATAAACCCGTGCTGAACTTTTTTCTTGCCCAGATGGACCTGGAGGAAGGGTTAAGTTAATATGTGGGACCAATAACAACATTTAGACTCGGATGTGAATAACAACAGCCTTTATTTTTTCTGGACAAGATTGGTAGCATTAATTCACAGGATTGTTTGCACAGTTTCACAGAACTGTGCAGGGTGGCAGTTCCGTATTGAAAGCCACCTCCAGAGCCCACAAACTGCACCAAAGCCACTACTCTACTCGGAGACGTGGTTCGGCACGGCAGTTCTGGAGTTCAGAGGGAAATCTTGATCTGAATGAGTGGGATAGGGTCAGAATGTTCCGAATGGCGTGTTTACACGATGCGTTTTTATTCTGATCAGGCTTTTAATCCGATTACTTGTGTCCATATAAACGCAGCTAGTGTTGCAACTCATTCATATCTAGTCTATATGAGATTGGACAACGTGATAACAATAGTGTGGACATATAAAAAATGCTGTGCTTTTTTCCTATTGCAAGATTTTGACTGTCAATCATCAGGAGGTTTGAGGTTGATGTACTATCTGGAAAATGTTCTGAGTAACGTCAAAGATAGTCTAAAACTTTAATAAAAAGTAAAAAATTCGAAGTTGGGACGTGATTTGAAAACCTTTAGAAAGCAAAAAGAGCCATCATCCTGCATGTCTGTCTGAATCTTACAAAGTTCTATTCAGTCGGATTGTGGAAAGACTTTGACATTTTTTCCTCTTCACAGAATCACACAGGCCAGCAGGAAGGACGGGCTTCATCCAGCCTAGGAGATGGCTGTCTGGCACATCTTCATGGGTCCAGGTTATACACTCCTCTGCTGCAATATGCCGGCTTCTTTTCTTTGTCATTCTTGTTCTCCATTGTGTTTTCAGGCCTTGAGGATATGCAGTGCTGCCTTCACTTCACTTCACTTCAAGATATTAGGTTCAATCAGTGGATGAGAATCTCATAAGGTGTAGTTAGTAGTTAGTCTAAATAACAGCTGACATTTTCATGCCCTCTTGCTTCAGTACGTTTTAACTCATTTTTCCACTACATTTTTAACTTTTAATGTAAATAGAGGTTTTTATTTATTATTACTATGTTTTACTCTGCCATTTAATCCAGTTAAACTGTTTTCTGATCCAGATAGTGTTTTTTTTTTTTTTTTATCTATATCTAAAAGCTGTTTCCACCTAAATCAGAAAGTTTCTCACTGGTCTTGGACAGAATTTGAGAAGCAAAACTGTGATCAAAGTGATAATTGTATGCTGCAAAAATACAAAAATGACACTTGGTCTCCGAGATGTTTTGATTAGTTTTTTTCTCCAGAAATTTCACTTACTTTCAAAGATTGCAAAAACCTCACAGTTGCTTCTTAATCATGCATTTTCATTGCACAGGTCAATCAAGAAGCCAGACAAATCCTACAAAAATATTTTTAAAGATGTTTTGTACTTTAGGTTTGTAACTAGATGCAAGGTCTTGATAAAAATCAGGATGCTCCTGTGTTTTTTTACATGTAAGCATAAGAAGCATTCTGATTGGCTCATGTGTGCCTGGATTCTGTTTGTCTTCTTGTAAATATGCAAGCGTGTAGAAGATGTGCTGGACAAGGAACTTTGCTCAAATTTGGTGTTGGTGTCAAAATTTTAGAATAAAGGGATTTCAGCTGATTTCTTCTTGTCACAAATCCTATCAAAGAAACATAACTGTGAGTTTTTTTTAATCAATTTTAAAAGCGCTCCCAGTGGTCTTTTAATGATGATTAACTTTTGTTTGATTTCTAGTCAAATTCAATAAACCTGCGTTATATTCAAGGGTCTCGTTTCTCCAGAGTGGTTCGGTAGAAAGTTGCCACTGGATTGTGGGTGGGATCCTTCACGTCACCCATAACTGCGAGCTCCCTGTTTACGTGCTCTCCTGCAAGCTTGCCTTGCAGCCCCTCACACCCCAATCTAACATTACTGGTGCAAAAAAAATAGCAAGCAAAATTGGAGCTATCCAGCTGTGCAGTTTTGAGCCAAAACTGAGGATGCATCAGCATGGAGCAGGGAGCTTGTCGCATGCAGCATATTTTTTACAACACAAATACAATCATTTTTAAGCCTTTTTTTTTTAACTTCTCCTGATTCACAAGTACATGATTAAATCATTGCTCAAAAATGAAATGTTGACCTTAATTTCTTTATAAATGTCACAAGAACATGATTAAAACACAATTTTTATCTGAGTACGAAAGATCCTTAGATGACAGCCAGAGGTTATCTGTGTATTTTAATTAATTAGATAAATATTTTTCAGTAGCTGTGAGATTGGTTAATGTTTTAAAAGCGGGTTTAATCAGATTAATGAAATTCCATGAGCAAAATGAGTCACAAGTTGGTTTTAAATTTCCTTTTTTTTGTAATTTATTGACAACTTCTTATAATTAGTTTATTGTGGACATTTTTCACCGCTCTGCTGTCCTCATTTATTTATGCATTTGTTGCAGCTGTAGTTCTGCTTGCTACTTTTCTCTTACAAAGGTGTGCAGGATTGATTCGTAAAGTTCCTGCAACCCATCTTTACTCAACCCCACTGCTTTTGAGATGTAACTTGCCATTTGAAACCAGTCCTTCAGTGTAGGTTGCTTCAAGCCCAACAGCTCTCCTCTTTCCAGGACCAAAATGATAGACTTCCTCTGCCTTCACACTTTAGCACACAGTTAACTCCCCTGTTGTGATCAGGACAACTGATTTAACTGTGGAAGCTCAGTCGCTGCTTTTTTCTTTGATCATAACAGCATCATATATATATATATATATATATTTATTTTTTACAATTTCCTTACACCTGCCTGTCAGCTGCAATCAGCCTTCCTGGATTCTTCCTTGTAGTTTCAGTAAAGCACTTATGATTGCGTCACTTGTGCCATCAAAGTGCACACAGAGGTGAGGTTTTCGTGAGTAGTGTTCTCTCATATATTGCACCACTATAAGCCAAATGGGCTTCAAAAGACAACATTTCCATTTTTGTCGAAATCAAACAAATTTGGACATCCTAAAAAAAAAGGAAAATGTGTAATTTCTTCTGCGGTAAAAAAAAAGTAAAAAAATCAGAGGGTTAGACGATTACATTAAAGGTAATTATTTAAGCCCGGCTTGTCTCACAGCAGAGGCAGCCATGCACACAATGAGAAGTCCAATTTGGCTCCAAGGCTTTGGCACTGGCCACCTACCGTGAGTGAAGCCACTGCAATTAATTTACCAGAAGAAGAAAAAAAAATAATCGCTGCAGAGTCTGCTGTTTAATCAAACTGTATTTAAAATGGCAATAAGCCTAATTTTTCATTGCTGCTGAATCAAATTCAGCCGTAATTGCTCAGTTTCTAAATGTTGAACCAACTTTTGAACACTAAGCGATTAAGAGACTTCATGGTTCAGGTTTTTTTCATCTCACTGAAGTGAGTTTATAACAATCTGAATATCAAACATCTGTCTAAAAAATATAAACAATGATATAAGTTAATCTCTAAAACGTTTTACATTATAATTTATCTTTTCTTAAAGGGCCTAAACCATGCTTTTCTTAAGCCTTTCAGAGTAAACTATATCCATATATATGATTCTATATTACCTCTGGCACACAAAAGAACACATTATTTATCAAACATGAGTTCTTTTTGTTAACTTTTTTTCTACCTGGAAGTAAGTTGACTCGATCTCTGAGGCTACGCCTTTCGCTCCTTGTGGGTGCCGCCCATTCCGTGATGTTAACCTAGAGCCGGCCTCTGCAACGTGTCTGCGTTTCACACACAAAAAAAAAAAACATCTACATTTTTGAAAAGACAGATGTGCATATTGTGTATCTGCCTTTGGTAGTCTGGGCGTTTTTTTTTTTAAATGTGGCATCTAGCTCGTCTTTATTAGAGACCGCCGTTTATTCCATCATAAGACAGAATGGTGATGGTTAATGGGTTCATTTTGTGGTGAAATCCAGTCACAAAATACAGACAACATCAGATGAACATTTCAGGATTTGTTGAAATGATGAGAACATTGTCTTCTGTTGTGATTGGCCCTGGTTGTAAACGTTTCTTTTCTCTTTGAAGCATCCTCCATCTCTGTATCAAAAATCCTCTTTGCTTTCATGCCGATCATTTTCCTGGAGACACGAGCACCTTCTGCTCAATAGTCCATGTTCATGCCAGTTCTTACGATTCATCGCTCGCTTTCCCTGCACCTCCAACTAGAAATAATTTGCTCCAAATGCAAACCCTGGCTCATTTGTCCACAGTTTCTGCAGCTTTCTTATCAAATTCATCCATCTGCTTGTGCCATTTGTGCAGATTCCTCACCAGAATGTTCTGTGGCATTTGAGTTGTGTAGGGATGGCCAAGAAACGCCACAGTCAAACACCTGGAGACTGCACAACTGTGCATGAACCGGGGGGGGGGGCTTGACGGAGCCTGGCCACCATTAGAGACCGGCTTCTAAAGCAACGAACACCTGTTAGACCCGGCGGCTATGGAGACAAGAAACAATTGGAAGAAATATGATATTGTGCATTTAAATGAATGACAGCGTTGAATGAAAGTCGGGGGCGGACGCAGACCCCTTTCAGTAAGGGGCTGTTCTCACTTGTCTACGTCACAATGTAAGGACCCGCTCGATTTTGTGTATTGGGAGGGGCTGGTGCTCACAGCACAGGTTTTCAGCGGAACATTCAGAAATGCATGAACGGATCAAGATACCGCTTTGGTGTTGTTTATAGTGAGGAATAAACATAAATACTTAAAATACATAAAGCACTTCAAAGCTCAAAAATTCATTTTGTTTGACATAGGTCCTTTAATTTCTAATAGCCACCTAAATAGCTAATATGTACCGACGTAGCAACAGGGGTGGGCAGGTCTGGGCCTCCCTGTGCTGGCCCCCAGCCCGGATAAAATCCAGGGTTGTGTCAGGAAGGGCGTAAAAATTTCTGCCAAACCAAGTGTGAAAATTGGTGATGGGTTGTGCTGAAAGGAGAACAACAACTTTTACTTAACTACAAAGAACAAAACAAACAAAATTCCAGGTTTCAATGTTTGAAGCTGTTGTGGTGAAGGCCAAAAACGCTTTGTAGTCACAGTCTCATTCACCTATGTACATGCACATTCACACACTGATTCACTCACGGCTCTGCTGCCCCGTACAGGACCCAACCTATGACCACCAGGAGCAATGTGGGGCTCAGTGTCTTCCCCAAAAACACTCCGAAACATGGGTGGAAATGGCAGGAACGGAACCTGTAATATTCTGATCAGAGGTCAACCGCTCTACTGCTTTTGCTAACAGTCGCCCCTAAAGTTAAAAGTATTTTGTTTTTGTTGCTTAAAATAAAAAGTGCCAGAAAAAAAATGTAAACAGTTTTTTTCTGTTGAAAGGCATATAGTTTTAAATGCCAAATGAATGATAAATATATAGATTGCATGCATTTAGGTCAAAGAATTGGATTGTATTTTATCACCACAAAGTTAGTAGAATTTTTTATGGATCGATTCATGGAGCATGTCTCAAGATGCATATCCAATCACAAACTGAACTTCATTTTCAACCAAAAATGAAGGTATCTTTCCTGCTTATCTTTTTGATTACATACCTTTTTAAAAGATGTGAGTTTTTTTAATAAACACATATTTATGGTTTTATTTTCTTTGCTTTCTGCCCAGCTCTGATACTGTGTGTACTAATTCTTACTCCTGCAGTGAAGTTACCCAAATAACCTTTACTTTGAGATTTATATCCACCTTGTGATCCCTGAGATTGATTTATTTTGGGGGTTTTCCAGTTCATCAGGAAACTAAAAGTTGGATTTAATTCATCCCACAATCAAGGAAAAATTCCAGAATATTCCCGGGGTGGGGGTGGGGGTGGTTAAGACTGCTTTAACTATATATCTTTGCAAAAAGAAGAATACAAAAATAGCTTGTCCTTTGCCTAATATAAGGTTATTCATGTCTCTGTGAAGGTTGTCAGTGCCTTCTGCAGCTGTGTTTATCTTGCTCAGTTCTCTGGAGATCAGCCTACAGTCACTCTCCTGACTACAGTACGACTCTCAGAGGCATGTTAACAAGATGGAAACGAGCAGAGCTGAAACTTCTGGACCATTCATCTTTTGGTTTGTCATCTTAGCAGATGCAGCTTTAGCAGATGCATTATCCTCGTGCCTTCAGCATTGTACTCCTGGGTATACAGATGAGGCAACAGTCAAAGTCAGAACACACTTTTATTTTGCAGTGTTTTACCAAATTTAAGGCCTTTTCAAGAGCTGATGGTTAATTTGAGAAACACATAAATGCCACAATAACATCCTTTTAGCCTGTTTTCATGCACTCCTGCTGCTGACCTACAAGACCACCTGAATGTACTTTATAATTTAAACGACACAATGGTAACAGGATTTTCTGTTTTGGTCCATTAAGATGAAAACACACTGACCTTGGAAGAGTGGTCAGATGGCCTCACTAGATCAATTCTACCTGACAAAACAAGATTGATTCACGCTGTCAAACAAGTTCCCACAAATATTGCTCTCCTGCATGGCGGCGGCTTCCATCAATGTAACAGCAGAGGCTTTCAGGTTTAAATGTATTGTTTGCACTCTCACTGTGAATCATTCATGCAGATTTTAACTATATCAGGCAAATGGAAACTGGATTGATATTTCTCTGATATCATTTTCAAAGTTGGACATGTTTTGAAACAAAAAGTAGGAATTACGTCTTGACAGATTATTCTCTAAAATTCTACTTTGTATTCATCATTGCATAAAATATATAAGGTCATTTCGGAGAAAAGCAGCTAACTTATAAACGGGCCGACATGACACCTTTGTTGTCTGTTTTCCAAGTACCATCCATCTCTGTCTGCGTTTTCCAGGAAGTCACAGTCACTCATCAACTCTTCTTATAGGAGGTAAACTGTTCAGCTTTTTTACAAGCATGACATTATTCACCTGCCATGACATGAGTGGGAAGCAAATGATAAGCAGATTGATAATTTAAGGACACAGAGGGAGTGTGGCGCTGAGCAGCAAAAGTCAGTAAAATAACCATAGTTGCATGTTAGACTTGCACTTTGTAGTCATATGCATATGTTTAGGGCACTGTTTTTGTGAATCACAACGATTAAGCTCAGAAAAAAATTTTAAAAAAGAAAAAAAAAACAGAAGAAATGCCAGATCTGCTCCTTGTTGTCTGCACTTCTGCACTCCTTCCACAACATTATTTTGTAACACAATATATTTATAAAAAACAGTATATTGTCTACTGATCCTTTTTAGGAAGCTGACTCTTCTAAATGTAATATAACACAATGGATTTAACCCAAAAGAAGGAAAATATGTTGTACAGCAGTAAATCCAAACATGCATGCTGCACCATGAATAGTTCATGTTAGAAGTTTTAGAGATACAGTACATGTAGGAAAGCAGATTAAGATGGTTTGGATACGTTCAGGGAAGAGGCAGTGATGATGATGATAAACAGATGCTGCAGTTGGAGATACCAGGAAGGAGGTCTAGACGTGGACCAAAGAGGAGGCGGTTGGTGTGAGTGAGGAGGATGGAGAGGAGAGGAGTAGATGAAGGATGCCTTATAAAGGCAGCAGCTGAAAAAATGTTTAAAAAACTGAGGTTGTACCTTTTTCAAATACATATAAATTTACAAATATTTTCCAATGACTAAAATCTGTTGATTGCAATTAAATAAAAAAAAAAACATTTATGACAACAGTTACTTTCAGTCCACTTCTGTGGTATTTAAAGAAGGATTAGAACTAAGTTCTGGATTTCTTCATATTTGTAGAGAACATATTTTGGCATTTTTAGGAGAAAGTTATACGAAAAAAAATGGGCTTTATTCAGCATTGCTAAAGAAGAAAATGATAAAAAGCAGCACATTCAGGATCTCTTCTAATTAATTGACATCACGGGAAAAAGAAACATGTTTACATATTCTTTAAGAAGTTGCTTAAAATTAGCTTTAAAGTTTCATGCGTCTGATTTGACAAACATCTTCTGTTTTACTTCTTTCTATAGAGGAGCTGCTGCAGTAATTAGCCAGTAACTCATGATGTTTCTTTGGAGCTTCTAATCAACACGGTTCTACCCGAAGCAAACCCCCTGCTGAGAAAGCCTTAGCAACAGTTTAAACTCATGCTAGTTAACTGGGTTTATTTGTGTAGTTTCAAAACGATAATTAGTTGATTTCCATGCAGGTAGAGTTCTGCATGTTTAGTTCTGCGTTCGAAGTAAAGGAGCTCTTGTTCTTTCAAAGCCGTGCAGATTTTTACTAAAGCAGGTGCATAATCATGATAATTAGACTTGACCTGTACTTTGCTAAGTCTGAAGTTTGCATTGTTTTTATATCACACCTTCTTTTTGTCAGAATCCGTTTTACTTTTAAGAAGAAACCGTCAGTGACAGGTTTTACAGCAAAGAAGACTTTTGTCTTAAATTGGTGGAGATTGGGGTTACACCAACACCCAACCATGGAATGCAAATGGAGCAGTGCAACACACATCTCGTAAAAGACGTATGCTAATTAACCAGAGGTTATACAAGTAGAGGTGTTTGATGTGATTTGAGTTGTGTGATGATCAGAGAACACAACGTACTAAAGGTGCTGTAGGAAATGTGGGAAAGGAAGGTAGAAATAGTGATGAATACATAAAAGAGAGTTGTAAGGTAATTTAAAGGCGGAATACAGAAATATATTCCTAACCTTATACCCCAATTGCTCTGCATTAAGAGTTCATTTCTTTTTGGCATTGTTATATCTTTGGACATATTAAATCATTTCATGAAAATAATATCCATGTTTATTCAAAAGCAGAGAAGCACAGTTACCCTTACTTTAAATATACACTTGAGTTTATTTGGTTTTCAACTCTGAACTCATTCACATGCATATTGTTGCTTGCTTCCATTAAAACATTTGTTTTTCCATTGTTATCTAACAGCACAGAAATAAAACCACCCTCTGCATTGGAATTTATATTTGCAAAGCTGTTTTGATTTAAATATTTATATCACAGTTTTAAAAGGTCTATACCATGTTATTCTAAGTTCTATATTCTTCTAAGCATTTCTGAGTAAACTATGGCCATATATATGATAATAAATTACCTTCAGCACACTAGAGACACATTTTAAAATAAAATGAGTTATTTTTGTGAGTTTTTTTTCCTACCTGGAAGTAAGACGCCTTGATCTCTGAAGCACCGCCTTTTGCTCCCTCGGGGTTCCGCCTATTTCAATGTGTCAACCTAGGACCAGCCTCAGCAGCGTTTGCGTTTCACCAACAAAAACAAACAACAACCAAACTTTTTCAAAGATGGATGGGCAGGGGGCGGTGCTGGAAGCACAGACTCTTCCTAAAAAGGGCTGTTCCCCACTTTGTGACGTCACAATGTGAGGACCCAGGTGTTTTCCTGGATTGGGAGGGACTGGTGCTCAGAGAGCAGAGATTTAGAGGAATGCTCACAGATGCGTGAATAGAGTAACATAACAATTTTTGGGGTGTTTTTTGTGAGGAATTACCATTATAATACACTTAAAATATTTACAAAAGTTGATTTTGAATACTTTAGGTCCTTAAAAATGAATTTTCCAAAGTACAAGATCATTAAAGTAAATATGTTTTCTTTTGGACTGACGGGGGTAATAACACAACAAATGTTGTGTACCTCATCAACCATATTTAATTGATTCACGAATTGGTTCACAAATTAGCTGTGGTTTGTGTCCTATTCAGTTATACTCATCTATCTACATTTTCAAAATAAATCTTTTGTCTTATCTTAATACTAAATATTTGAAGTTCACCGCTACTTTAAATTCAGTTCAAATACAACTCAACCATTTGACCTTGTGGATGTAAGACATCACAATTTAATATTTAATTATAGCTAAAGCAATAAAGTGATTTTGTTAATAAATAGCAGTGATGAATATATAAAATACCTAAAGTATATAACACCATATTGTCCGTTCTATAGGGCACATCGGATTACAAGGCACACTGTCAATGAATGGTCTATTTTCAAAGTTATGTCATATTTAAGGAACTATAAGGTACACCGAACTATAAGGTACATTAAATGAAACAAAAGAGTCAGAGATGAGTCCAATTTTTTTTAACTGTGTTCGCAGTAACTCTAGAACTTGTTTGACACATAACATGTTTAGCTACATTATAAGGGTTAGCCACGTTAGCATATTCAGAATACCTGTTATTCCCAACCTTGTTTGAAACATGTAAGAAACAGACTGATACCGCTAAAACAAACATTATTGTGACAACGCTAACTCTCAAATCTGCTAGTAATACTAGTCCGATACTGCTTCACATTAGCTGCGTTTGCGTATTTACAATAACACCCAACCTTTTTTGCAAAAATCAAATAGACATTTTGACAGAATGCTGTGTACCTCGCAAAATCGCTTCAACATCAGTAACCACAACTAAAGCTAATATTGGCTATATGAGGAGTACTGAATTGTAAGGCGCTCTGATTGAGAAGGTGCACTGTTGTATTTTTTTTTTTTTATTTAGGTTTTTAAGTGTGGCTTATTGCGCAGAAAATTCAGCGTTCTGTGAAACAGCAAGACCGTTAAAGGTGAACCATGATATTGCAAGAGACAACTGTGCCTACATTTCAAGTCGTTTTTGTAACTTCTTTATCTAACAGTTACAAAACTGATCATGTTAAATTAAAATCTGATTAATAAAATCAAAGAAAGTTATATATACCTTATATTAAAAACAATGTTTTGTTTTTGTTGTTTTTTTTAATAGAAGAAGACTGTCTGATATGGAACTTCTGGAGTTGCTGCAGCAAAGGTATGATTCCCTCTGAGCGTTTGCTTCATCTGGGCACTTTTGGAAGCAGTTGGTCAGCCAAACCTAGAAGGAACTCAAGAAGTCAAAAGGCTGTAAAAGCAAAGGCTGTAAAGCAAACAAAAAACTTAGCAAAATGAACTCGGGCTGCATGGTGGTGTAGTGGTTTTGCCTGTATGGAGTTTGCATGTTCTCCCTTTGCATGTGTTGGTTTTCTCCAGACACTCCGGCTACCTCCCACAGTCCAAAGACAGGCTTCATAGCTACCCCTAAATTTCCTGGGTGTGCATGGGAGTCTGAGTGTGTGGCCCTGCAACAGACTGGTGACCTGTTCAGGGTGTATTCTGCCTTTGCCCAACTGTATCTGAGTTGGTTCCAGCGACCCTGTGATCCTGAAAGGAACTCAGGGGGATTCTGAAAATGAATGGATGGATTAGACATAAACTCTGAAAATGATCTGTCAGCTGGTGCAATGAGGCAAAAATTTGGGAGATGTGTTCATATTTTTCTGTTCTGGTTACCTGACTTTAAAACTGAACCCTGACGGATCATGCCATGACATGGGGCAAAAGAAGACATTTTTTTTTAGTTTTACTAAATTGGGTATATTTGAACCACTACAATGTGAGTCCCTTGACTCCGATCCACTGCTTCAGATGGGAATTTTCATGGTTCTCCGTATTGCATGCTGCTGAAAAAGTCCAATAGCACAAGAAAAACACAACTGCTTAAGTCTGTCGCTGTATAATCAAAAACATTTAAAAGAGCTGATTCCATTCTGTGCAATGCTTTAAATCCAAACGCCCATCAATTGGCTATACTTCACCTTTTTAAGGACTTTTAGAATATGAGAAAATGTATAAATTGGTCTAGAGCAGTGATCCCCAATCTTTTCGTGGCTGCGGATCGGTCAAGCCATGAGGAGTTTTACCGCGGCCCAAGGGAGGCAATGACAAAGACTCAGTATACCTGAATAAGAACATGTGCTTTAAACTTAATAAACAGTCATGACAATAGATTTGATCATCATTTCACTCAGTCATCTGACATGTGAAGGATTGATAAAAAAAAACAAAAAAAAAAACATTAACATACAAACAAAAAACATAAACCTAATTAAGGCCTTAATTTAGTGTTGTGTCAGGAGTGGTTAAAAACAACTTTATTTTACTATTATAAGATCATCTCATTAAAAAAAATTTAGTTCAGTAACACAATGTGACCAGCAATCTATTATTGATACTCAATAAGAAATCAGACCACTGATTTTTGCAGCTCTCTTTGTTAATAAATAATGTTTTTTTTTTATTTTTGGCTTGAAGTTGTAGCCTACGCTACTGCCTGTTCCTGCACTTATCCTATTAGCAGAGAAAGGTTCCACAACTTTTCTTGTGTTGCACACCCCACACGGACTGCTTTTAGCGCTCAAGTGACTCAAATGTAATCGAGAGAATCCAGTCGATTTTCAAAACCAAAAGATTTTTCAGAATAAAAGATTGTTCAGACGTAGTCCTCTACAGCTCAAGTAATCGAAAGTATAACTGAGAGAATCCAGTTTGGATTTGGACATGGCAGAGCAAGGTATGTCGGAAAAGAAGCAGAAATGCAACTCACGATACCCATCCCTGATCTAGACAGTGTGCAAGTTCATGAGAGGGGCATGATACCACCTGCTACATATTACATGTATAAATAAGATTCAGAATGCCCACCCACACTGACAGTGAGGTCGCTCATGAGGACATGACCATAAAAAGCCATCATTTCAGACTAAAAACTGTAAAATTCTGAGTAAAATTTCTCACTGTGTTTGGAGAGTTGATATACCACCGCGTACAAAACTATGTGAATCTGGCCAGACAGACAGCTCAAACAGTTCAAAGGCTGAGAAGCTCAAGGGCGACAATAAGACAAGTTGTTTGCACTGATAGAGACTTGTAAAAAAGACTTACCATAGTGATCCTGGAAGTTTAATAAAAATGTATATTTGAAATACTGAAGTAGGCCTCAGGCTTTGAATGTACTCCAGCAGTGCTCTCCTGTGGCATTGTCATGCAACAGACACTGCCATGATTTATCAGACAGTTATAGGCCACAAAACAATGCTTTAATGTTAATGTAACTACTTATTTAGCTCTGCATAAACAATGTTAGAGTTTAATGTTGCTAAGCAACATAAACAATTCATCTGCATTAGGTTATGATAGCAAGAAGTGACCAGCGATTTGGATGAACTTATTTTTATCCTTGTGTTTGCATGTATTTATCAGTCCAGACGAATGAGATGGACAAATGAACAAAAATGACATGCATGTGGTGAGTATAAATATGTTTTAACGGGCGTTCTCTATTGTAAGAGGATATCTTCACGGTAGAAATTATCACAAAAATCCTTTCAGAAAATCTGACTTCACTTAAAAGCAAACTCTGTGATTTGAATTTATTTAAAAGTGTTGCTTTGATAGTGACGCACACCAGTCACTATCTAGTACGCACAGGAAACGTACATATTTATTTATATACATCCATATATATACATATTTTTTAACTTCGATGTCCCTCCGCAAAACACATGTATTACATATATGGTAGTAGCATATG
This sequence comes from Adrianichthys oophorus, assembly GCA_036245035.1. Lineage (NCBI taxonomy): Eukaryota > Metazoa > Chordata > Actinopteri > Beloniformes > Adrianichthyidae > Adrianichthys > Adrianichthys oophorus. Next base: position 23,457,207 of record BSAI01000104.1, read on the forward strand.
TATTAAGTTATGTTAGGACTATTATCAAGCTAAAGTAATTGCAGATGTTAAGATTCTTAAGATGCTTAACATCTCCAGGTTTTTCCAAATTTCTCTCCGGCAAAACTCAATCTCCAGCTGTTTGCAGCAGCCCGATTGCTCAAAAATCCAACACTTTTTTCATGTTTATTGAGGTCTAACTCCCCATAAAGTGTAAAGGAAAGTCTGTTTCTGCAAAAGTATCTATTAATCTGTCGGTTGTAAATTGTAGGCTTGACTGAAAACAGTACTGTTGAACAAAGTTGACTAAAAGACACGTGTAATTGCAGCCTGAATGGGTTAATATGCCTTTGAGTGAAAAGTTTCACTTGAAGTACAATTCCTTTAAACCTGCACCAGTTAAGTATAGGGTTGGTAAACTGTGCAAAACCAGTGGAAATCAGAATAAGCTTCAGACGTATTGAAATTGTTGAAGGATGCTGAGAGTGAGGAGCCACACAAGCCTGCTTGAACCTTGATAGACCTCCAACATAGTGTTTGTCCGGTTCAGCATTTTCAAGGCTCAGAATTCACAGCCAGGAAAGTGTTGCTCGAAAGATTGGCTTTAAACGTGGTGGATATAGGTCAGTGGGGCAGCATGATGTGTTCCAGCGTTGAATCTATACATCAGTGAGCTTTTTTATTCTGGGTTTTCTGGACCTCTTAGCTGATGGCACTTTGAGACTCCTAAACAGAAAGTTTAAACACACTCATTAATTCCTCCTCTATACTAGCAACACATTTCTTTAAAGCACTCGCCAGAGGACTCTACTAATTAAAACCGATAAGCAGAATTCAGACCAAATTATAAACACAATAATCTAAGTCATAATTTTTATTTTCAAATGAATCCAATTTCAAGCAGAAATCCTCTCAAAGATTGGGATTTACAAAATCTCCAAAGCCTGCATCGAGTCATATATATTTTGTTGTTTGTTTTGGGGATTCAGCACTCTTTTCCAGGCATTGTCTTTGTGCTACAAGCAGAAATTGCAGGGTAAACTTTGGGGAATAACATGAATGTGTCCACTGAAGACACTGAAAAGGCTCTGACTGGATTATGAAATCAAGGGACATATCTGTGGATTCATTTCAAAAGAAAAACAAAATCTACAAATAAAAGCACTACGCTTTGACCTTTTAAAAAGTCCCAGCTGTTTGCACTTCTTGAAAATGTGCACCAGGGATTGATAAACCGGCTTGTAGTTCATGGGAGCACAATTTACTAGGAGATAACCATTTGTATTTAGACACCACGCCACTGAAAGGGTAAATACATCATCTCCATTAATAATATTTAGGGAATTCAAATATTTGACTTCAAAAATATTTTATAAAAGGTCTCTTTTTCTAGTATGTCTATAACCATGTTTGCTTTCTTTGGTTAAAACATGCTATGTTTATGGAGTGCAGCCCAACCAATTCGACTGATGTGGTTTTAGAAGAAATCAAAACATTTATTCTAAAGAATAGGATGAGATAGGTGCCAAGCGTTATTGTCTTGAATGCCAGACATTAAGCTGTCTTCTTGGTAAATGTTGTCCATGCTTGATGAAGGGAGCACCATTTCTCTTGACTGTCAACTTTGCCTGCATGTTGTCTTTCATGACATACTGGCTGCGCTTTCAAGCATCATGTATCTACAGTCACTCAGAATTATTCATTATTTATCAGTTTCTCTCTGAACTGCACAACAAGGGAGAAGCATCTCCACCTGCTGTTTACTGTAAACGCAGCACAGCTCTGTGTGCTCAAGAGGAATCATTCAATCAACCAATCAATCAATCAATCAATCAATCAATCAATCGGATGGAAGCTTTCTTTTGTTTTAAGTTGTAGAGATTTTGGGTAAACTGTAACTTTAAGAATTAATTTTGAAAAATATATATATATTTTTTTTTCTTGAATAGACTGTGTGTCTTTTATGTAATAAAAAAACGGTTCACTTGGAAGTTTATTTATAAGTATGGTAAGTAGACCATGTAGGATCTACACAAACTGAATAAATGCTCTGACTAAATTTGGAACATTTTAGTTTAATATATATATATAACTTAAATAGACTACTATTTGCAAACATTAAGTAACCACAGTAATTTATTCCAATCTACATTCACAACAGGCAGAATTAACCGGGCAAGTAAACTAAAAAGTAGTGGGCCTTTTTTTTTTTTTTTTTTTTTTTTTTTTACAAAAGTTGCTGGTTGGTCTGTATCCCCAATCTTTTCATTATTATTTGTATGGTCGATAAAAAAAATCTCTGTCACAGAATTCAAGACGGAAATAGATTGAACGCCTCGATTTGCCCCTTTCGCGTGTAAAGCTGGAATTTCCTGAAGACCTGAAGGCAGCACAGCGGCACATCAGCTGATTCAGCGCCAGGGCTACCACGTGATTCCTATGAACATGTGACAGTCTGAAGCAAGACTTCGTCATGGCTGCAGCACCACAGTGAGTTGACTTCTGGATAAACGCCGTCTTTTGTCTGTTTAATCTTTTATTTTAGCTTTTATTAGACACATAAATCTCTCTCGTCGTTGTTAATTCTTCTAAACAGTAGTTGCAAAGCAGGAGTTTTTTCTAAACCTGAATTCAGTTGAAAAATGTACAGTTTTTTATAATGAAACTGATTTATTTTTTTTTTTTTTACAATTTTAGGTGGAGCTTCATACCTATGAATAAAAAGAGACAATATTGTGAGATTAAACGGTGTCAATGTGTTGATCTTTAGGTAGCTTTTCAGCGTTCAGCTGCAGCATTTGTGTTTAGCTGAAAACTTTCTCCTAATTTCCTGTTAAATCCAATTATGAGTTTTTGTTGTCTCATACAGCTCTGTGAACGTGATTAAAATGCTGCAGGGTGGTTTAGGAATGTGATCGATCTGCTGAAACTTCTGAAAGATCATAGGTTTTTCAAATTTTACTTTTTTATAGTAAGTCTATGAAACTGACACAATGGCAGACTGTACAGTTAAAAAGAAAACATGCACTTGTTTTTTTTAAAAAATACTGTACTTTACTTTGAAATAGCTTTAGTGTTGTTCCAATTCCGTGAAATTTTGTGACATGATCCAATTTTATTTTAATTTCTTTAGCCTGCATTTGCAATCATCTCCGTGTGATTGCATGCTTGCAGTCTGCCTGCCTGTATGCATAAAACCTCATACTGGCACAATGCGTCACCCTATAAGGCAGATGCTCTGTTGCATAACATGGACATTATCTTGTTCCTAAAATCATTGTAAACGTTCTTGACTAAGTTAAACATTTTACAAACCAATTTACTTATTTTTACATAAAGTATTTAGTCTGTTGCATTTTATTGCATCTTTAATTTACCGCTAAAATGTTGTTAGCCTGGGATCATCTTGATCAACCTCTACACATAAATCCATATTCTCAGTCGACAGACTGGTGCAGGAGGACTGCTTTGGTTTTAAAGGTCTCTGAGGTGGAGGATTAACCTTTGGTGCATTTAAGGTGGAAGCAGATCTGCTGCGTTTTTCTTTTTCTTATCAGCCTTGGCTTGAGACCAAGATTTCTATCCAACACATATTTGTTACAAGTGTGTCTTTCTGCCTCAATCCACTGTGTTTCACCTGAAATCCTCTGACCCAGTCCAGGGGATTAGCTTCAGAAAGACCTAAACCATAACAAGTCTTCTCTCCACTGTTTCTTAACAGAAGGTGCAGCAGCAGGAAGCAATAAATGACTGCGGCCAATCATTTTAATCAATGTTATTTCACTGGGACATTTATTAAATCATTACAAGTCTGGATTTTATTTCTAATAAAAAACAAAAGGGTTTAACAGATTTAAAAATATATTTTCTTCCACAATTTTCAATAGATTTTATTTTTGCACATTTGTTAAAAGTGCTTAATTAAACTTTTTAAGTATTCCTTATTTTAAGAATTACTGTAACCACACACTGTTGTGTGGAAACAGTTTGTAACAAAGTAAAATTGGTTTTGGTTTAAAAATATAAATCAATAGTAAATAGAATCACAGTAAATTGTTTGTTCAGTTAAACACATTTGTTTAATTTGCATTCATTTTCAGCTTTGTTTTTTTTAAATTACATTTGTTTTAAACATGTTAATAACTGCAGTAAAATTAATAGGATTTGAAAGTATAAATGTTATTAATAATAACATCATTAACAACAAGGCTCTAGACTAAATTTTTGCACTGGTTGCACCGATGCGCCTAACTTTTTTTCTTAGGTGCACCAGCACAAAAGTTTAGTGCATCTATCTTTTCGACCACGTTGCATTGAACTCAGCAGGTTTACATGGTCACTTTCCTTCTTAATTGATCAGTTCATAGGTGTGTCCTGAATTCAAACATTCGTTGATAACAGCAGCTTTGTTTGAGTCAGCAGGAACATCCATGTGTTTTGGTTGAAGGCGCTTCGTGCCAAATAACTGTCTGTCAAAATGATTAACAAACGTCATCATCCATTCACGGATGTTTCTTCTTTTTTGCTTCTTTCTGCTTCCTTTCATAACACTTAAATTTGATTTCTGAAAATTACTATGGTTTTTTGAAACATTTCCTTTTTCTTTTTTTTTTTTTGGAATTGTTTTGGTTTGTGACATTTTGTTGCGGTTTCTTAGTTTTTTTTATTATTTGTTTGGCTTATTATTGTAATTAGGATCTATATAATGTTTTGCGTTGATGGATTTGTTTATGTGGTTAAACCTTTAGAGCCACCATAGTTAACCCTTTAACACCAACAATGTCGCAGTGACATCTAAAAACCTGACTTTTTGACACACGACCACCGTGAATCAACTGATTCTAACGTGGAGAAAAGCAGCTTTTCTTTATGGCTTTACTCCAATATGCAACATATTACTAACATGGAGTGCTGCGGTGCAAAGATGCTTTACTCCGCGACAGTATCCAGGCTCGTGCACACGGACCCAAACTGAACAACTCAGATATGCATACTGAGAAAAAAATAACAAATACAAATAATTATTATTTGAGTTGTGTTACATCTGCACACACAAACAAGAATTAGGCTTTCATGGTCGCAGAAATTACTTTTTTTTCCCGCAGAAAGGCTGGGTGCAACGGTGCGACCGTGGATTTTTTTTTTTTTTTTTTTTTTTAGGCGCACCATTGAAAAATCCAGTAGTACATGCAACCAAATTGGTCGCTCTCTAGAGCCCTGAACAATAATATAATAATAATAATAACAGTGCAAAACAAATTCCATCCAATTCCGTTTTTTTTAAATAAAGTGCCAGTTTACAACTAAGATTTTGTCAAAGTACTACATAAAAAAATCCCCAACAACGTTTTTTCAAGTTTAATTTCTGTTCAACTTTATTTCTAGTAAATTATTCCTAAATAACTGTGGCCTAGATACCAAAATCCATATTTCAGTTTAACTTTGGCTTCAGCTCCATTTAAGATTTAAAAAAACTATTTGCTCATCAGTTATCATTCCATTGTTGTGTTGTCATTGTGGATTTGTTATAACGGACTTTTTTTAACACGGTTTAAAGGTTTGCCCATAGTTTTCTTGTTTTTTACATCGAGCTGTTTTAAACTCATAACGTTTTTGTAGGCCTTCACACTGACTCAAAATATGACCCTCCAGGTTTTGCTTGCATTCCAGAAATGTCAAATTATTGGAGGATAATGATGTAAAGGGGGAGGCTCAGTGTGGTTCTGGTGCTGCATGCATGTTCTGTTTATGACATCTCAATTCTAATATAACCACTAATTATCCTTGCTGTCAATCTCTCCGTCTCCATGATATGATTTCTCCGTCCCCTCAGACCTGTCTACTGGCTGGGTAATGACACCCTAAGGGTGTCGGCTGCCCTTTTTGCCGAGAACCGCCGAAGGTTATGCCAAGGCCTTAAAGGAAAAGAAGACGTGTTGCTGAAGTCAGTGGTGGTGCTGCAGGGAGGAGAGCAGAAGCAGAGGTACTGCACCGACACAGACGTCGTCTTCAGGCAGGTTAGTTATCCGCACTTTTTCTTCTTTTTTAGTTGTTAGCGGTGAGTTTGTGGCACTTTGTTGTGTTGCATTTTTGCTGTAAATGATCACATTAAACGAAAGTTCTTTTGTTTGAAAAACAAGTTAGAAGACTTTCCTTTAAAAACCCACTCCAATAAAAATGACTTTTTTGGTGTTTCTAACATGTTCTTATGGGATTTTCCTGATAATGGAAGACATATAAAGAAAATCTTTTAATATTTCTATTTTCAAATCATTGTGAATCAGGAGCAGACCAAAAAAGGTAGCTTGAAAAAGAGCGTATTTGTGATGTTGAGAATATGCTGGTTGGGCCACAAGCTCCCTGCTCCAAGCTCTCAGCAACAGGGTTGGGAAGGGGGTCGGAGTTTCTCTACGCCAACAGTCCCGCCCATAACTCAGAGGCATATTTCTGATGAACTGCTGCCGAAACAGTCCTAGAAAAGGACACAGTATTTTTATTTTTCCCTAAAAACTGCATATTTGTAATTAGAAGATCACTGGGAATGCTTTTGAAAATAGATTAAAAGATAATTGGAGTGAGACTATAAATGAAAATCTTCATATTCTACTCAAAAATGGCTCAAATGAGGAAACACGTTTATTTAACCCCCCATTGTTTGTCTAACACCGTATCTGATGCTGTTCCAGGAGTCTTTCTTTCACTGGTCGTTTGGAGTGACTGAATCCGACTGCTATGGAGCCATTGATGTGGACTCCGGGAAATCAACCCTTTTTGTACCTAAACTGCCTGAAAGCTATGCAACCTGGATGGGAGAGTAAGCTCACTAATCCTCAGAGCTTTGTTCGCTGCATACTCTTGATTCTTTGCTATTCTTTGCCTTTCACTAGTTAATTTTAGTGAGAATCTTTCATCCATGGATCCTATTTGAGTTTAATCAATTGAAAAATGTGTCTGAAAGCTTCTTTATGATGCATTTTTGTCATCACAAAAGCACCTCTGCAGCGTGTGCGTGCACCGAGAGGGAAAACTTTGTAATGCTGTTTGTTGTGCAGGAGGGATTTCTGGGGAAAAGCTAAGGTTGTGTTTAACTTCAGCATTTATGATGGTGTTGTATGTAAGATACATGAAACCAATGGACACAGTGTTTCGTTAGAAACTTGCTGACTTGTCCAAATTTGTTTTAATTCTTCCCTTTATAACTTCCTGTCATCTGACTTATAAAAATGAAACAAGAATAAATTCTTCTAATGTTTGTTTATGCTTAAAAAGCCTTTTTTTCCCTACACAACCTGTGGTTTACAAGCTTCACAGTTACATTTTTTTATGATTTCACTCGTCAGGTCTGAACTTTGGATGGAGATTATTCTGCTATTTCTTTGGTCCAAAGTCTGCGTAGTGCCAGGTTGAACCTCTGTATAAAGGAAGCAGATGATTGCTAAGAGATTTCTTTCAAAGTACATTCAGTGGTGTTGAATATTTAACAAACTTGGCAACAGTTTAAGCAGTTGTAGATGATAATTAACACGAATTTGGATGTGTATTTTGCATCTTAAAGACTCACTCCAATAAAAATTGTGTTTTTACCATGCTCTTGTGGCATTTTTCTAATGATTGAGTACATATAAAGAACATTTCTTAGTGTTTCTTTGTTCACAATCATTGTGAATCAGGAACAGACAAAAAAAAAAAGCCCTTTTAAAAAAGAGCTTCTTTGTGACACTTAAAATTTGGTGGTCAGGCCACAAGTTCCCTACTCGCTCCAATTCCATGTACGTCTTCGCTTTCCTTGTCCGAGCTGGCATCTGGTTCAAAACGGCTGGATAGCTCCAGTATTCCTCGGCATTTTGGTTGCACCGGTAATGTTAGGTTGGGGGTGTGAGGGGCTGGAAGCTAGCGGGTACGAGTATTGACAGGGAGTTCTCAGCGACGGGAAGGGGAACTGTGGCGGGGTTGCTTCACACCAATGGCCCCCCCCCACAATTCAGATACAAATTTCTACTGAACTACTACAATCACTGGGCTGAAACGGTCCTAGCAAATGACACAGGTTTTAGGGATTTTGACTTAAAATAAAAGACCACTGGCAACAATTTTACAAATAAGATGATTGGAGTGAGACTTTAACTTTGTTTTCCTTACATAATAGTTATTACAGTTGAAACAGTCTTTTGACACTCAAATAAAAGATCATCTTTTACTGTTTCTGCTGTGCTTATTGAGAAAATGTCAGATGTTTAAATATTTATTACATGTATCTTTATGCTGCATATGTTTTAACTTGTTTACAGGATTTTTCCTAAAGAGCACTTCAAGGAGAAATATGCTGTGGATGAGGTGCATTACACCACTGACGTAAGTGCTGCTATGTGCAGAACTGACCTTTATTTTGTGCAGTGATTGAAGCCTAGTGTTCAGTTTTGGGGCTCTTCTTCACATTCAGATACTGTAGTGCTTCCCCCTAACAAAGAATTTTGTCATTGTTTAACTGCAGAGATGTGTAGTAACAACTCTCAACAACAGCAAAGGAAACACTTTCCCAAACATTGTTTTTAAGTCAATTTTTGATTTATTAGTAGAGCTCAGATGCCCTAATTCTGTCTCATGCACCCCCATCCCTTTATTTCCCTTTTTCAGCCAATAACTGAACCCTATAATCCCAAACCCCGACAACAGGTTCAATGACAGAACCCAGAGCCAACAAACGTCTCTGCCTGGTGTATTCACTAAGCTCCGGACATTAGCACAACCCGAACAGCCACCGAGTCCAGCTCAGTTCCCTACAATGCTTTTTCTCCTTCTTCTACAATTCACAGCAAAGTAAAGCTGTTTGTCGGAGAAAATGTCAAACACCAGAACTGATCAATTTCTAGTTGATTACTTTATTTGTGGTCTAGCTGTTGTTGGTCATGAAGAGAGACATGGAGAACTTAAAAAATAAACTAGGATTGTCAACGTTAACGTATTAACGGACTCGATTAATAAAAAAAAACGTATAATTTATTAACGCAGATTAATCACACGTCAGAAGCGACAGTCTTCCACTTTGCATCAGGCATTATGTCATTTATACCATCGACAGTTACAAAAGAAATCATTTAAATAGTTGAACTTGACATTTGTACACTGAGTTTTCAATCACCATAACATAAGCTCTGCACCATCAAGATGAAGCAATGTTCTTTTTAATGTACGCTGCTCTAATGGGGTCAGCCTGTGCACTGATGTAGGGGGGTGGTATGTTGGAGGTCATACTACTCTTGTCCAATATTATTCACATGTATGTATGTGCAACCAAGCACAAAAACTGTTGGAAATTCATCTTGGCCGCACGTAATACGTGCGGCCAAGATGCACATTGCTGCATTGCCCGCACATATTTTAACCCTAACTGTAACCCTAACCTCGTCCTAATTACGTGAGAATAGTCACTTGCATTACTTTCACATGTGCATTAACTGCTTTCACATCCATAAATACCAGCAGCTTGGTCAGTTTGGTGTATTTCACATCCCCATTGCTGCTTTGTTTCTTCTCTCCACCCCACTATCTAATTAAGTTGTCTCAGAGATGTACGCTTCCTAAACAGTGATCAAATTAGTTTGAATATATTTCGGCTTCAGAGTGTAGGCGGTTAAAAGATGTGATGGTGCAGAGAACTTTGATTGTGGATCCAAAGATTCAGCTGTTCTTTACTAGAAAGATAGCTGCTGCACATTGGACAGTGAAAGAGAGACAACAGGTAATCAGATTCTGACCGAGATTATTCTGCTGCCACACTTCAGGGAAAGAGACCTGAGTGATGCCAGAGCTTCATCTTTAGGGTTGAGCAACAAAAAATGTTGTGTAAATGATGCGCAACTACTGGAATACTAAAATCATTTTTTGTCACTGTGGTTGTTGTACTTCCTAATTGTGTTGGAGAAATATTACCACATTCTTAATGCAATTATACATTCATTTAAAGCAGCAAGTAGCACTGTAGGGCCCACAGGCGCAACCCACCCCCGCCCTTGCGGCCCCATCCTGACACGCCCTCATTGCCTGAGCAGCTGCTTTGGGCCCATTGACATTCATTGAGATGAACAGAGCACCTGTGATGTCACCCAAAGAAAATGCCTTACCCCCAATTCCAATAAAATGAAATCAATTCAGTTGCCATTTTTCTGCGGAACAGACTTCACCATTTTGGAACCAAAGCTGTGTTCAAATTGTAATATTCTCTTCTAAAACAGCTGGACCAGCTATGTCCTCTTTGATAACGCGACAATCGTTGCTTTACATTTGTCTGGAGCTCACCGAAGGCTTCATTCCTGATATGTCTACATCACGTGACTTTCGGCTACGATGTCCATTTTGGTCAAGTTATTATTATTATTTTTTATTCAGACTGAAGAATCTCAGAGCAAACTGAACCTCAGTCCGATTGGAAACAAACTGGGAACAACTACAAAGATGGGTCCAAGAGCAGTTTCTGGTCCCAGGCCAGGTTCAGACTGAACATTTGTTTCGGATTATCGGGGGAAACTTAATCTGGTTCTCTTTAAGTGGACAAAATGTGTCCAGTCTGAATACACCCTAAGATAAAACCCCAATTAATTTACAAGCTTTTCATTTTTTCCAGGTCAATGATGATCATTTATTAGTGTTCAAACGTTTTCTGAACATTTGGATGAAGAGTCAAACGACAGCTGTTGGATGCAATAGCATAGTCACATGGCTGCTGCTTGCTGTGGACTCGCAGCAGCTGGATGGAGCCGCCTGACTCACCTGAAATGTGCTGACTCAAAGCAGCGAGGAAGTGATGCTTGTTTCTGCAGAGACTCCTCTAATGATGCTCTGTCTGCCCGCATCCCTGCAGATCGCTGATGTCCTGTCCAGGATGACACCAGCTGCTCTCCTGACACTGGTAACAATCCTCTAACAGCACATTCTTTGGTTTATTCAGTTTTAGAAACTCAAAACGTAACCAGTTCTTGACATTCGATATAATTCAACTGCTCAAACTTCCTGCACTTTTGATTTTCTTCTAGTCGTTTTAAAAGCAAAACTTCACGTTCTCATTTGTAAAGTTTGCTGTTAAACGTTACTCCTAAAGACCCGCTCTGATCATTTGGATCAATTTTTAAAGCGTTCCCAGTGGTATTTTACTTTTAATTATGCAGTTTTTAGCCAAAATCAGAACCCCTTTGTAGTTTTCTAGGACATAGTTTCTGTAGAGCAACAAGAGTTTATCAGATACAAGCTTGGACAAGGAAAACAGACTGACATGGATTTAGGCGTCTAAGAGTGAATGATCCAAATAGAGTGGAGAAGGGAGCTTGTGTCCTGCCCAATGTATTTTCTTCGTAATAAATATGTTTTTTTTATTTTTTGTCTGCTCTTGATTCACAAAGATTTGAATAAAGAAATACTCAGAAATGCAATTTTTAGCTTATTTTTTTTAATATATAATGTTCCTACAACAATTATTTGTTGATTGGATACTAAAAAAAGCAACATTACAGTAAGTGTGAAACTTTTGATGTTAAAATTTGATATAGACGCACTCTGAATTTTTAATGTCCTTCCTGCAGCGAGGCCTGAACACCGACAGCGGGAGCATCTGCCGCGAAGCCTCCTTTGAAGGAATCAGTCGGTAGGATTTTTCTGGTTTAAATCAGTGTTATAACATGGGTAAACAATTGCATTAAAAAAACATTACCTGTGTTGACAAATATGAACAGCAAGACATTTATTTAAATAATGTTTACCTCTGAAAAAAAGCACTTTGTTAAAGATTTAATAAATAAACCAAAAATTTTGATTTTAATGTGAATTTACCATACTTCTATGCACACTTAACAGGTAAAAATTATGATTTAGCTGTCATTAATTGTCTAAGTCTTTGAAAGTGCCCATTGTTTATCAAACTCATCTTGTCTGCTTTTGTCCTGTGTACGTCTGTTCTTTAATCTTTACCAGCTTCACTGTGAACAACACTCTTTTACATCCAGTCATCGTGGAATGGTGAGAAGCTCCAGTTTGTGCTCGATTAATACAAATACTCGGTTTTTTTTTTTTAAGAATCTGAATTGTCTGTAGTTTTCTGTGAACCCCCTTCTATTTACATCTGTCAACTTTGGTGATTGAGTTTCTGTAATGAGAAACTCTGTCCTTCGGCAACTCCCCCATGCCCTGAAATCAGCCTGCATGGATATAATGGACTTCGTGCTTGCCTGCCCCTCATTGGCATTAGAGCTCGCACCCTCTAGATGAACTGACATTTGCAGAAATGAGGAGGAATGCTGCGTAGGCACACCTCCTGGGGAGCAGAGCCTGATTGAATCCTCTGCCCTGTTTTCCTGTTTAGAGCAAACTGGCCTTCCTTTGACTAAGCTTTTTTTATGTTTGTTCTTTGAAAAAATAATTGAGTTTTTGCTGGTTTTCAGCACTCTTTATTATTTGTTGGATTATATTTTTTGTTGAAATGCTTGTTTGTATTCAGTCCAAGGTCTTCACTAAAAAGAAAACTGACAGCAAATAAAGAAATGTCAAACTCGATCAGTCAAATGTTCTTGTGGGTTGGAGGTGAAATTCCCTCATTACTCCCTAAAACCTATAGGACTATTTACAGTGTTCTCCCATTGACTGCTGGAGTTACATTCTACATTCAGTATTATAGCATAAAAACAGAGATCTGCTCACGATCAAAGATTATTGTACATTTTGGGAAGCTGAACTCACTTTGTAAAGTAGAGACAGCACAAAGGAGACTGACAATTTACAGCCAATCAGGATGCAGAATACAGCACATTGTAAAGAAATAGAAGTTTAAAAAAGCATGCTAAATTGACTTGGAAAGAATCCACAAAACGTTGAGACCGTGAAAGGCAAACCGTGATTAGCAAGAGACCACTGTAGTGTGGGATTATCTAGTGCCCAGGTTTTTAACGTAATTCTGACACATTTTCACAATGGCTGATATTTGCACATATTTACGTGTGGCTAAGCACAAAAACTGATTGAAATTCATGTAGGCCACACATAATACGTCCAGCCAAGAACTACGACATTGCCACATGTATTTTAAGTGTGGTTTTTGGTTACACAGATTAAGTCAACCAAAACCCTTCTTCTGGGTCTGTGCAGCCAAAAAAAAAATAACTCAGCATTGGCCGCACATATTTAGAAAATGATGTGCAAATAGTCACTTTCTTTCACAATTGTTTTTTTTTTTCTTTTAACGTCAGCCATTCGCCGTAGTAAAAACTTAATAAATAGGAACATTTTACAAAGATTGTTCATGAATCCACCATGATGAAAACTTAGAAGATATTTTAAAAAATAAATTTAAATACATCCGTTTCAAATGGCAAATTGCTCAAATGCAATGCATTGTGACCTATGTTCACCAGTCTAGTTAGCATCAATGCACACTAGTTTTTGGCAGAGACTTAATTTAAATTTCTAGGGTAATGGGTTTTGGAATTTTCTAGGCACCCGAAAAAAATGGTGAACGCCCTATTTAGTGAATTAATTTAGTAAATAAGTGAGTTGTGAAGGAATTCTGACACAACTTTAATAATTTTTCTTTTTTTTACTTTACTGCTCTGTTGCCTTTTCTCATCAAGCTGTAGGACACTGTTCTAACTGCACCTAAAAAAGAAACGAATAAACTTGCATTTCTTTTGCCTAACCTTAGAGCAAAATCTGCACTTGTTTGCACATGAACAGTTTCACTCTTTTTACCGTCTGCGTTCGCAGTCGTCTGCTAAAGACTGATATGGAGCTGGAGGTCCTTCGCTACACCAACAGGATTTCCAGTGAGGCTCATAAAATGGTAAGAACCTGCTCCTCTTATGCATGGATGATTACAATGATTCACTATGAGAAAAGCACAAGAGTCCGAAAGGCTCAGAGCATGAAATGAACCACCTGAAAGCATCTTTAAGACTCACCTGAAACCATAAATGTTTAGAGATTCTCTTTTTCCAACTGTCTCTGATAGTTCAGGGACTTGGCGGTTGACTGGAATAACATTTGACCAGTAAGCTGGAACAAGAAAGCAGCGTTTGCAGGAGTGCAGATGATTTTATTTTATGTATAGGCTCTGCAGGGCTGCAATAGTTGACCTCACAATCTTATCTGTCCTGTGAAGTGATTCACTGAAGCCTTTTCAGACGTGCCATCATTTTATTTTATTGCGAAAAATGGGGCTGACAGCTCTACCTGCATGCTTTGCTGCATCAGTAAACGTGGATTCATTTATCTTCAATGATTTTATATATAAAACTCAAACACCTGAGAGACAAAGAGACAATTGAGAAAAAAACTGAGTATTTTAGGTTTATTAAATTAGGGTTAAGAGTTTTTTTGGAAGCATTTAAAAAAAAAAAAAAACTAAATGCTTTTTTTTCCCTCCTGGATGGCTTACATTTCAAACATTTTCCTCTGTAAAATGAATGTCATTAATTGAACCCTCACAGGACTGTTTTATTGACGCATGCAGTAGGTAACCATGCTGCAATGGACTGAGAAGTGAAGTGCGTGATTGAGAAAAAGAGAACATTATTCAATCCTTTTTGGCAAAAGCCCTCCGATCTGTTGGGTCACTGATAAATGGACAGCGGAAAACAGAAGCTGCTTATTAATGCATGGAACCCTGCAACCTACATTCGTCTGTAAAATGAATGTGTCAGGAACGGCCTCCACTGCCAACCATATCACAAACGCCTGCCAGTTCCATCTCTGTTGTTGACTGATGTTGGGGCGTTTTCAAACTGTATTTTGCTCTTTAATTAACCTTTCCAAGCAGATCATGTATTTGTATTGCCCTGCTAAGTTGTGAATTTCATTAAAGTTAATGCAGTCTATTCTGCAAACATCAAAATGTCTTCAGTGTAGTTATAATTGGAACCATTTCAATTATATCAATTATTTTTTCCCTTTTTTCAGTTCAAAGACCAAAAAGAAGGCAGTTGATTATTTATTATTAATATGGTTGAACTTTCAGGATAGATTAAGACATATTTATGCATGTAATCCCTCAAATCTGTTGATAATATGAAACCTTTTTGTTTTAGGTCATGAAAAACGTCAAGGCCGGTCAGAAAGAATATGAAATGGAGAGGTAATTCTGACTTGTGTTTCAAATTTAACATCAAAAACAGGGGTCTGCAACCTGAGCTTCATGCAGCTCTATCAATCCATTATGGTTCTCTTATTTTGAATAAATAAAACAAAAATAAGTCTGTTAGTTAAGCTTTGTCATTCATTTTTAGAATTTTAAACTGAGATGACCCAATGTCAGTAAAAATTTACTCTTTTTTTATTTTTTTATTTTTAAACCACTGCTGACATGAAACTAAGCCAATAGATATTGAGAGCTTTACCATTCCTTCAGATAACTGAGCAAAATGATTGTATGGAGTTTCATATATTGCCAAAGTGAATTATTATTAGAAAAAGTTTAAACTTATGTTATCATTTTATGTCTTGTTGCTGTTCACAGGCAAACTTGTTAAAGTATAACTGCAAATCTATTGCAGCAGATTCTTATTTCACACAGGATGAATTTTATTTTGAAAGGAATTGGTATGTGCCACTGTCAAAATGAATTTAATAGAAGTATAAAACTTAGAATTCAATAATTGCAAATATTTAGAAAGCTACAATTTATAAACAAATAGCATAATGGCCACAAAAAAACATTTTATTTTTATCATTCTGAGGTGGTATTTCGCAGCTCTGGCTGGATTTGGGTCAGAAAGAGACTGGTGCAAATGGCTCTTGGTTGTAGCCCCCTGATCTATAGACTCATCACTATTTCAATAATGATGCTAAACACAAAATATCTTTATTTTTCCTTTTTAAAATCATTACAAAAAATAATTCAAACCTTCTATTATTAGACACAGAGATTAAGAGCTGTGGGTGTGACTTTTTTTTTTTTTCTTACTTTCTTACTTATGGTAATTAAACGGCAGAAAAGCTCTGATATTTTTGTTTCAAACCATTATTTTAAAGTTCCATTCCAATCAACTTTTGATTTATTTTAAAAGTGGTCTTTTAATTAAGCCATTATGCCATTTTTATCCAAAACCAAAAACCTGCATCGTTTTCAAGGCCATAAACATCAAATCTGATCTGATTGACCAGATTTCAGGCTTACATTGAAGAGCCTCTCAAACCCAAGGGCAAAAAACTTTGCACTTTGGTCACATTTTTTTTCTTCTCACATTAGAATGTATTATTTATTGCCCCCGCCCCCACAGTAACACGTTATCAAAACAGCCGTCTGTTATTCTTAATTATATTTTGCTGTGTTGGAGGAACCATGAAACGTGGGCAAAGCCAGTCTGCTGTCTGTGAAGTGTTTTGATGTGCTGGGCCGGATAATGATTAAAACAATTTTCTTCAATGAATTTTTCAAAAGAATCGAATCAGGCAGAGAGCAGGGGTGTTTTTAAAGCTAAGAAATGTTTTCTCTGATCTTAAATATGCTAAAATTGCTGAACTTCATTTGTCCTGCACAAGTTTATTTAACTAAACGGGATGTGTTGTTCTTGCAGCCTTTTCCAGCACTATTGCTACACCAAAGGAGGGATGCGCCACACCTCCTACACCTGTATCTGTGGATCGTAAGGCTGTGCTTCATTCTTATTAGCCTATATTTAAACTTGATGATTACTTACGGAATACAGCCAGCACATCACTTTTGATATAAATCATTTTTCTAACCACTGTTTGCCCTTTACTATAAAGGTCAGGAGTTTTGTCCTATAGATTATTAGTTAGAGGAGGAGAGTCCTGTTTCTGTTGAAAGTTTAGTTTGGAACATGACACTGCTGTCACTGTTCATCTTTGGTACCCTTTTCACTTAATTCTTCAACATGAATTCTTGTCTCTAATTCATTCATGCCTAAATTGTGTGTTTTGCATTCAAACCAGGGGCAATAACTCCTCTGTCCTCCACTATGGCCATGCTGGAGCTCCCAATGACAAAACTATTCAAGATGGTGACATGTGGTCCGTAGCTTTTTGTACTTTTCCTGCATTACTTGCTGTCTATGTGTAATATTTACACGTACATGCTCTGAAGTATTACGTTTCTTTTTCTGTTGTCATTTTGTTATGTAAAAACGTGACCTTTAGTTCATTTTCATTTGTGTCTTCCACCCGAGAAACTTAAAAAAATGCTTTGCACACAAGCCCACAGCATTTTTGAATAACATTTGACTTAATTCGCTCTGATGTTTTGGTTGCCTGCAGTCTGTTTGACATGGGTGGGGAGTACTACTGCTACTCTTCAGACATCACCTGCTCCTTTCCAGCCAATGGCAAGTTCACTCCAGACCAGAGGGCCATCTATGAGGCCGTTCTAAAGTCCTCCCGCTCCGTCATGGCTGCCATCAAACCAAGTAAAAAAAAATAAATAAATAAAAAAGGTTTCGAGCCAGCAGCTTTTGCTTTTCTTTTTTTGCAATTCTGTCCTAAATCGTTATACATAAATATGCCTGCAAAGTCCACAAAGAGGGAACAGTTTTACCTACAGCTACAGAACAATTCCTAGTCCCAGTCTGTTTACTTTTAAACTAAAACTTAAGGTTTTGTACAAGACAGAGAGCACCAGCATAATTAAATCTGGCATATTTAAAGGTGCACGGATAAATAGTTCTTTAAAGCTAAAATAAAAATAACGACGGAGCACTAAGATATATTGGGATAAAGGTATCAAGGGGACTTTGACAGATTTTCTTCCTCCTGCACCAAGGTTGAGTGTTTGCCTCACAGGAGGAGGAAGCCGGATGGCCTTAGGCCCCCAAAAGCATCCTGTAATGGAGGAAGATTTCCTAAAGTGTTCATTAATAATGAGATCTTCATAGTCAGGTGAATTTGAACCCATCTGCTGGTTTAAGGAGAGGTGGAATTTTCATGTGCACTGCACAGTCTCCTTAGAAGTAAGTCAAAAATTCTTAAATCATTGGCAGATTTTCTATAAATAAGCAGAAAAAAATCTTGCAGTAGGCTAAGAAAAATGCAAGAATTCACTAAGACATGGTTTCTCAAACTAAAATTATTTTGCTATTAAAAAACTTTCTTGATAAGACTATTTTTTTTTTTTTTTTCTCGCAAGACAGAAAAAAAAAATTTCTTGAAACACTGATCTTTTTTTCCTCGGTTTTTGCATTTGGAAAGAAATCCACAGGTTCTTTTGTACTCAATTAAAACAAAAAAAACACGTCTTTAGATCTGTTGTTTTAAAATACTAAAATAGTTTAAAATAAAGTTTATTGACTTGGTTATGATACAATAAAACTTCTTTTGTTTTTTTTTCTTATTCAAAAGTAGAAGATTGCAGCCCTTTCAGTCAAGTATTCCACAACCAGCTTGTAACGTTAACCCTGAGTTTGCTGAACTCAAATTTATTTTAGCTTATTTCAGCTGAAAAAAAATGACTTAAGTATCTGGCCTAAGTCTTTGAATTAACACAAAAACAGTGAAGTTAAATGAATAAAAAAAAAGTTTAATGTTAACATTAAAAGAAAAGGGAGACGATTTAAAAGCAAAATTCAGATGCACACAGTTGATTTTGTGGTATATTTATGAAACTTTGCGGCAATGTCCTAATGCCAACTTTTAAAGTCAGCACAGACAAACTGAACATCAATATTCCTGTCAGCAGGAGTTATATATTTGTGTCATTCAAATTTTGTTTTGATATAAATTCCTAGTGTTGGTATTCTTGAAAATCGTTTTGTCCTGAGTGTAACATGTTTGTTTTGCAGGTGTGAAGTGGACTGACATGCACCGCTTGGCTGACAGGATTCACCTGGAAGAACTGGTGAAGTTTGGCTTGCTGTGCGGCAGCGTTGACGACATGATGAAGGTGCACCTGGGCTCAGTCTTCATGCCCCACGGCCTGGGACACTTGCTGGGCATCGATGTGCACGACGTGGGAGGTTACCCAGAGGTCAGACGGAGAAGATTTCCGAGATGGTTACAGTAGCAAGTATCAGTGTGCAGATGAGGCTTTAGCAGGGACGGTCCTGACACAGAAGAAGATGTTTCTTAAAATATTGATGAGTCATCAATTATACAGCATTATTGATGCAGAAGTGAGAGGGGAACACGAGGAGGTCAAGCTACATAACTGAGTTCAGGGTGAGGGCAGAGAGAAGAAGGTGAAATGTTCTCTGCGCTTGAACACAGAAGCTTTCATGCTGCGATGCAGGAATTCACCAGTGAATGGAGGGAAAAGCTAACAAGCAGCGTTTCCACTTGAGCAGCTGGATGATTCCAGAAGGGACTCTTGGAAAAATTCAACTCAAAACGACTAAGTTCAAGCAAAGTCTTTGCTTAAAGTTTCTGAAGACACTTAAAATAAAGTTTTATTTACCGTGAAAGTGCCAAAGTTTTACTCAACTCTCCATTGTGCTGGAAAGGAAAAGTAGAAATAGTTAAGGACCCACTTGGATAGAAGTTGTGTTTTTGGCGTATTTAAAATGTTTTAGTGGCATTTTCTCATGACGGAGGACATATATAATGAAAATTAAGTTTAAAATCCTTGTGAATCAGGAGCAGATGAAAAAACTATGTTTGAAAAAGCTGTGACATAGAAGCTACAATCTCTCCATTCTGATGCATTCACTTGTAAACAGATCTGTTTGTCTTGGTTTTCTCTACATCTGAGTTGGCATCTGGCTCAGAACTGTTTGGCTGGACCACTCCAATATTGCTCGCCATTTTTGTAATAGGTTGGGGATGTGAGGGGCTGTAAGCTAGTGGGAGAGCGTGTAAACAGATGGATAACGGGAAATGGAGGAGGGCTTACTCTGCACTAGCAGTCTCGCCCACAACTCAGAGGCAAATTTAAAATGAACTACTGCCGCTCTGCAGAAACTGTCCTAGAAAATTACTTTTTTTTTTTTATTTTGGCTAAAAATAGCATAATTATAATTAACAGACCACTGGGAACACTTTGAAAATACATTAAAAGATTATCATAGTGGGACTTTAAAACAAGTTTGCAAATATTTAAGAGATAAAAGCAATAAACTCAAGTTTTAATAGGAGCCATTACCCTTCACGTTTTGGTTTCTGGTTTGCAGTTTTCATGTATCAAAGTTTTTCCCCGATGCTGTCTTGTTTTAAGGGGGTGAACCGCATCGACGAGCCTGGACTGAGAAGCCTCCGCATGGCTCGCGTGGTGCAAGAGAGGATGGTACTCACCGTGGAGCCTGGAATATACTTCATCAACCACCTGCTGGATCAAGCTCTAGCCAACCCCGCCCAGAGCTGCTTCATCAACAACCACATGCTGGCTCGCTTTAGAGGCTTTGGAGGGGTCAGTGTGCTGGGACAGTTTACATGGTCATGTTTGTTTTTTTTAAATGGAACACAAAGCAGAAAAAACAACTCGCTTGAGGTCATTTTCAAAACAAAAGTAAAGAGAAGTTAATATTTTTTAATTGTTATGAGTTAAACAAAACTTGCTGTTTCCCTGCTAACATTTGTAGGGTTTGACCCAGATATGATCTCTGACTTCTTGATGATCCATATATGCTCCATTAAGACTTTTTAAAATAATTACTTTAATCTGGTTCCCAACTTAAATGTAGTCATACATTTTGAATAATGCGTAAATGAACCACCTCACATTGAACGTCTGTCTTTGCATCTCGTCTTTAGTGTCTCTTGGTTTGATCCTCCATGTTTTTTTGAAGATCATGTGGTTTCTGTCTGCAGGTTCGCATTGAAGACGACATAGCAGTGACAGCGGATGGCGTAGAGTTGCTGACCTGCGTCCCTCGCACGGTGGAGGAGATCGAGGCTTTTATGGCAGACTCTGGCAAACCGTTCAGCCCGGTCGAAAATAAGTAAAGGGGCTCAAATACAAGACTGAATGAATTTGGTGCAAACAGTTAAAAAAATACAATTACAGGAACAACAGATTCCACAAGATCTATGTTGGGAAGGAAAATAATTTCTCTCCACATCTGCTTCATGAGTAGCAAGCTTTTTTGCACCAACAATTAACCCAAATACTAAAGTTCTGACTCGCTTCATGTAGATTTCAATAAAAGGGAAACCTTTCTTGAACAGTGTATTGCCTTCCAAATTGCATAGTTTTGTAATTTTATAAAACTTTTTTGTATCCTCCCTCTCTGTAATCCCCTTACAATATGCTGTAAAACTGGATAGAATAAACATTTCTGACTTAAATCTGTTATTATTTTTGTACATATTTATAGGTAAATCTGCACACAATGCATGTATATATGAACTTAACGGTAACAAGTGAGCCTCTATCCAATGTTAAAATTCCACCAGAGACAGTACAAGCTTGTGTAGATATGATCAGTGAAAAAATTGCAGTTTTCAAGTAAAAAACATACAGCATAATTCAATGCAAACATTTTACAGTTACAATAAAATAGCTATAATTATCATTTGCTGGGTCTAGAGGTTGCGATATCCAGATTTGATTTGGCTTATAAAACAACTAAAAGCAAAATCTCTGAAGGGCCTCGTTTTTTCTAACAGTGCACACAGTCACACAACAATAAATGTGTAGTGTGCACACAGAGATCTCTACCCTGGAAGCTTTTTTTCTCGCTGCAGAAGGTCATTCTCAGGAGTCTCAGCCTCCGGTCACATGCTGAAACTGATACCTATTAGGTCAACTTACCCACTTTAACTCCAATCTTTTGTTCACAACCTTTTCGCCTTTTAAAAACTGTTTACTGACTGGCTATGCCAACCTGAGGGTGTGGGCAAACACCATGAAATCACTGCCAGGAGCTGAAACTAAACATTCAGACCAGCATCGTCTTTTTTTTTAAATAATCTGTTCAGAATTTATCCACCTTGTGCTTTTTTGCTCCGGCTACACAGGTTTTCCCCATGAAGGCAGAGGTGGTTTATTTCAGCTCTGCAGGAGTCCTTTTTTCTATTCTGTCTTTTAAGCTTAAATATCAGCTTTCATGTGGCCTGCAGTCGTGTGAACTGCAGCTTTAAGAAGCTCGCTTTCATGGTGACCACCTTTACCCTGACTATAGAAATAATTAAGCTTTTTTAGGCAGTTTTTAAACTTTTAACAAGTGAAACAAATGTATTACGAAGTCTTCCGTGGAAAATGCATTTTATAAAATATATTATCTAAAATATGTTTATCAGTATTTCTACAATTTGTTTTAAGATAAAACACTTTCTTAAAAGTGTCTTATAACAAGTTTGTGTTGCTCTGGCAAAGAAAAAAAAAGATTTTTAAAGTTAAATGTAACAAAAGCAAGGAACCTTCAACATGGTGTTAGACATAAACATCAGATTATCAGGAAAGATTTGTTCACTCATGGAATTTTTCACAATTTTCTTTTACCAGGAATCAACAGTTTCTGTTGTAACAGCATGTTGGTTTGATAATTTAATGACTGCAAAAATAGATTTCAAATAATCTAACAAAGAAAATCTGTTAATATTTTATTAATGATGTAATACATAATTGTGAGAACAAAAAAAAAAAAAGAGGAAGAGCAGAAAAGAAACACTACATGTATTTTTTTTTTTTTTACCCCTAATATGAGGGATGTCTGATGCTCTTTTTTTGCCCCACCACTTCCGGGTCCGTTACATTGTTTATATGTTCCACTGTGGTCGTCTGGCCAAATTAAAAAAGAAAAAACAGAAACACATGGCTGTTAAATATCTTTTTTACCAGCAGAGCTACGGTATCAAGATTACTTCCCTGGGAGGGGATCAATAACATTCTAAAAAGTTTATTTCTATTTTAGTTTAATAAATGAGCCTCAACACGCATCCTCACTCGATGCTTCAGGACTCGATGTACAGTGGGGGTACGGAAAGTATTCAGACCCCCTTAAATTTTTCACTGTTATATTGCAGCCATTTGCTAAAATCATTGAAGTTCATTTTTTTTTCTTCATTAATGTACAAACAGCACCCCATATTGATAGAAACACAGGATTTTTTACATTTTTTAGTTGTGAGCATTTCATATACGTTCAGTGAAGTTCTCTAGGGTTTAAATAGAAATTCCATTAAAAAATGCCTAAAGAATGTTTTTGCCTTTTGGGTTCTGAATACATAATTAAAAAAAAAAAAATCAGTAAAGCGACTGCAGGAAAGACTTCCATGCAGTCAACAATGCTCTTTATTTGTGCATTTATTTTTTAAAGAAAGCAATACAATCACTGATGTCTTAATAGACTCGAGAACCAAGACCGATTTATTGTGACATCTTGCAGCATTGTTTCCCAGAAACGACTTTCGGGCTTGGAATGATATGACTTTAGCGCCAGCACATGGAAATCCTGAGAATTGCGCCTTAAAAGGTGTAGGTGAAGCCGCACAAGAGACATTTGTGCTCAAAGAGCTGTTAAATTTGACAATTGCTCAGTAAAAAAAATCATACTCATAATGACGGATCCCTGATAATTAAGCACGTAAAATAAAAATTAAATCTAATCCACTCAAAACTCTTAACTTTACAAAGTTTTCCATTTTTAATTTTCTATATTAGTAAATAAACCCTTTATTGTATATCAAGCCAGTATGTGAGTTTTGATTTTTATGAGGTTGAGCAAATTGCAGTTTACTGAGCAAATTACCAACATCTTTAAAGTTAGAAAGTATAATTTAAAGAAACAAAGTGCATAACATCTGTACAACACAGGCAATCCAAAGGACACGTGTATGAATGTTTGAACAGATGGTGCTGTGTGTTACTGCAGTTGTAATTGTTGAGGAAACAGATAAGCTCTGATTTTATCGGCATCTGAGACACACTTTACCATACATTTCACTTTGTCCGGCTGCATTACAGCTTCCTCAGCAGTATCATCAATTATTGTACAAACAGGTTAAGAGAAAGTGGGATTTACATGGGGAATTATAAACAGGGTGTTGGGAAAGGATAAAACCCTTCCTAAACTGTTTTGAAAAGGGTGCTATTTGATTTACATGATACAAAGGTTATAGCTAACGAATTCAATAATCTTTTGGTTGATGTTGGATCAAACTTGGCCAAAAATATTACAACCAATGAGGGTCATAAAGCAGGGGAAAATATAAAAGATAATGCAAATAGGTTTTTAAACGCAGTCAAAAAAGAAAAAATAATGACCATAGTGAAGAAATCAGATAACAAAAGATCGACTGATTGTGACAATTTAGATATGACTTTAATAAAAAATATTATCATTATGCAACCATTCACCTATATATGTAATTTATCATCTTCAGCTGGAACGCTTCCTGATAGGATGAAAATTGCAAAGATAATACCTATTTATAAAAGTAGAAACAAACACACTTTTAATTACAGACCAATGTCCCTGGTACTAAAATTTTCCAAATTTTTGGAAACCAGATTGGACGAAGTCCTAGATAAGGGACATATCTTAAACAATAATCAGTGTGGGTTCAGAGCAAATCACTCCACAACAATGGCACTGATGGATTTAACTGAAGAAATATCCAGAGCAGTTGACAAAAAAACATAATCAGTATTTTTATCGACCTCAAAAAAGCATATTGACACTA
The DNA here is from genome assembly GCA_036245035.1 of Adrianichthys oophorus. Lineage (NCBI taxonomy): Eukaryota > Metazoa > Chordata > Actinopteri > Beloniformes > Adrianichthyidae > Adrianichthys > Adrianichthys oophorus. Next base: position 23,481,729 of record BSAI01000104.1, read on the forward strand.
TAAACCACCTTCTACTGAAAAAAAAGTAAATATGTAAATGTGGTAAATATGGCCTCAGGAGTCACCCTTCAATAGATTACTAGTTATTTGATGTACAGAAAACATTTTGTACAAATAAAAGACATAAAATCCACATTAAGTTCTGTAGCCTAATCCAGCCCAGACGTAACAAATGCATAGATGAGTTTTTCAGCATCGCTTCTTGATAATGTTTCTAATCTTAGAAATATTGCGTACGTGAAAAAATGCAGTTTTACAAGCCTGTGATATGTGAACCTTAAATGATAAATCCTGGTCACATAAAACCCCCAGGATTCTAACTGTGGGATTGGAAGCTATATTTACACCATCCAGGGAGACCATCTGAACAGGTAGGGCATCTCTCAGGTATTTTGGACCTAGTATAATGACCTTTTTCTGGGTTTAGGAGGAGGTAATTAACTGTCATCCAAATTCACATGCCAACTGCATCAAAACAAAAATATAAAAAACAATAGCATTGTTGTATAAGGTTAAATGGTCATTAGACGAAAAAAATCTTTACACCTAATGCATAACTCATTGATTGTACAAATGTATAGAAATTTGGGGAAAAGCAAACAAGACATCTGTAAACGCTATATTTATACTACAGAAAAGAGCCATAAGAATAATTACGGGACGTAACAATAGGGACCCATCTACACCACTATTTATAGAGGTGAAAATATTAAAATTTAAGGAATTAGTAGATCATTCCATTTCAAAACTAATGTATAAAGCACATTACGGAGGTCTGCCATAAAACAAACAAAAAAAAGTTTGGAAAAAGAAAGAGCTGTCACAACATAATGACATGAGATTTTCAAAACTAATTCAGAACAAAAATGAAGGAAAAAAAGTGTTTCAGCGCAAGGTATCAGATTATAGAATAATCTTGAGAAATCAATAAATGATTCCAACTCAATATTTACATTTAAAAAAAACTGTAAAAACAAATGCTCAGACAATATGAATTACAAGAATGTGTGTGTGTGTGTGGGGGGGGGGGGTAATTCTGAGGCATTTGGTGCATTTTCTTTGTTTCTTCTTGATTTTGCAATAGCTTGATTGGTTTAGGTAAATGGGGCAGAGATAATAAAATAAGTTTTCTTCTTTCTGTTTCTTCTTTCCTTTCATTTTCCCCCCAAAACCAGAATGTTATGTCATTTATTGTTGTGTGTTATGAAAATGAGACAAATAAATAAAAAACTGGAATCTGACCAAAAGAGGATAATAAAACTTGTCAATATCAGAATTGGTGCTGGAGGGAAAAGAAAGGTCAGTTAAGACATAACAAAATCACCCTAAGACGTGCCGCGGAGTTCAGATTTAACTGCCATATCTGTAAGCCTTATGGTGAGAAGCGATTCACAACTCACACAAAATATGCAAAATATTTTATGTAAACAGAAAAAAAACCTATATTATACACTATATTGAAAGGAATGTATCTTTAGTCTTTTCAGAACTAAAATGTCTTTATAATTCCTTGCTGTCACTCTGACAAGTTCAATCTATCATTGAGCCCTCACATATGCCAGCCTTAATTGCAGTTTATATCCTTGAAGGACTTAAACAGCTGCTGTGTGTCAGACAGTAATGTGTCATATTACCGCTTTGTAGTAGTTCATTCAAACTTTTCATTAGGCTTTTAGGCAGATTTGTACGAGTGTCTAATGTACAGCATCTCAGAGAGAAGAAAATAAGCAGGATATTTATTAAGCATCAAATGCAAATATTTAGATGAAAAATGTAATTTCTTGGCTAAGAACATTTTCTCTTCTTTTCTTTTTTTTAAGTTTACTGGTTTAGATCTTTGGTGTGTTTGACCAATTCATCTAAATGTGTCTATAAACTTGTATTTTGTTGAATTTCAAGTGCCTATTTTCTGTAAATTACACACATTATGCTCAACGGGTGATGTAAGTGCAACAGTCATGAAACTAAGTAATGTTGTTGAATTAGTAATTCTGATGCCATTTTTGAGATACAGGAGAAGCTTAAAACATTATATAAACTTATATATTAATACTAGATCTTTTGTAAACTGAAATATATTTTTTTTATGAAAAAAATCTTTTAATACATTCTTGAAACTTTCTTGATCCCGCCGTGTGGAAATTCAATTGTTAAAGCAGCTCTTGGGATCAGCCATCAATGTGCATTTAAAAAAAAAACAAATAAAATAAATACTTTCTATACACTGTACATGCATGCCGGAGAAAGTAAAACACCAGATAGATGTTTCATCTTGATGCTTTTTAGAGACACTGGACACCCTGATTCCTATAAAAACACTGATTGTTGGGCACATTTTCAATTCAGAATATAGTTAGGTGTAAATGGGAGTTCTAGATGAAAATCTTTTTTTTTTTTTGGTTGAGGATGATTTTTCTATGGAGATTTTTGGGTATTTTTTATTGAATGTGTCACTTTCATATTCTAGTCTAAAGATGTTGGAAAACATGCAGGAATGCAGCTCTCGAGGCCTGGAGTTGCCCATCTTTGCTCTAGTCATTCTAACATTTAAGAAAATATGCAAAAAGGTGTCAAATGTCACAGTTAAATTTCACATTTAAAGCATTTTAACTTTTAAAGATGAAATTAGAAAACATCATGAATATTACAGCCTTCTATGCAAAAGAAAAATTAGTTTCTATTAAGATCTTATGGTTGCTTTAATATATAAGATTCTGAACTAATGTTTTGGATGCATTACAACTTGGCAGCTTTAACTTGAAAGCAGAACTTCACAGCTTTTTCTTTTTATTCTTAGTCTTTTATTCACCTTTCTAAATATAAATAATTCCAACACCATAAAATCATTTTTACAGCACATCACGACATCAATGCTCAGGAGTGTGCGCCCTGTGACAGCGAAGTTGTGAGTTTTAACCCACCGCTCATATCCAAGGGCCTAATAATAGGAACGAGTGTCTCCCACCTCAACACTTAGCATTAAGGGTTTAACAGAAGATGGTTAAATCACCAAATGGTTCTTGAGTGCAGCTACGACTGCAGCTCACCCGGGAGACGGGAAGAATAAGGAGAACAGATTTGACACCCTGATAACTGATGGGACTTTACCTTTTTTCCACTCATTTCGTAAACTCACATCAAAGAATCATCAAAACCGTACAAGAAAAAAATATATAAGAATGCACTGCATATGTCGTAAGAGTACGTTTTCAATACATTTTCAAAACTTGTGATTGATTGATTTCAGCAACCAAAAATAATAATGATAGCAATAATTTAATCCAGATCACATACATGAACATTTTGGCCACAACATTATGTAGTTGGCAACTACCCACTCTAGGGCTGGCTGATAAAATGATAGCTATCGGTATTGAAATAGTACTTTGAGCCTATTGCGATAGACTTTTATTTTGAAGGGTCCAAAATTAACACTCGCCAGTCGCAAGCATTTTTTCCTCTTTGGTGCGTAAAAGTTAAACCTGCTAACTGTCCAAACAATAAATGACCCATGGAAGAGCTCCCACAGCCATAAAAAAGAAACTCAGAAGTTATAAGTTAACACTTCAGTCCAAATACACTTAAAAAAGATGTACTGTGTCTCTTTGTCATTAACAGAACTTTTGTCTGAAGCCAACACTCATTATCTTGATCCAGTAAGATAGTAAGTTGGATGACTATCTGCAAGTCTCAGAGGGAAACCAAAATGTAAAGACCAGTCCAATTACTTGCACACACAAATATCATTAAATATTTATTAGAAAAATAACTTTAAACATTGCTTTTGTAAAATCTGCTTTATATTCTTTTGTTTTATGAAGAAAAGAGATTTTGTATTTCATCCATGTTGGTTTAAAAAGGAAAATGTGCAACTACTAAACTCAAATCCTTATTTTTTATTTTTAGCCTAGAAGTAGAGCTGTGTGATGTTGCCAAAAAATAAAATCTCTGATATTTTTTTTTTTTTACACCAAATTCAAATTTTTTTTTCAATCGATATTTTCTCCCTCCTTTTACTTTCTTCAAAATTTTACAAATTACTGAATATATTTGATAAAAACTTTTTTATTTTAACATCTCCTTTGGAAATCTGCTCAAACAGAAAGTTCAACAAAATACAAGCTGTAAGCATGTTTGTAGATCAATGAAGCAGATGTTTTGTGAGCTACCACTAGCTTAAGCATCTCATAAAAAGAAACACTTCTCGCACTTGACAGAGCGCCTGTTTTAGCTGTTAAAACAAACTTGTCGTATTCCCACTTTTGGCAGCTACAACTTTCAAACAGATTTTGCTGTGTGTGGTTTGATTCTCCAAGTTTGAATTCACAACACCACTGGTCAACATTTCATATTTCACTCACCAGCCAAGTTGGCCGGTGGATGAGAAACTACAACTTAAAATGACTGACTGTAAATGAGAACTAGACCAAGTGAGTATGATGTGAACCATGGAAATGACTTATTTCCTGCTCCAACCAAATTAAATCAATTCAATTGGCTTTTTTTTTTTTTTTAGATGAGGACGCCACCATATTGGAGCCAGATGTAGTCAGTACACAGTGATTGGTCCAAGTCCATTTCTATGGAAACCATTTTCACCAACTAGAAGTGAGCTTGTTGGAAGGCCACACCCCTACTACTTGAAAGCTGGCTACACAAAATGTCAATCAAACATTTGAGGTAGGGGCTCAGTAGGCACCACATAATTTTAATGAGGCATCTGGTTGGTCAGTCTAAAACTTGCACTAAAGAAAAATAATATTTAAAAAATTAGCAGAGCAAGAATAGTTATTCTGACACATATATTGATTAAGTAATAAGCTGTTTATTTCTAAAAAAAAAAAAGTCGATGTGGGTGTTTCCAATTTGGAGGGGGGGTGGGGGGTCACTTAGTCCAATTCTCAAATATAGTAAATGATTGCAAATAAGCACACTGACTAAACAGCAGCAAAATCAAACAGCAGCTGGTGGTACTGAAAAGCAGTGACAGGTAATCAAAAGGTGCACACAGGTGGCCTCAACCAATAATTAAGGGGCACTCCTCTCGCCAGACTTACAAAATTTGATTTAATGAAAGATAACACAGTACATGGACAAACACTTAGCAGTTAAACAGTTAAACATGATACGAGTTACTGTTTAGAGTTGTTTATATAAACAAACAAACAATTAAATAAATAAAATATTGTAGTTTCAAACAGGAAAAACAAACTCCTGTTCTTCTGACATCAATTCAAACCTTAAGACTAACAACCAACCCAGCACAGCATGAAACCTCTTTGTTGCTATGTTTTGATGCCCCCCCCACCCACACACACACACAACCCCCCAAAAAAAGCATTTGAACATCTTTTCAACTATACTTACTTAAAGATTTGCTTTCTAATCACATCTGACTACATTTGTAGATAAAAAGAGAATAATAAGCAAGTATTTGTCTACATGATAAAATATTAATTAGGCATTAACATTTCTGAAAAGAAAACTTGCCAGGAATCAGTTTAGAAGGATGAAGTAGTTTAAATATAAAATCATTAAAGATAAATACCAGAATATCATCAACTTCAGTTGTCCTTGTTCATCTAGGTATTTGCCATGATTGGACCTGGGCCACCTGATGTTTGTTATGCTCTTTAAAAACACCATTAAAATGATGAATAGCCGATGGGAGAGATCATTATCACTGTAATTACAGTTCTGCTTGCATCTCAGTTCTCCTCTAACAACCAATTCTCTGTCAGTCTCTCCATCTCCATGAGATGTTCTGTTCCTTTGTCCTTTGAGTTCTGTCTCCTGGCTGGGTAATCACACCCTCAGGGTGTCAGCTGCCCTTTTTGCTGAAAACCATTAAAGGTAATGCCAGAGCTTTAAAGAGAAAGAAGGTGTGTGTGGCCTGGAGCTAAGCAGAAGCAGAGGCACTTCTTAAATAGCAGGTGACGTTATCAGACAGATACCGTTTACTTTTATTTGTCCATAATTCCAAAGCAGGAAGTGAATTTATAGCATGACAGAGACCTCACTGTGTTTTCCATTTGGAAAAATTGCATCTTTGCTCCACATCTTCCAGGTAACGCATTTTGATTCACCGTTTTTGCCCCCATATTGACCTCTGTATTCATATTAGTTTCCTTCATGTCACAATTAGTGCTGTCAATCAAATTAAAAAATGAATAAGATTAATCACACTTTTGGATTGTGATTAAACACGATCAGTCAGTGTTTTACTAGGTACATTCTATGACAATATGCGGCCTTTAAACAAAAAAAAAAAAGCCAGAGAGAACATTTTTCCATCATTTTTATTGTTTGAAATGTTTTGTTTGTAAAGTGTTAACTCAGATATCCCAGAAATGTAATTTGTGTGCACAAAACACATCAACATTAAGATAAACAGAACTGTAAAACGTTTATGTCTGCAGTATTACTCAGAAAAAACAAAGGTGCTGATATACAGCCATAAAAAACAAACAGTGTTTCTGGACTTTAAATTGTCTGGGTGAATACTCTAATCTGATTGACTACTGATGTTGCATTTACTGGATGTTGCATATAAAAAAGAAGTTCCGGTCACAAAGCCCAAATGTTCCGTATCACTGCACAGGCTTCTTTAAAACAAGCGTTTTGCTTCATCTTCTGGACAAAAACAAGCAGTAAGACATGAACTTTCTCTCTGAACTGATGCTTTATTGAACCTATCGTGATGGTCAGCATAAATATCACTTTCCTGTGCCGCTGCAGTCCATTGTTGTGTTACCGTGACAACGGGCCACACCACAAATCAAATAGTCCGTTTTTCGTAAGAAAGCAGTCTACACAGAAAATAATAACAATAATAAAGTACTAAACTCAACTGAATATATATTTATTTTGTAAGTGACCATGGTATGAGCGGGATAGTGCCTGACAAAGTGTGCATTTTTGTCAGAAATTGACGCACGCCATGGAAGCCTGAACCACCCGACGCAAGCAGAAGACAGTTGCTTTTGACATGTGATTGATTTGCATTAAAGAATATTAAAGTGTTCATGTTTTAAAATTAGTCGCATGCGTCAATGCATTAATGCTGACAGCCCTTGACAAAATCCAATGTGCATGATTCTCACTGCCTGCCTAAATTGAGTATCTGGTGCATTTCCAGCAGTCTCTTTTCATGGAGTTTTCAGAAAAACTGAACCTGACTGCTGTGGAGTCATTGATGTGGACTCTGTAAAATCAATTATTTTGTTCAAGTAGTGCCTGAAAGCTATGCAACTCGCTCAGGAAAGTAAGTAACACTAATCCTCTGAGTGCTTTGTTTGCTCTCTGTTTTCACCTTTGGATTTTGTGTGCACCAATTTTTTTTAAAGAAAACAACTGCACTAAAACATGATTTATCTTCATCTGAAGTAAAATAAACCATAAAAAATCCAATTTTACACTATAAAAAGAGAAATGTGACTGATAAAAACAAAATCAGACTTTTGTTTTTAATTGGTCTGCATAAAAAGTCTTCATAAACATGAAAAATTTGATGGACGTCTTAATGGCCCACTCCGATTATCATTAGAACCATTTTGAAAGTGTTCCCAGTAGTCCTTAAATAATGAATACTTTCATTATACTTCTTTTATCCAAAAATCACAAAACCGATGTTGTTTTCTAGGACATAATTTCTGCATGGCAGCAGTAATTCATTAGAAATTTACCTCTGAGTTGTGGGTAGGATCGTTGGCATAGAGTAAGCCTGCCCCCATTTCCCATCATCCCTTTGTTTACACTCTCTCCAGCTATTCCCACTGAACTTAGACATTCATGGATCCAGGGGTGGAGCTATGGGGGAGCAAGAGGGGTAGCTGCTCCCCTAGCAAAAAGCTTTGCCTCCCAATGTTTTTATTCAATATTACTAACATTATTGACAAGGATTAAGAAATCATCAAAAAACGCTTCTATAAGATTTGGAAAAAAGAAAAAAAACAAAGAAAACAATATTTTTAAATGAAATCTTGAGCCCCTCAATTTTTTTCTATAACCCCTGTGTATTCCTGCCCATCTGGGCTTCCAATCCACTGGTTTCATTTGCAACCCTTCCAAAGTCTTCTACCCCCCTTTTTTTATTTCATCTAAAAGTGAATCAACTGGAGGCAGAACAGGGAAAAGAGCCTTTTCTGTCAATCTGCTCCCCTATAGTAAATATGTCCTTGTTTTCTCAGCATGTTTTAATTTGAGTATACAGTTAGATTACATTAAAGATTACTTTTATGCTATTTAATTTTCTTTAAAAAATAAAATAATTTTCATTCTCTATATATGTCAATGGTTCAGACTAAAGATGACGGACTGACAGCACTCCTCATAAGGGTCAGAGGGGCACTTTTTTAGCTGTGCCAAAGAAAAGAAACAACTCTTTTGTGATAGAAAAAACACTTCATAAAACGTGTGAAAATTCAGGTATGAAAGACTGATTAGAAATCTGAGTGACTTAAAACAACTATTACCTTATATTTTCATTATATTGAGACGTCCTCCCTTTGCATTCAGCATGATATAATTTTTTAAATAACACCTATAAGTTTTCCTTTATAAAGTAATGTAATAATTTGTTCAGTGAAAAATGTGCCTGGCCGGTATAGTTCTTCTTTAACTTGGCTGGTGAGTAAAAAACGACATTTTGACCAGTGATGATGTGACTTTAAACTTGGAGTATCAAACCACACGCAGCAAACCTTCTGTTTGAAGGTTGTAGCTGCCACAAGTGGGAGTACGACAAATTTGTTTCAACAGCTAAAACAGGCGCTCTGTCAAGTGCGAGAAGTGTTTCTTTTTATGAGATGCTTAAGCTAGTGGTAGCTCACAACACATCTGCTTCATTGATCTACAAACATGCTTACAGCTTGTATTTTGTTGAACTTTCTGTTTGAGCAGATTTCCAAAAGATATTTTAAAATATCCTCTGGAAAATAGTTTTTGTTAAATATATTCTGTCATTTGTAAATTTTTGAAAGAAAATAAAAGGAGGGAGAAAAAAATCTATTAAAATAAAGACTTAAATTCTGTGTAAAAAAATCTGAGATTTTATTTTTTGGCAACATCACCCAGCTGTACTAAAAACATGATTTCATTAGAATCTGTCTTTAAGAATTGGGCAATGTTTTGTCCAACACATGCCATTTTCAAATGTTCAATAAATATTTACGTAATTGTGTCTCGTAAATTGTGTTTTATCCCTTCATAATTCCAAAATATTTCACATTTGTGTAATTTTGCATGAAGGTCCACACTCCTATTGTGCCCACCCTTACTTGTAGCTTTCCCTTCTTCAGAATATTTTTAAAAAGACTTCTGATAATGCTAAATTAAACATACAGATTTTAATTTCTAAGAAATAGAAAACACCTGTTTACATAGAAAGCATTTCCCATAAAAATGTTCTGCTGTATTCGCATTCAATTTCAATTTGATGAAACCTCGCCTGTTTTAACTATTTGGCTATTGTCAAAGAAAGACAAAAGTCTATTGAATTGTCCATTTATTCTGCTGATAATTACTGTGGACTCAGATAGTATGTGGCTCACCTGAGATGTGCTGATTCTGAACAGGAGCAAAGTGAAGCTTGTCATTTCTGCACAGACTCCTCTAATAATGCATTACATGCATCCCTAAGGATCGCTGACTTCCTTTCCAACGTGAGACCATCTGTGCTTCTGACACTGGTGAGTTAACAATGTCAAGAGAACAGATGTTCTTAAATATGAAATACAGCAGATTTTTGCTAACAAGCATTTATCATGGTTACAGACCTGTTCGATGTTAGAAATTAATCATGGAATCAAGTTTTTTCTTTTTTTTTTCCTCACCCAGATAAGTACAGTTAAAGTTAAAGTCCCACTTAGTTGTGTGAAATTTGTTCTCTGCATTTGACCCATCCCCTGGGAGAGTGGATTTGGTGGTTTAACCCCCAATCCAACCACTTGATGCTGAGTCTCAAGTTCAAGTACTGGGCCCCATTTTTAAAGTCTTTGATATGACAGCCTGGATTTGAACTCACGACCTTCCAGTCTCAGGGCGGACATTCCTACACAAGGCCACTGAGCTGGTGCTTTAACTTTTCAGCTCACTCAATTACTTAAAATAAAATAACCAAATTCTTTATTTGTTTATATTTTATATTAATATAAAAAGAAATAGCAAAAAATAACATTTAAAAAAATAATGCTGGACTGCACAGACTAGATTGTTTTCACAATTTTTTTGCCCTACTACATCCTCAAAAAACTCGCCAAAATTTGCACACATCTAATAACTGGTGAAAATGAATTTTGGGCATTGTGAAGACCCCTCCCCACCCCAAAAGAGATGACATCACAGCAGGAGAAAGAGTCAAAGAAAAGCGAGGCCAAAATGCAGCTTAAAAAATTGAGTTTAAAAAAAATCCAAAACCCACTGTTGGGGATACACAAAGGAAGCTTTGAAATTACTTTGGGATGCCACAGGATGGCCACAGGACCTATGGCTTAGCAGCCATGTTGTGGATAAATGGGTAGTCTGGCGATTTTCACAGTTTGGCACAGTATGAGATAAAAACTTTTGTTCAAGCGATCATCACAGAAGCTTATACACAAGCAGCGTTGTTAGCTCTACAATGAGAACCGAAGTGGTTTTTATGTGACATGTTTGATTTATTTTCAACATTGTTATAATTCAAACTTAAAAGAACAATGTATGCTTTTATTTTGGGAGTCAGTAACTTCCGTTGGGAGACAAGAAAAGTTTTGTTTGATGTGATGTTCAGCTTGTTAGTTTAAAATAAATGAGTGGGCGGCAGAGCCATAAGGATGTTTTACTGTTGTGACTAAGAATGGTATCATTGGCTCTTCTATCGGACCATTCAAACAAGCAAAAAAAAGCCTCTTGTTGTTTGAGTTTATTTTAATTCAAGATTGAAACGAACAAAACAATAAACTTCAAAGACGAAGAAAGTTTTAGAAAGAAATCTTTACTTTGAGCTTGAGAAGAGGCTGCCATCTTGAACATTAAAGACATACCTTTAGTACCAGCTACACATTTAAACTTCTCCTAGGGATTTTGATCTATTGCATCATAACTCCTCAAGTGTCTTTCGGAAGGTTCTTGGGAAAGAATGTTGGCTTTAAAATGTGTAGATTTTGAACAGTGTTAGTTTGGCAAGGCTCACAAAAGTGGCATTTCCCTGTTGTTCCATGTTTTTTCACATGTATACAATATTATGAAAATGTTAGATTAGTTTAAATAAATCCTCAATAAAGTGCGACAAGTTCAATTCCAAATTCATAAATATTACCGGGGCGGCACCAATTGGTAGCTTGGAGTCGATATAGTAACTGCAAGATTTGTCAAAGCAACCCCAAATATGTAAAAGCTTAAAGCTGTTTACACGGAATGCGATTTCCATGTTGACATTGACCGCACTTGAGTAGTTGATTTTTCTTTTCTTTTTTTTTTTACTTTCATGCAGACATTCTACTCACCAGGTCGCCGATTTCGAAAGGACACAGCATTGATTTATTCAGCACGTGGGTTAAAGCAGACTCATGATGTCAGCGCTGGCCATAAATACTCAACCGGGGTCGCCACCGGTCCACATCCGCCATCTTAGAAACAAAACATGGTGTCTGCTACCAACCAAACAATGCATTAGCTTGACTTATGTTACTCTCCAAGGCACTTAAGACACATAATCACTGTTATATAAAATTGTGTGTTAATTTCAACCAGCCTACCTGTAAAATATGCAAGAAAACAGTCAAAAAACGGAGCCCACTCTCTCATCCGATACTGACTAAGCTTCTTCTACTAGTCAGCCATTGATGCACAGAGCACAAAGCGCCCTCTGCTGGCGAAAGTGAGTGTTGAACAAAAATCCTTCTGCAACACAAACTATGACAGTTTTTATAACAGAAATGTTACTATTAGCTTCAGAACTGAACACACATTTAACTGGGGGAGGGGGGCCAGCTATTTAAAATGTCTGTTTGAATCACACAGTGCCACATATGCGTGCAATAGTGGAAGCTTTACTCTATACTGCACGTCAGACCATTGCACAGAGAGGACACAGGGAAATCAAATCGTTGAACAAAGGTAATTTTATGGAACTTTTACATGTCATTGGGAAGTTTAACAAAAGATGCAAGTAATTCTCTTAAATAAATTACTGCGTGTTTTCCTTCCAAACTTCAACTTCTCTTTTTTCTGACTTTGACTGTAAACACAGTTAAAAAGTGCAATATACTGACAAGATAATCAACTTGATAGGAATATGTGTTCCTGTTACTATCCTTCCTGGAAATGTAATTTTACATAGAAAGGAATTAGTAACTCCTAACAGTCAATTAGCAACCTCTAAGCTACTGCAGAAAAACTGTTGATTATGGCGCAAAATAAAGGTTGATTTGATTTTATGCAGCTGTAACTTTCATGTTTCCCCAGTAACAACCCAGCATTTACTCCTTGTCAAATGAATTGAGAACTTCCTCCTGTTTTGTTTTCTCACCCCCACCCTCTCTTTGAGTTGGATATCTGTCTGCATGGATTTAATGGACTTCGTGCTTCCCAGGCTGTCCTTGGCATTAGAGTTTGCCCCCTCCAGATGAACTGTCATTTCTGGAAATGGGGAAGAATGCTTTTTAGGCACACCTCCTGGTGGGAGCAGATCCTAACCAAAGCCCCACTCTTTCAACTTGCCATTACCAGGCCCGCTTTATTAATGGAGCTTACTGAGGCTGAAGCCTGGGGCGATGGGCCTTAGGGAGCCCATGAGCATTTGTGTAAAAAGAACAGTTTCTTGTCATCTGTTACTCAGAATTAACATGTATGACTGCAGCAAGGGAAAGGAGAGAGAAGAGAAGGCACCAAGTGGTAAAAATTGGCAAAGTATTTTCAGGACATGACTGACAGATAAGGGAACCAATCAAAAGTCCTCTGTCAACATCTGATGATTATTATTGTAAAGAATATCTTCTTGAGGAAAATCTCAGAGAATTTAGGCAAATGAAAAAAGAAAGAAAAAAATTAAACTGACTTTATTTTTGCATAAATTAAAAAAATAAGTAACACTAGTTTGTGGAGAAATCCAAAAATAAGAATCTTTATCACAAAACTTCAGTCGTTAAAAATTTACAGTACTTCTTCATCGATACAGCAGCAAGAAATGAACAACGGGATAATCGGCTTGACCGGCTTGACTGAATAAAAGAACGAATGTGACTAGGATCATCAGGTAAGAATGAATAATATCATTCTCACAGGGTTTCAACTCAAACCCCAGGCAGGGCCTAGCACAGTTAACGTTAGCACAGATGCTGCAGTGGCCACAGCCGAGAGCATGGAGAGTCAAGTTGGATTATTGGTCACTTCTAAAGGGATTTCCTTGGATTTGAATACTATCTAGATCTGTCACCCGCTTCCCAGGACAAAGGAATCAGATAAACCAGCGATCCTTATCAGGTTTGTGAATAAAAAGGGACAATAAAAAGTCAAGATTAAAATGTGAATAAAAAGCACAAGCCCGCTCTCGTGAAGCAAAAAAAACACTTGAAAGGATCTTCTGTTTATTTTAATGACCATCTCTCAAAATGTAATGCAGAACTGCCAAAGCATGCCAGGCTCCTAAAGCGGAAAAAGCAGATCCAGAGCACCTGGGTGCTGAACTCCAGGATCTACGTTTAACCACTGGGTCCATCGGACCTCTCTAAGATTGTAACAACCAGCATGAAAGACTGTCCACCGTCTCTTAGGTCAACTTTGACCCTGATTTTCAGCAGAGAGCTCTGACCTGCAGACAACTCGAGCTCAACTTACTTGCTGTGATATCAGCTGAAGGTCAATGGACCTGTCAAACAAAGTCTGCAGTCATAACAACGAGGAAAACTTTATAAACTCTGTTCAAACTAGAAGGATTGCGGTTAATCAGGCAGCTAGAGAAGGAATACCATCTTGAACAAAGGCTCTAAACAAATCACTTGACTTGATTCCCTAAAGTGCAATTCATGACTAAGGATCTTTCTAATAAAAATAATCTGCCCATATTTTTGATTTTTATACCTTATTTAAGTAAAATACTTTTCTAATGAAAATAATCTGCATATATTTTTGATTTTTATACTGATTTATGTAAATGATTTTTTTCAGATGTTGGAAACTTGCTCTATATTGCTACGTTGCTATATTTGCTACGTTGCTACGAGAAATAATATTCATTAGTGGATGTTTGAAACTTACATCACTGATTCTTTTTTTCTGCATAAGATACTAACAAGTTTAAAATAATGCTATATTTACATGCAAAGCAATGTAACTCATTGTTAATTTAGGATGCTTAATGACCTAAATCAATGTTGGTATTGTATTAATATCTGACCATAAGTTACAAACTGGATGTTGATAACAAATGTAAAGTAAATTATGTCGGGGAGGGATTATATAAGTTTGCATCCTCCCACTCTCTTTCAAGCAATCTATCATTTTATGCCTAGTTACACTATGTTTGACATGTTTTTCATGGATGTAAACCTCTGTTGATTGTGTTACATATGTGTTATTCTTGCCTGATTGCTTGAAATAAACATTTTCCAAATCCAAAAGTGTTGATTTTGAAGAGGAAGTAGACAATTATGGACTTGCCTGACAGGATTCACCTGTATGCTTCTTTTCTTGCTGCATGGCTGTGTTGTTGTTGAAGTTTTTCCTGGACTGCCTCTCCTTTTGGACTTGGGGCTGGACCTCAGACTTGCAAGGTGCCTCAGCTCTACCTTGGCTCTTGCTCCTCACACCTCCTGGTCTCTTATCGTGGTTCCCCCTGCCCCGTCTTTGTGTGTTTGCTCTCTGGGTGTTGCTGGGAAAAAAACAAAAAAAACTCCCTTCTCTGTTGGGAGCTCTTGGATGCCCCCATAGTAACAAATCTAAAAAAAACAGATAATCCCAGCATACATATCTCCTCCCTGTATGAGCACACACAGGAATCTGTTATTTATGGAAAACATATGTGAGGAAGTCTGTAGGGCCTTGAGTTTTATATGAATGTGTTTGGGCACAAAACATCCTCATTGGAAAAAAATGACAAGCATAACCTCAAATACAAAAAGGTGTAATCACAGTTTATACCTGGAGTGTCCAAGGACAAGCTGACATAACCTCCACAGAAACAGTGAAACAGGCTGTTTTTCTCTTTTTACTCAGCTGATGGACAGGAAGTTGACAAAAAAAAAATCTAGAAAAATAAAAGTTTGACATGGGATTGTTCAGCCACAACCAGAGACTCCTGCTGAAAACCAATGTGCACAATGTCTGATGTTACGCTGAGGTCAGAAAGAGATTTGGAGATTATCTTCAGTACAGCAACTATGTTGTTTTAAGATACATTCACACCAATCTTAGCAACGCGCGTTCCAGTGGCCACTTCCAATTAAAAGTCTATGTAAATGCGCGTTTTGGGCTTCCGCGTTCAAAACTTTTGAAAACAGTTATTGGGCTCTCATTACAAACGCACGGCCATTGAATGCGCATTGAAAGTTAAAGCAGGCTGAACTTTGACCAATCAGGGACTCCGATTTGGTAGTGACATAAAGATGGTGACCTGTATAAGTCAGGGAAGTGCTAACCATTTGAAAATTGATCATGGAGGAGAAATTCATAATTGTGGCTTATGTCCGGCCGGAATTATGGCACAAAATCATAATATACTGGAAAAGAGCTGTGAAGAAAAAAGCCTAGAGCAAGATTCACAAGATTTGCACCGCTGATATTTCACACCAAGCCTCTTCCAACTGTAGGCGGCGGACTTGCACGCTGAGCAGAAAAAAAAAGAAAAATCCCCCTTCACCTTTCGGCTAATCCTGTCAGGGGTCGCCACAGTGAATCAGCTGTCACTTCTTTGCACCGGAGATTTGGCAGAGAGTTTTCACTCCGGATGCCCTTCCTGATACAACCCTGTATTTTTTAAGGCACAGGGGGACCCAGTTAGGCAGCAGCGTCAAGGGTCTTGCCTAAGGAGCCACACTGGGTTGAGCTCAATGCACGCTCTGGGAATCGAACCCAGGATTCTTGCATGAAACACTGGGTTTGAAAGAAGACTCTTTTACAGTGCAACCACTACATCTGTTAAGCAAAAACACACAACTGCACTGGAACTGACCATCACATTGTCCAACAAAACTGACAAGTTTGTTTTTTATTTGTTTTTTATATACTTATTTACATTTAGAATTTTTAAAAAATCAATAGTTTCTTCTTCATTTCAGTCTTGACCAATTTTTTGTAAAAGGAATATTTTAATTAATAAAATTCTCAAAGACTCTCATGAATGTTAGATTTTATTTGATGCAGGAGACCTGAAAAACATGAGTTTTTTTCTGAAATGATCCAAAAGGTGAACCTGAAACATGACATGTTCTATGCTACAAAGTTCAGTAATGGAACAGAAATAAGCTCCATCCCTGCTTCAGGTGAGCGTCCAGTTCCTCAGTGGGTGTGCTTGTGACTGAGATGAAACTCCTTTTTCATTATTACAATGATTAATTTTCCTATTTAAAGGTAGAAGTGCAAAGTTTTAAGAGGTTTTAGGACTTTTCCTTGCTTTTGAATCTCCGAACGTCTTCATAGGTACAGTACTTTGGAGTTGGAGGTATCTTTGTAGACCTTGAAGGTGAATAATTGACAGTAATAAAACAAAACATTTGCTGATTTGTGACATAATATTTGGAACGCAAATGTCATTTTAAGAGCAAAAAAATGAACAAACGAGTGCTCTAAAATGTCATAATAGTTAAATATTAATATTTACAGGGGGACTGTGGGTGATGAGGGGCTGTACAATAAGAAAAATGCATTTACAGTTTGTTACCCCCTCCTGAACATCTGCTTCAGCCATCCAGCAGTCTGTGGAATGCCTACATTCTGTTCAGACATCATGATGAGCTAAAAGGAAGAACAGCCAGAAGGAAGTCACCAGTGGACAGTCCACTCAGGGGAACCACACACATAAATAACGTAAAAGATGTTTGTTTTTTTCTTCAGTTTCTGTGGAGCAGCTGAAAAAGTGGGGTTTCTGTCTTGTTGGTTTTTGGGTTGGAGATCTTTGGTCAACAGTAAAACAAAAAGAAGAAAAAGCAAATGTTTTGTGGTGATAAAGAACACTGTGCCGTGGCCATCCATTAACCTTCCATATGTACTCCATCAAACTCTGGTCTTAAAAAAAAAAAGAAAACCAAAGCAGCCAGGAAGTTTACTACTAATTTCCTTTTCCTATCCAGAGAGTTGTTTTTCTAGCAGGTGCCATCAAACTGCATTGCATCCCAGCGTTTGCTTCCAAATGAACCAACAAAAATGCTACATCTTCAGACTAGCTGAAGGGTAACTTCTTGCCATAGTTTTCTTCTCCAGGCTCACTCAGAGCTGGGGTGATCTCAGGAAGCCCAGCATGGAGCTGAGAAAGCCTGGCAAAGGACGCTAGCTGCGGCCTCGATGGATCATCTGTTTGTGGGCAACTCGAATACACGAAGCACAGCATGTTGTCTTGTAGTAATCATAGACACAGAGACGAGCCTGGACCACCACATTGCAGTTGAAGTACTTGTCTCTACAGTTCTCATCTGCAACGACACAAAAAGGAACACTCATACAAGTGGAGCAGGCAGGATTTTCCCATTACTGGAGCTAATGCTTGCACCTTAGGATTCCCTTCAACGGGATAAAGTCGACTTACCTATCTGGGGCATGCAGGGCTCGGGGTTGCAGTGCTCCCTCTCTGAAGGTTTCAGCCGCTCATCACAGCCGTCGCTGGACTGCACATCATCAGAGAGACAGCGAACCTCGCGCACACGGAAACCCCCCTCACATGTCTTTGAGCACTGGAAGGACATGAAACAGGGGCAGCAGTCAGCCTCAAGTCGACAAAAACCCAGTTTAAATCTGATTTCATTCTCACTTCTGTTAAATTCTGGTAGTATTCGGTGAGAAGAATGACAGTTTTCAGCATTGCCAGGTTTATAAGAAAACACACTTTTATTTACATATTTATTCATTCATTCATTCATTTTCCAATCCGCTTTATCCCTTTCGGGGTCACGGGGTTGCCGGAGCCTAACCCGGCTACTCATGGGCGAAGGCAGGGTACACCCCTGGACTGGTCGCCAGTCTGTCGCAGGGGTACATATTTATTATGTATTTTAAAAATTGCAGCTTATCATTATTATTTTTGTCTGATTTACCCTTCAGATGACTCTTTGAAAAAACATTGTGTGCACTGCTACTTGTGCAAAACTAGCCAAAACACTGATCATCACATCATGAACTGAATCTCAGCCGCAATTCAATTCAGTTTTTTTCAATTTCTTTATTTGTTTTAATTTCCATGAACGACAAAAGTCTTACACAAGTTTTTGTACATGGGAAGTGAAAGGAAACAAATAGAAGTGAAATATGTTCTGCCCCTTTCTTGAAAGAAAAGAAAGAAATTTGAGTAGTATTTATGGAAGCCAAAAACAATCTACCCTACTTTATTTTTTGGACCATTTTCTCCATTTTCGTGATAACGAGATCCATTATCTCGTTATCACAAAAAAATGAAATTTCATTATTTTAATTTCAATAAATGTAATTTTAATTAACAAAAACAAGTAGGCTGGGCCATTTTCAGCTTAGGTAAATATTTATTTATCTATATATAGCGTATTCTGGTACGTATGTTTGTGATGTACATTAAAGTATTCTTTTTAGAATAACCCAGACACTGATAAGTTGTCTGATGCTTTAAGCCTTCCCTTAAAATTACTTTGATCTACTCATTTTTTAAATTTAAACATTTTTAATCCACTGAATAATGGATGGGATGGATCTTTATCATTACTACTAGAGATAATTAGTATTGCTTTCTTTTGTAGAATAAAAAATGTAAATTACTGTGAGTAGATGTTCAGTATGTTTTACATGTGTTTTCTCAAATTTCAATGCAGTAATTTAAGTTCACAAATCCTAGACTTTGTCGACAGATTCACTTGCACAAGCTATATTTGCAGCCAGACCTAGAACCTGAAAACACTTTTATAATGTTCAAATAATGACTGGGTTGACTAGTTGCTGTAAAATAAGTGGGATAAGCCCAAGTTTAATGAAGCAGGCTCAGGGTTTTGCATATCTTAAGCTTAAGTTTAAACTTACTGTAATTTTGCTGTGAAAAAGCAAACACAATTAGTTCATTAAAAATATATAAAAATAAATTAAAACAAAACAAACTCACGAGATAAGTGTATAGAGTCACAGGATTGGTAAATTAACTTGCAACTTTTGGAATATTGTGCCAATGGACATAGGGAAGTAAAAGTCTGGGGGGTCTGGCTACTTTTTTTTCTGCAGAGCTTTGTGGGCAGGTTGCCTCACACAAAAGATGCCAAATATCAAGGTTGGTAACAGCTGAAAAAACGATTTAAAATAACAAAAAAAAAAGTAAAATTCCAAATCTTTTTGTCCACTGAAGATATAATCTAAAACTTGAGAGAAGGTTTGATGTCTTACTCACAGCGCTCCAGTCAGTGTGGTACCACTTGGCTCCACAGGCCTTCAGGTTGCAGCTCTGCTGGCTGAGCGGCCGGTTCAGAGATGAGCACTCATACGGAGGCATAACAGAGACTCCTTCTTCTGACTTCATCAAACACACCACTGCCCTCTGCTGGCTGCCTGCGCCACACTCTGCAGAGCACTGGTTCATCACAAAACAACAAACGCTGTTAGAAAAAGATGAAACAAAAGGAAAAGCTTTATGCGGTTCTCCCACCTGACTCCAGGGACCCGTGAACCACTCAATGCGGTTCTCACAGGGACCATTGTTGCAGACTTGAGAGTCTGCAGGACGCTCGCTGCCACACCCCTCCAGAGGCAGACTGCTGATGTGGTTTGTGAGGCAGAGGACCCCGCGAGTTCTTACACCCATTCCACATTCAGCAGAGCACTGGGAAAGAAATTCAGTCACCATCATCCACCATCTTTGAAGAAAACAAATCTCCACTTTGAAGTGTCAGTTGTGAGGATCAATAAAAGCTCTTTAAACCGAAGACAACAGTGTCTGATGTGTGAAAAGCTGCTATCAGTTTGATGAGAAATCCTGAATAATTGTATTTGTGCAGTGATCTAAATCTAAGCAGGTTTTAACAAATGTGCCATTGAAACGTGAATCATACCAACAAATTAAAGAAGTTTTTCCTCAATTGTCACCTATTTTTTTTTACATATAACTGTTGTAAGTGCTGCTTAAAATTAAAAAGTCCTACATTTGTTTTTTTGTTGTTCATGGGTTGTGAAATTTGTAAAACTGGTGATTTGATTTTTTTTCTAGAGAACGAATTGTGAATATTGGTTGAAAAATGTTCAGACAGTTCTGCTTAATCTTGGCAGAACAAACATGACTCTTGCTGATGAGGTTTGCAATTAATGTTTCGAGTTGGAAGAACAAACTGCAAATGTAAAACCTTGGACTCCAAGACACACTTTACTCTACTTTTTTATACTTGTTGTGTTTCTTTGAATTACTTTATCCAGTTGTGCATATATCCTTAAACGTTTTATGCTCTTTCCTTTGTAGTTTTCATGACGTAATGACATGCATTTTAAACCCAGAAGAAGGATTATGAAGATGTGCAAACCTCCAAATTTATGCCCACTGCAGTAACAGACCTGTGTTGCCATGAAAACATCTACAACTGTTGTCAAAACTATAGATTTTAATGTTTGGTCACATTAATAAGAATGTGCATCATAAAGTAGTGCCTGTTTGTGTATACTCCTTTTTCCGTTTAAGTTGGTTTGAAGTAATCTGAAACTTCTGAATGCATGCCTATGCTTCCAAACACACACACATATATATTTGTATATATAATTTAAATATAATGTACATAAACCAGTATGACATTAACCCCTAAATAATTATAAAATAAAGTTGAATCTTACTTTGACATAACACTGCATTGGCCACGGCCACACTACAAACTCTTTTAGTTACTGCGCAAAGCCAGATTAAAAAATGTTGCTTACATATAAGAATAATATATGCATATATATTTAAAATGAATAAAAGTCATAGGACTTAAGGATTAGAAAGAGGTGGGTCAGATAGAAGTTTAGTTGGAATTCAAAAAAGCTCTTAATATTCCCGAATATCTCCTAAATAAATCCTAAAATAAACACAAACTGTTTTGTAACAAATCCTTATAAAAGGCTTTTTTTTGTGAAGGCTTTTGTTATGCTTTTGATGTTTTATGTACAGCACTTTGTGCTACCTATGCATGAAAAGTGATTCATAAATAAAGTTTGATTTGATTTAGTTTTAATTGAAAAGAGGATCAGTTAAAGTAACTGAAAAAAAACATTTTGGGGCATTTTTTTTTAATCTAATACTTGCTGCAACAAAAACATCTGACCTTTATGACCTTATTTTTTAGACTCCGGCTAAATATTCATAGCTGCGCTTTTATCATCAGTACTTGTTGTACCTTGTTGCCCCACTCAGTGTAGAACCAGCTCTTGGCACAGGCTCCCATGTCGCAGTTTTCCATGTCGATGGGCCGCAGATTCATGTTGCACTCCTCATCTGGAACAAAGTCCCCCACGTTGCTGACGCAGCGAACCTCTCTTGACCTCTGACCCAACCCACATGGCACTGAGCACTGTGGAGACAGAAAGTTGTAACTGACAGATAGGTGAGTGTCTTTAAGCTCTAAGAGACCGACTGCTGCCACTCACAGAAGTCCACTCGGAGCGGATCTGCCACTCACTGCAGATCTTTAGCTGGCAGGAACTTGCTGTCTCAGGTCGCTCCAGGTGTCGGCAGTGACTGGTGTGGACGTTGAGGGTGCGGTTGGCATAAACCTGCCGACACAGAACCTGCCGGTGCTGCATACCTAGCCCGCAGGTCTTGCTGCACTCTGACCACTCTCCAATATCCCAGCTGAGTGAGAAAAAAATACAAACTTTACCTTTACTTCGGTTCTTTTCTTGCATATTTTCATTTTGTTCTTATTGTGCAATCGCTTTTGCTCAACCCTTTCTTTCATTCAGTCCTATGTTGTTTCTAATTATACACCTGTCAGTCTTTCTGAGTTATGTTATTGCCTGCTCTTTTCTCTAGATATCCTCATTTGTGTTTGTTGTGTCCTCACTGACACACACCTGTTTCTGTCAACTAAACCCTTCTCTTCATACTGAAGCTTGTCACTTTACGCTTCTCTGTTTGTATAGTTCAGATACATTTCCACACGCCGTTCTGTACTTTTTTTAGACTTATTTTCATGCTTGGATTTAGGTTTTAAAACTGTAAAGTCCTGAAACCAAATCTGACACTTTCTGAAGAACAGAAATGTCCTTTTCCATTAAACACATGTTTTTTTTTCCCTTAAAATGTAAAAAACAGGTTGAAATCTTTCTTTCTGCAGTCAAAAGAAGTCTCAATTAAAAACTCTCCCCCCAAAAAACAGTTTATAAAAGGGAAGCAGATAAGCCTAATGATTTCTGAACACTGCAAAACTGTCTGTCATCGAAAGATATTTTTTTGAAAACTTTTGTTCAGTATTACAACACACAATAACATGAATACTAAAAATCATATTTACAAATAGCTAACAAAATGGCAATTAGTATGATGGGAATGGATGAAAAAATGGCAGGTTCATTGTAGAACAATGTGCACATTTATCTGTGGAGCGACGATTAGAAGGATCCAGAGCGTTATCAGAAACAAGCCTTTAGATTAGTCCATACAGTCTGAAACAAAAGTCCCACTGTATGGACTGACTGCATTAGTGCATATCATTACAAAACCACATTCTGAACTCTTTTGTTGATAAAGAGGATCTGTGCATTGGACTGCAGTTCTGACATTTCCTCCACTTAGAGTAAACAATTTCGCTTTTAAAGCAAGGTTATTTTCTCCAGATTTTGCTTTTTTTTTTAGTTCTTCTCACGTTTTTCAATATTCACAAACTAGAAAACACCAGTCAACAAAAATCTGAAATACACATTACAGCTAAAAAGAGCTTTTTTGGTTTTCCTTTTCCCTTTTTTTCATACAAGTGTCCTAACTGAAGATATTTGTCCTAGTTTTGAAAAATAAAAATTAAAAAACAGATATTTATGCCAAAACTTTAGTTTTTTTGATAAGCCTATGACTAAATGTTCTATTTTAGAATGTATCAGCCTCTAAATACAAATATTTGAATATAAATATGTACTATTATTTGTCCAGAAAACAAATAAAATATTTAAAAAACCTGTCATCTGTCAAACTATCAGAGCAGAAAGTGTCTCACAATGCCGGACACGGCTGCAGGTTGCACGCCTCCTCTTGCGGGGATGGTTGGCTGCTGCTGTCGCACAGAGAGTCCGACACCTGGACATGGTTGAGTCGGTTGACGCAGTGAAAGATGGAATATCTGACACCTGAAGAGAATGTATTTTATTTTTTGGGAAAGCTGTATTATTAACCTCAATATTAGCAACATTTGTTAAGTCTCAATTGTGCTCGAAAAACTAATGAGAACAAAACAGAAACAATTATCCAAAGAAAAAAAGTTTATCCAAAAATAAAATTTTGCTTGTAGCATTCTTGTAAAAATATGATTAGTTTCTGTCCTAAATTTTATTTTAAAACTGCTGTGGCTGACCTTTTCCACAGGAAACACTACATTCTGTAGCACGGGTCTGTTTCCAGTTGTACTCTCTCCCATGTCTGGGGGGTTGCACAGCCGGCACCTGGTTGTCAGGGAGACGTGGAGGAGACTTTCCCCGATCTGCAGAGTTGAAGTTTTCCTGTTGTGTGTTTCTGTGCTCCTCAGATCCATCCTGTCCATTCCCAACTTTAGCAAAATACAAAGTTAGACACTTGAACTATGTAGCTGAAAACCTGAGTTGGTATATAACTTTATATAAAAATATTTTAATTCGGACGAACCACAAATTTATATTTTTTAATGACTGAGAGTCCTGACAGTCATTTTTTCTAGTAGGAGACATAATTTACCGTGTGGTTTGTGGTTTGGTTTCTGAGGTCCAGTTGTTTTCTGGGAGGGGAGAATGTATTCGTAGTGAACACCAGGATTTGGCTGCTGGAAGATTACCTGAGGGAAAGCAATGGAGACTTGGTTTGCAGTCTGGCAATAATTAAACGTTTGATCAAAATGTTTCCAACTGATTTAACAAATATATGTAACCCACAACTTATGATTAATGGCTAATATCAAGCTTTGCTTGAAAAAAACTCTTAATTATAAGGTTTTTAAGGAAAATATGAAAATTGTCTGGTTTTTTTAGGCAGAGAAAGCAAAAGTGAACCCTTAGTGGGTGGGTAAATACTAACCATGGGTTTTTAACAAAATACCAGCACTTAGCTTGTCTAACTGCATCAACAGTGACAGTTTGTTGAAATGGAAGATTTGAGTGAAAAATTAAAAATGATCCCAGAGTTCCTGGAAATATTTGGAATACTGTTAAGACAGCAATATTTAGGAAGAAAGTAAACAGAAAGCTCCCAAAACTTAGATGTAGTACTATGCTGACTACAACCCCACCAGCAAAATCTACAACATAAAGTAGACAGAATATTCAGTTTAGGTTTTTACTGAGCTAGAATGGTTTTGCATTAACTTAGGAGATAAGGAACAACAGTTAATTGGTAAATCCATCCCTCAATCCATCCATCCATCCATTCGAGTGTTCCTAAACTAGCCAAGTATTTCTTTGGGGAGTTCTACCATGGGGTCTCCCCCTTACTGAACAAGAGAGTAATGCCTCATCACAAAGACATCGGGTGGCATTCTTATCTAGCACTCCAAAACACCTCATCTGGAAGAGTAGGGGCTCTAATCCAAAACTTGCTGTAGGTGAAGGGTAGAAAATGGATTGACCAGTAAGACACTGGTCCAAGGTACAAGGTCCCCGTTCTAATCTCACTCTCCATTCTTCTCTCGCTTATGAACAGAATAAACAGCATTTTAAACTTTTTCACTAAAAGAACTGATGCATTTTGTAGATGTATTAGTGTGGATGACCTCTGATTGGAAGGTCGCAGGTTTGGTTTCCACCTTGCCTGCCCATGTGTCAAAGTGTCCTTGAGCAAGACATTGAACTTGGTGGTTACCAGTTGGCGCCAGTGTTAGGTAGTGGAGCACCATTAATTAATTAATTCATTAATTCATTAATGTCAATGTGTGTGTGGATGGGTGAATGGGGCTGTGACTGTAAAGCTCTTTGGGCCTCCAAGGAGGGTAGAAAACTACTGCATAAGTATTCGTCGTCTTTAACTCCGTCTACTATTTTCCTACTGAGATTCATGACCTCAGATTTCAAAGTATTAATTGTAATTCCAGTTGTTTCAAACTCAGCTACAAAGTGCTCTTGTAAGAACTGCAAGAAAAACAAGGTGCCAGCCAACCTGCAAACAGCAGAATCAGGATTCTAAGTCTCTCAAAGCCAAAGATCCTTCAAACTCACGTAAATATCCAAGATTTCATTGGTTGGTCCTTCAGCGAGAAGAGATTCCCCAGCAGTGCTGCTAATCTCATTGGGTCTACGGTAGGTGAATATGGTCCCACCACCTTCATACCTCCCAGGGCGATCAATGGCCCAGTTTCCATTGACAATGGATCGTCCCGATCGGCTTCGCAGCGCTGGAAAAAGAAGGAACAGCAACATCTGACAAGTTGAAATTATTGTTTCCTCATTTTATCCCTGGAGAACCCACAGGGTCAAATTTGGCCACTGTTTTTCTTTTTTTCCCTTTCTTTTAATTATTTTTAAAAATATTTTTGGGGGTTCTGCAGGGTTAACCTACGTATCTATCCATCCAGTTTTTATTATTTAGTTACATATACTTTTAGTATTACTTTAGTATTCCTGTCCATTCCAGCTGTCCAATGAGTCTGTTGGCATTGAAAATCAGGCCTCACCCTGGTTTGCAAAGGAAAACAGATCTACAACCAAGATTTCAATATCCAGAAATTGTATGAGGAAAAAAAAACTTGGACATGTGAGGAGAGCTTGGGAAGATCGTGGAACTTTCCATGACTTTCTGCCTACCTCAGGAAGGGGAAATGCTTCTAAACTAACCATGTCTTCAGAGGGTAGCTGGCTCTAGATTGAGATTCAAGGCATCTTCTTACTCTACATATTTTATTAACACAATTTTATATTAAAATTAAACATGGGAGCTGTTAACTGAGTAAAAGGACTTGTGCGCCTTTTACCTACCCGACAATCTGCGCTGGCAAATCTGTCATGCAAGTCTTGTAACAAAATGCCCTAAAATGTTTTCCACTCAGTTCATGGATTAAATGCAAAAGGACATTAGAAAAGCATTAGGAGGGTAACATTAGACAGCCTTGTAAAACAGTGTTTGGACAGCTAAAAGCACTATTAGATGCACATAGTGAAGAACAGAAGCTTGTTGAGGGAAAAAAGTCAAGCGCATAGTGAGGATAATGTAACAGTCTCCTGCTCCTGTCTCACATTCTTATTTTGATTAGAGTTGCCTGAGAGATCATCACATTTTCATCTGGAATTCTTGACAACTTTTCTTCATATTTAAGAAAACATTCATCTATCACAGAATAGTCGTACTTTACAGGTAAAACTTTTCGGACTTACCAAGGTAGTTTCTGCTCTTCACCATCTCTGTCACGTTGATCTTGGTTGCTCCCTCGGGAATTTCTGCAATCTTGTGGTAGCCAATCTTAGAAAAGCTGTGTTGGAACAACTCTGAGACCAGCCTGCAGGTTGAGTTGTCGCCTCCACAAACGTCACACTTGTCGATAATCTTTCCTGATCCAAGATATCCATCACAGCCAAGACTCTGCAGATCAGGGGACAGAATGAGAGGGTCATTCGAAGTGTAATCGCTTGGTGTGAATGCATCCACACCATCTCAATTTGTGTTATGTTTTATATGAAAAGTGCTATATAAATAAAGATTGATTGATTGATTGATCTCAGGCTTGCTATACAAAGGCTTAAAAAAATAATTAAATAACACTAAGTATGTTAAAAAAAGACTTTTACCTTCCACATGCATCCACTCACTGCTGCTTATGTGTCTTTAATTATTGTCTAATGCAGATATTTCTCCAATAAGTTTATTTCACTGACAATTGGCAGGAACGTTGGCAGCAAGTGCATTTATTCAAATGAAACTTGTTAAAATTAAGAGAAAATCCCAAATTAGAACACATTACAGCAGAGTTTACACATTTTAACAAATAAATACTTTGTTTTTGTTTTCAAGCAGCCATGAGTCTAATGGAGACTCAGCAGGAAAAACACAGACATATAAGGAAAAAAAGGCAGAAAAAGATGAAGAGAGGGAAGAAGGAGAGTCGTCTCAGTGTCAGTTAAAACCATGAATTGTGTGTGAAAACTGGACTAAGAGACCCCTCCCTCCTTGCGTTCCTAACAGGAAGTAACTACTGGTTCCAAGAAGCAAAAATCCAACAGACAAGTCATTATATCTGTCAGAATAACAATTTTTGTGCTGGTACCTTTCTTGCTAATTCCTTTTTTATGAGATTCTTTCACCTGCGCTAGGAGCTGCGCTTTGATGACAGCCACATTCAGCGTCATCTGTACATCACTACCAATCCGAGTCCCTGATTGGTCAAAGTTCGACCTGATTTTGCTGGCAATGCGTGTTCAGTGGTCCCTCATTTTGTACTTACAGTCCAAAAATGGTCATAAATACTTGCATATCTACACATGAACACAAGAGTTTTGAATAAAGAAGCCTGAAACACGCATTTACGTGCACTTTGTGCATTTTACAAGTTTACACAGAGTTTTCATTGGAAGTGGCCACTTGAACATGCATTGCTAAGAGAAATGCCATCATAGTTTCAGATCGACGTGGACTAATCACTGCTTTCTGATGAGTTTTGGTTCCAATATGGTGACGTCTGTATCGTGGAAAACATGGTGACTAAATATACTTTATGGAGCTGAAAGTAAGCCATTTTCTATGGGTGACATCCCACTCACTTGGTCCAGTTCTCATATACAGTCAATGATTAGAACAAGTGAGAGTCTGGCTCTGCTGCAACCAACAGAAACCCTGACTGACTGGCTCTTTAAACACAGTAAACAAAGAAAGTTGGAAGAAATGAAAGGGAAATAAAAATAGGTTGAGTTAAGCTTTAGCACAGGTTGGAGCTGGATAAAATTGAGCTGACAGTTTACAGTGCTGCTGGATAAAGCAACGCCCATAAACGCACAAATGCTTTTCATTTTCATCACAGTGGAGTGATCATGAACAAACCAAACAGTAAGAAATCCAAAAAGGTGAAATCCATCTAAGACCATTTTAGCAGGGCAGCAGCATTTAGAACAAAGTGGGAGCGGGGTGCTGACAGGTCGAGCAGTGAATAAATATCTACCCGTGTCTCAATTTTCACCATAAAACAGCACAACTATAGACAGCATTTGCCTTAAAAAGGAAACAGTTTCACTGACATGGTGTGAGGTTTTCTGTAGCTATCGGGGTGGGAAAATCTCTGAATCCAAACATTGAATGATGAAATGGAAACGTGAAGTTTTGAAAGTTTCAATCAAATGTGTTGTACCTTAAAAACGCAGAGGATTTTCGTTTCACTCAGAAATGAAGAGCCACAGGATGTTACTCCCACAGAGCTGGGAACATTAGAACGTTAATTCACAAGTTGATATCTATCGATCCGGACAGCTGCTTTATTGAAATCACCAAACTGTAGTGACAAGCTTGTCAGCCATGCAGGAGCAGGTTAGGTTGGAATCAGGCCCTGAATAATCTCTCAATTAGTCTCATCAACCATCCAGGCTGTCTTTGATGAAGGTGGCCTTCCCTGTGAACCTGTCAGAATGCAGAGCTGCTGCCTCTCCACAGAAGTTAATCCAGCGAAGTCACGGCAGCTCTGGAGTTTTGGTCGAACCTCTTCACTGTGAAACCACATCAGTGCTCACTGTGGGTGGCTCGTGCCATGTGGGGAGGGAGATTCTGCTGTTTCCAGAAGAAATGAGGCCAGATTTTTAAATGTCACCCAAACCCACTTTCATCTGGAAGTTGTTGGGAGTCAAGTTTGAGGTCAAAATCATCTTAAAGTAAACCCGATGATGGTTCATACGAGTTTCTGTGGTGAATTTGGGTCAGGATGAGTCAAAGCCACTTGTCGAGAAAGGTTTCTTTTGTTCCTGCAAAACACAACAATATATTGACCCTCAGTTCTGTGATGGCGGCACTTCCACTCCCTGCTGCTTTGATGTTTGAAAAGATTAAATTAAGCAGCCAAAGAAACCTCAGCACCTGGCGTTTTTGTTACAGATGAACTCTGCACTCTGGCCCATTGGGGAAAATGTTCATAATAATCATTCAGCGGGATGCTCAAAGTCAAAGGTCAGAATACACCGTTGTTTGACAGCATCCACAATTTTTCATGCCCAACTTGCTTTATTTTGTCTCCAAGTCACAGAGAAAGGAGGTTTCCTTTAAACTCCTTCCTTATGGATGTAAATGTTGGACAGAAAAGAGCAGGTTACATCTTTGAACACGTTTTTGCTTTCATGAAACACAGGAAAAGGAAAAGAGAAGAGCTGTGGCCAGGAAACGGACTGGAAAACGTAGGAAATGGGGACTGTCTGTTCAGCTGAGAGGATTGGATGGGAATAAAAAATATTTTTCTTTCAGTCACGAAAATGTGGATGCGTTCTCATATGCTGGTATGTGGAAGATTAAAAACAGACAGATAGGGATCCATGTTTTGATGACTTTATGGAAACAAAATTCTTTAGTCATGCTCCGGTGGGATGTTTTAAATAAAATTTACATTTTAAAGCAGATTTGCAGTTTTAGACACTTTATATTTAAACAACGGTCTTGTCTCTGATTACCACCTGGGTTATTAATTATCTTTTGACTGTGGTACCTCACGAAAGAAAAATATCTTGAAATATCATAGAAAATATGTCATATATATTAAGAAATATATTTCAATCTATTAGAAATATACTTATATATTTAAAAAATATGAATATATATTATATTTAAAAATATATTGCAATATATGGATGGGCAACCTATTTCTATTTATTGATTCATATTCATTTAAAATGCATTGGTGTGCAAACAAACATTTATCTTTGTTGAAACTGTTTCTTTTTATTTTGTTTGATAGGCAGGAACTTAAAATCAGATGTTGCAATCTATATTATATATTCTTATTATGAAGAAATGGGTGGACTACACATGCATATGTAAACATTTACTTAACTTAAATGTCACTGACTGTAATACTAAATGATTATTTATGTCACTAAGAAAAGGACAAAAAATCCGTGTCAGGATGCACGTAGCTGCATTGAAGTCTGAGTTCATTATTT
Source organism: Adrianichthys oophorus (assembly GCA_036245035.1). NCBI lineage: Eukaryota > Metazoa > Chordata > Actinopteri > Beloniformes > Adrianichthyidae > Adrianichthys > Adrianichthys oophorus. The sequence continues at coordinate 23,512,116 of BSAI01000104.1, forward strand.
TAAATCCAAAAGCTATATGTTGTTATTGCTCAGTGTAATAGTGTAATACGTGTAATAGTCACTTCCATTTTAATATACTGAAAAATATGTTACTTCCATAAATGGAATATATTGTCACTATATTGTTGCTCAACATATTGAGAAATATCTGATTGTTTCATAAGAGGTAAACTACAGTAAGTCAGGGTTCCTTTACTCTTTGACTATGAATTAAAGCTAATAAGCAAAGGAACTGTTCACAATGTTGTCAGGCTTCTAAATAAAAATTTTAATGTATGCGATGAAGAGGTCAAGAGAAACCTAATTGTTTTATTAATTTTGTATCTGAAAGATTTTAGGTTTACTTTGAGAGACAATCCAATAAAAATCCTAAAAAACTAGGAAACTTGGGATTGATTTTGAAACATTGAGACTAAATTTGAGAGTAAGCTTAGTTTTTATAAATTTAACTTCAAACTCTTCAAATTGTTCTTTAAGTTTTTTTTTTTTTTTTAATCAAACCTTTGCTGTAATTTCTTTTGATTTTTACTCTTGGCATTTATAGGTTATTAGAAAAAATCTAAAATTATTACTTTGTTTAAAAAATTGTAGAATTTTCTTTCTTGAAGGAGAATCTTAAACATGTCAGATTTCCATCCCATACGGTACAATCACACATTGGCTTGTTTTTCTATAAATGCCTGACAAATACTTCATATGGATTTGTACTTTTTTTAAACTGAACTGATTCAACATGGTCTGCTAAATAACAAACCATACATTCTAAAAGAGTTCTATTCTTTCAAAATCTTAGCTGGAATTTTCCTTATGCACTTAAATCTAAGCTTCGGAGCAAAGAGAAAGTCTTTTTCTGTCATGATACAGCCCTTTTAAGGTTTTATTGTTATGCTTTGTGCTGTCTCCTGATAAATCTTTTTGAGTTTAACAGTAGAAATCTTTACCATGTGTGCAAATGGTTCACACGTGGAAGTGTAATAACAATTTAGAGGTGCCGAATAACCGTACTCTGAGGCAACTGGGAGAAATGTCATTCCTCCATAAAAATGTTCAGTACGATGTATTATGAGCATGGGGATGCTGGTTTGTAGCACAAACCAGCATAGGTGCATGGATGCTGTTTAGCCTACTGTTCTTTGCACTGCAGTATCAACCTCTGAATTACAGGCCTTTTATGTTAGAACAAAATATCAACCTAACAGCCACATTCTCCAGGAGAAACCTTCAACAGCAGATGCTTGTGGCTGGATCACAAAGCCACGCTGCATCCACTTCATCAGCAGCCTGCAGATCTGGGCAGATGTTTAGATGCATAAACACAAACGTTACCATCTGGAACAAACTAAACCCCACATTAGGGTCTAAAAATCCATCTCTCTGTCGCATCCTTCCAAACTCGCTGTTATTCATCTGTCTGATTAATATTTCTTTGCTTTTTTAAAAATCCCGCAACATTGGAGATCTGTGGAATGAAAAACATAGCATTGTTTTTTTTTCTCCAAAGCAGACACATGATGCCTTTTCCTTAAATGCACAGTCAAGAAAGAAAATTCCAACTGTCCCATACAGAACACATGGGAAACAGGAGTTTTGGTCGTTTCAGGAGTTTGGCCAGAAAGGCAAATAAAAAGTTTATGTGATTGTCTCCATAAACCTAACTGACATGTAGTCAAAAGTGTAAACGCCAGCAGACAAACGTCTGAGATTTACATGAAGAACCTGGGGCACTTTACATCCAAATCATCAATTTTCAGCAAACACATCTGAGGCTCAGCTGAGCCACAAGTAGAGGCAGGCTGACGCAGGATCGCAGCGGATCCCTGCATCTTCAGAGTCCTGCGACAGGCTGGAGACTACAGTAGAAAACAAACACAATCCCACAGGCAGCAAATGTGATGTGGAAATATAAACAAGTCCAAATGCAAGTGGAGCTGTGGTGAGAACAGCAAAACTTTGAATACTTCCACTCAGAAGTATCAGTCTTTTACATCCACGGCGTGAGATGTCTTCATCCAAAACACCACCAGCATATAAAAATAAAAAATAAAAGCAAGAAGCTCACACTGAGCAGTTCATTGTGCTTCTCTTCAAGCATCAGTGGGAATTCCCATTCTCCCCCAGGTTCCTCCTGGACCCAGTAGAGGTGATCCTACCTGCGAGTGAGGTTTCCCCTGCGCACGCACATGCAGGCAGGCGAGCAGCAGGAGAGCCAGTCCTGACAGCATTCTCTCATGTGGGGGCAGAAATGCTCAACCTGGGCTTCCACGCGAGTCCTCGCCTCTGCAGCTCCGACAGAGCCAAAGAACCTTTTCACTCCGGAGGAGATCTCTATGAGCTCCCCTTGTAAACTGAGTTGGGGGAGGTGCAGCTGGGGGAGTGAGGTAGAAGATGAATTGGAGGGAGGAAAACGGAGGTAGAACAGAGAGATTGACCCTCTGCTGACAATGAACTGGAAGTCAGAAAGGAAGTTTGGGTGAATGTTTTCAGTTTGGCATGAAAGGGGAAAAAAAGGAAATTTTTAGGGGCTGGAGGACAACAAAACCACTATTGGCTGGTAACACATCCCATCCACAGGAAACAACACAAATAAACTCAGAGGCTGCATGTCAGTAATAATCCATATTCTTGATCTTTATATTTTCACTGCAAAATAAACCACTTAACATATGGCTAAGTTAACTTCTGGAGTGGAGTAGAAAAATGTATTTTTATCCACAAAACCTTTAAAAGCAAGAAATTTTGAATACACAAATTATATTTTGACTTTCTGGAGCCCAAACCCCATGGAAGTACTCAAAGAGGAACGACTGCAGCCAAAAGAGGCTGACTCATCGAAAGGCTTTCCCCCATTGTTTCCACAACATTAAATCCCAATTCACGTTGAGTTATGGAGTACGGTCCACTCTGCATCCTCATATCCCACAGTCGGTTTTCTCATGATAAAATAAAAGCAGGCCGAGGACATTGGGGACATTGTTTCTGCACAAAGAGAGCTTGATGTGCAGGCCTGAAATACGCACACAGTGAGGTAATTGAAAACGTTCCACCTTTAAAATGGCACACAGAGACCACAGCACGCTCCTGCACACTTCATGCACTGCAGGACTGCGTTCCTAAAAATAAAAACATATTCCTACAAGAGGGATGTTATTTTAAGAGTGTGTGCCAAAGTGCAGAAAAAATTATAATGAAAAAGTGAATCAGGAAAAATAATAAAACATCTAGCATTGTTGCACAATTCCTTAAATTGTCACTGATAGGTTTGGGATTGGATTAACACATTAATGCATGCAGTCGGATTGCAATCTTTGGCATGTATCTTTGATTCATTGTTTGTTTTGGTTGCTTTATTCAGGATTTTTAAATTAAATTATTTCTGTCGTCCAATAGGATCAATTTATATTTAAAAAAAACTAGAAACAAAAGATTTAAAAGCTTTATTAAGGAAAAGAACATACTTTTTTTACTGCTGAAAATGTTCTTAAAGACCCACTCCAATCGTCTTTCAAGCTATTTTAAAAGCGTTCCCAGTGAAGCATGAAGCATGTCTTTTGACTGTGGTAGGAAGCCGGATATGGGAACTTTCTACGGCAATACATTTTGGATATGTAGATTTGAACACTGTGCTCTAGGTAGTGAATAGTGAAGGAATTTGTACACAATTATAGTTTCTGCAGGGCGGCAGTAGTTCATCAGAATTTACCCTCTGAAGTATGGGCAGGACAACTGGCGTGGAGCAAACCCGCCCCCCTTCCCGTCACCCATAACTGAGTTGTCTGTTTACATGTTCTCCTGCTAGCTTACAGCCCCTCACACCCCCAATTAAACACTGCCGATGCAACAAAAATGACAAACAATATCAAAGCTATTCAGCCGTGCGGTTTTGAGCCAGATGCCAGCTCGAACGAGGAAAACGAAGACGTACATAGATCTATTTGTCTGCAAGCAGGGAGCTTGTGGCTCGAACAGCGTATTGTTTTGTGGCACAAACGTGATTTTTTTCAAAAAGATTTGTCTGCTTCTGATTCACAAGGATTTGAATATAGAAATACTCAGAAATGCAATACATTTTCTTTATATATGTCCTCCATCATGGGAAAAATGTCACAAGAACATGTTAAAAAACATGATTTTGATCGGAGTGGGTCTTTAAAAAGAGAGTTCAGAAGCAGAGAAACATTCCATTTCTGTTCAAATTTTTTTTCACAGCTGCTTCCAGTAAAATAATGTGCTACTGTAACATTTGGTTTTAGAAATTTATATGCACACTCACCGGCACTGAGTGAACTAAATGTATCTCCGGATATTTCCTCTGTAGAGATATGTGTGCTTGCACATTTCTTCATAAATCACCCCCCCCCCCCCTTTTTTTTTTATATATTCTGCAAAGCTGCTCCACAGAACAAGGAGAGGCAGCGAGTGTGAAGAATATCCACACCTGCAACTGGCTGAGCTTATGCTGGAACAGAGTCAGCTGACCCACAAACACACCGCTGAGGGACACGCACGGTCTGCAGGCAGTACAAGAAGCAGCAAAATGACACACTTAATCTGGATTTTGCAGAATATTTTTACCAGTCTATCTTTCCACCTGTACAGATAAGGACAGAGGAAGTAGTAAGCTACACTCAAAAGCTGTAAAGCCTCTTAGCTCCAGTCATTGCTGTCCAGATCTCTAAAACATTCTCTAGTCCTGCTAACGTGATCAGTAGAAGTTAAGAAATGGCAACAAATAGGAGGGGGAGAATGGTAATTTCTCTGCAGCTGGGATATATATTAGTCGGAACAGTTACACGTGTAGGTTCAGTGATTGTTCACTTCAAGCTGCTGATTTGATTGAAGAAAGCAGGAGAGTGATGAGAGACTGACAATGAACAAAGCCATTTGAGAAAGGTGCTGGGAAAAGAGCAGCAGAAAGGAAGCCTTTCAGGCTCAAACTTAAGAAAAAGAAGCTGGAAGTGCATTTCATGTTTAAAGAAACATTTCGATGAAAATCCTTTTTGGTGTTTTTAACATGTTCTTGTAGCATTTTTCTCTTGATGGAGGACATGTATAAAAAAATTCAGATTAAAACTGCGTTTCTGAGTATTTCTTTATTCTAACCGTATTAGATCAGGAGCAGATGAAAACCAGATGTTTGAAAAAGCTGGAGTTTGTGACACAGCATCTGCCATGGGTGGGCCAAAGTCTCTCTTCTCCACTACAATTCCGAAGTATCCATTTGCAGACAAGTACATCAATTAGCGTCTTAATTTTTACTCAAAAATGTACGGCTGCAAAGCCCCATTATTGCTTGCCGTTTTTTTTTTTTTTTTTGTTACGCAAATGTTAGCTTGGTCTTGTGAGGAACTGTTTAGCTAGTGGGAGAGAGTGCAAACAAAGGGTTGATGAGAAAATAAGAGCAGGCTAACTTCTTCGCCAACGGTCCTGCCCACAACCCGTAGAAGTCTCTGTGAAAACCCAGCATGCATCAATGCTCACAAGATTGGAGAATATAGACCACAGTGTGTTACACTTCCAACAATTTCTCACTTGAAAAAAAATATGTATAAATTTGATCCTGTTATGATTGAGAGGAAAACCCAAATCAGTCTGAATACAGAAGAAAAGGATAATAGAATTTTTATAACGTTAACAAAAACTGTTAAAAAGGCAGATCAGAAACCAGAGAACCTGTTGCTGTGGAAATGTAAAACACAGCAGAATTAATAAGGAAAAAGGGAAATGGCAGGTGAAAATGCAGAGTCTATGCTTACAGTCTGAAAATAACGTAGATATTTAGGGCTTGACCACGGTGAAAAGTAAAAGAGGCGGAATTCCAACAAAGAATAATGTCCTCTAAAGAAATAGTTCCACACAAAAAGGTCTTCTTTACTCCATCCTGAGATAAACAGTCCCATAAATTCAGAGAATATAAAATCATTGATAATTCCAAAAACAAGAAAGCAAAAATGTCCCACAGGACTGATAAACAAACAAAAGGAGAAAAAAAAATTAAGGATAATACAACACAGTAGTAACGTCATAGAACAAACATGACAAGCACAGCAAAAATCTAGAGCAATGCAAATGAACTGGTGGTGAACAGGTAGGACAGATGAAGCTTAGAGCGTGTTCAGACTGGTAAAGTTCGTTGGTCCGGCTCTAGTCCAATTAACTTGATCCGGATCAGTCCTGAAACTTCAGTTTGGTTTGTATTTAAACTGGCATCAAAATGACATTTCTGTTTCCTACCCAAGTTTGTAAACAAAACCAGGTGACCAAAGATCTCTTCAATCATTGGTTAGGAAGTATGAGGGGGGGGCAAAGCATCAAGAGAAAGAAATACGGAAGCCCTGGGCTTTGCAATCCGTCGGGATAGTTCATTTATTCAAATTTTAGATTTCACTGACCAGTTTTGAACGTCATATCACTGTCAGGTACAACACTTTTTACTGCTATTTTGTTACGGCAGAGGCATGCTGTAAGACATCAGTTATAAAAGTACACTGATAAGTGTTTATGACACATCGATTGTCAGGAAAACAGTGTGAAAAGCAATGTATATCATGTTAAAAGCTGTTTTTAAATGAGTCTGTATTTATCCAAACACATTTCAATGAATTGCTGTGTCTCGTTGCTCCATTACTCTGTTTACATCCCATAATGCCCGGCTACAATGGCTGTTTTGGTCCAATTGTATTCCGGCTGAGAAAAAGTCAGAGTGAACCGGAGCTCAGTCCTTTTGGAACCAAACCGAGACCATCTCGAAAGATGGGTCAGAGAGCAGTTCCTGGTCCCAGATCAGGGTCCACTTGGGTGGGTTCAGACTGAAAATTTGTTCCAGATTATCGGGGGAAACGAATTCTGGTTAAGTTTAAGCGAAGCAAACGTATCCAGTCTGAATACATCTTTAATTACAGAGAGCACAAGTTAAGAGGAAAAGAAAAAAAATACAAATCAAATTAGCAGGCTAAGAACAGTACACATTCAAGTTTTCATCATCAGAACACAATGGATTCGTAACATTTTTTAATTTTTGTTTGCAATTTAAAAAAAACTGAAACAGTAGTGAGCATGTCTCAGAATTGCATTAAAATCCATGCTACTGGACAGTCCCACGCTACATAGCGTAGTCTTACAGGGGTTCTGGAGTACCGAGGGAACTTGGACACAGCTGTGGTTAAATAAGTGTGGGGCTAAAACAACTCACAACTGTGTTAGCAGCATCATTTTTTGGTCATGTTTTTTTAAGTCATTTAGGTCAGAAAAAGTACTTTTTAAAAATAGGATTTTAAGACTTGGCATGAAGCTAAAACGAAGGCCGCAGACAGTAGAAAGATTCAGTCATACTGCATAAGACAGGGGTATTTAACCCCAATCTTCAAGGATCAGTGTACCTCTGACCCTGCTTCATTTCATTAGTAAAAAACATGTGATTCAGGTCCTTCACAGTAGGTGGGTTATGGGAATGGACACCCTTGGTTTAAAGGCTTAAAGGAAAACAACTCAAAGCAGTTGATCAGTGAGCTTAGAAGATATCACTGTGCTTTAGTGTTTTATAAAAACATGGATATGGAACTACTTTTCTTTAAAATCATCTGGTTTTTTTTCAGCTTCTTGATTTCAGCCTGACCTTACTATGAGTTAAAGATGTCCCACTTTGTAAACATCAAAAACATGTTAAAATATTGTCTGTTGATACGAAAGCAGGCAGTAAAAAAAGTGTTAATTAGAAGAGTGCAATAAAGTGATGGTCCATCAGAGCACCTTCCTGCTAAAGCCCATTTATCTTCATGTTCAGTGACTTGCTCATCTCCTGGGGTTTGTTTTTCTAACAAAGCTGTTAAAGACCCTCACATACTGCAAGACTTTAATTAAGAGCTTGACCTTGACCATTCTGTCACACTGGACCAGAATTGCTAAATGAAACCATACGTGCATGCAGCCAAGCCAGTGCAAACATTTGCAGATATTTCAACTCAAGAGCAGATAGGTGGAAAAAAGTAACACCAATATTTAACACTCCACACACAGCGTTTGTCCTTTTTCTCCAGTAAAATCCTAAATTTCAGACATCCTGCGAGCAGCCAGCAGACCACTGACAGTTCAAAGAAACCGATGAGGCATAAAATATATCTTAACTGTCTATTTAGGAAGACTTGTGGGACCACATGCTGCTGGAAATACAACCTCCCGTCCCTGCAGAATATCATGAAGAGGAAAAACCAGGATGGAGAAACTGCTCTCTGCTGCACAAAAACACCGGAGCACCAAAAGAGCTTGACACGTCAAGGTGATGAGAGCATCTTCTTCTTCAAAAATCTATTTAAAGCCAAAATAATCTTTTTTATTATTATTACTGAAAGTCTCTGCAATAATTTACTGGAAACATTTCTTTTTTTTCTCCAAACAGCTGGGCAGACTTTTTATAATTCATGCAACAAACATGCCTTATCTTGTACATGAGCAGTTACAGGACGACATTTTCTTCATCTTAGACCTATTTCTCATCTTTTTTTCAATTTTTTCGAGCAGATTTACTACATTCCAACAGGAGGAAGAGTTGTTTGCTGACACAGCGGTAAAAAGGTGTCCCAGCTGTCATTGGGCTGTCAGGAAATGCTCAGGAAATGGAAATGCACAGGTTTTTGGCTCATCCTGTGGTCATTTTGCCTGTAACCCCGACCTGCTTGACCTAAAAAGTGTAACAGCACAGATTCAACCTCCATATGAGGGAATAACAGCATGCATTAACAACTATTTCATTTAAACCTCATACTGTTTTTACTTCTAACCTAAAAAAAATCCACTGAAACGGGCACAAAAAGCTATGTGGTAGTTTCTGTCTGGCAGCCAAAGAAGGTTTTTCAAGCCATTGAGAGAAAGTTATTGTTTAGCTAATGCAATAAATGTCCTTTCTATCCAAAAAGACTCAGAAACACTTCACAAAAGCAATATAAAATAAGCTTAAAGCTGCACAACTACTTGAAATAAGTAAAAAAGTAAAAAATAAATAAAAGAAAAAGTGAAAAACTAAGTCAAACCAGTGAGCAATTAATACAAATATATTTCATTCAGATGTACTAACTACTAGTTAACTCAAAAGTTTATCTATTTCATATAAATAAATTAAAGGTAAGAACAGTTTTTTCTGCTTTGTTTACAGCAGCTCATTAAAGTCTGGCTTTTGACATGGGGACAGTGCAGGAAACATGAAATGGGAATCTCATCAAAACTGCTCCCTCGCAGCTTGAAGGAGGCCCCAAGCACGAGGTTAATCCCTCTCCTGTCCACCGAAGAAAGACTTTATGAGCTGAAACAGAGCCCAGCAGAGCGGAGGTGCAGGTGCAGGGCAACAGCTCTACAACTAAGCTGGAGTAACAGCATATTTCACTGATCATTTCACTTGGTATGAATAAAACTATATTTTACCTAGTTTACAGGGGAGTTCCATCTAAAACCCAACTAAATTCGTCAAAAAGGGAAAAGCTAAAGGTCAAGTTGTGAAAAACTTTGTTGAGGCAAACCCAGAGAGCTTCCTGCCTGTTCACAGCTCAACACAGCTTTTTAAAAATATGCATTGATATTTTACAAATATCGATGCATATTTATATATATTTATACATTGTTTTTCTTATTGCAATGACATTTAGAAAATACTTTTTTTCTTATACTTTTTAAACCCCTGAAACCCCACTCATTTAAAATATTCAATCGATCCAAAGACAGGAACTACATTTCAAATTAATATGTACATTCATTAGGGTAAACTAGGCTAAAATTTTGTTGATTTACTTAAGAATGCTTACTTGTTAAACTGTACCCGGGTACAGGGGTGGCCACTGGGGTGGTCAGCATTTTTTTTGCCACCCCTGGCCACCCTGTTGGGGCATGCCTGCCTGGATGAAAACAAAGGACATACTTTGATATCAGTTCCGGTGCGTCCACTGAGGGAGGACAGGCTTTGCAGGAACATGAAGACAGAACCATCTGCAAAAAATAATGATGAACACCGTGTGAGCCTGCGGCTGGTGCTCGCAGCAGCAACCTCTGAGCTCCACGTCTGTGCCAGGCAGGCTGTATATCAGAGCACTCAACCCCCTTTTAACAAGTCTGTCTGTCCACCACAACAGGGAATGCACAAAACAGATGCAGCTGTCAGCCCAGAGGAGTGCAGCAAACCCACAGCTGGCTCTCTAATAGTCCAAGAAGGATGAACGTCTGAGGCCCGCCATCACCAGCACTGCAGTGTGTGGTCAGTAATCGCTCTTGAAAACACACAAACCCTTCTCAAATGCGTTTCCTTGGCATAAAAGGACAGAAAACACAGCAGAGTAAAAGTTGCCCAACAAAGGGATCTTTCTTTCTGTTTTTGTGAGGCACAAGAAGCTCCATTCAGGGCTGTTTTAGCAACAGAGAGCTGGCTTTCCCAGTGTGTGCACACAATAATCAAAATCCAATACTCAAAAACACAACTTTAATATGGTCAATTCTAATGGTTGATAATGGTTAATATAGCCATTAAAAAAACGAATCCCAAGAGATGTTTCTGACAGAGCAAAAAAATGTACAATTTCTCATTTGTATTTAATGCTCTGTGTGTATGGTAATAATAAATCATGTAGTTTAGAAAAAAAAGCAAATCATTCAACAAAAAAGCTGTTATTACTTGAGTAAAGCATCTATAAACTTCTCTGACATTAGACACTTCATCTCCATAATCCACATCAGTTTTATGTCCAACTAAATTATTTTTCCTCTGCAGATTTTCCCTCACAGAGCAGGTTTAGCTCTTTCCGGGGAAATGCCACGAATGTGTGTTGGACTTCTGGCAGCACGAGACACGCTCTGACCTGCAAGATTTGAATAGCTGGAAGAACTGGCCGGGGATCTTTCTATGATTCGGCAGGAATCCAGATCAGATGAATCAAAGTTTCTGGTAAATATCCAGAGTCTGTGAAAAGCCCTTTACACTGCGGAGATGTGCCTAAGATATAGACTTGTTTTAGATCAAAGAGAGTTAACAGTAAACTATTAAGTAGATCTGAATGCCCCACTGTCTAATCTTGGCTGTATAAAAGCAAAATAAAGTCTAAAACAATTAGAGGTTAAGGAGTTTATGAATATCTAGGAGGAAATGAGGCAAATGGATGATATTTTTGATCCATTTTCAGGAGTTTTCATAAAACCTGAATGTTTTAGAGAACTTTTACTAGACCAAATTTAAAAAAATTAAAGATTTGAAAGACAAACTTAATGATCTATCACCACCAGCTACAGATGCCTTTTTCAACTCAGTTTTAGCTCCTCATTCCTCCTCCCTGGTTCCTTCCTCCTGCTCAGAACGATTACACTGCAAAGCCCCGTACTCACAGAGACATCTCTGGCTTTAAGCTCAATGCAAACTCCACATGTTTGATTGATTCAGGTTTGAATCTCACATTAAAACATTTTTTTATGAATTCCAGCCCCTAATTAAGAAAGCCTGAAAATTTTGAGAAAAATGTATGTGAGAAAAGAAAATGACAATTCTTCTTTCTCGTAAAAAAGTAAAAACATTTTAAAGTTTGTAAAGAAAAAATTTTTTTTTAAAACTCAAAATGAATTTAATAAAGTATGATCTGCATAAAATAGAGTCCAATAAAAACATTTTGCCTTCATGGTTCTTAAAGTATGGTGGCCGTGAAGTCCAAATCACATAAAAAAATCAATCAATGCAAATTATATTAAAGAACCTATCAACAAATAAAAAGGCAAAACAAACTTAAAAAAAAAAAAACTATATTGCAATTTAGAAAATCAGAACTAAATTCCAGAAAACGAAACGTTATTCCAAAAAAAAAAACAAAATAAAAAGAAAACGTTTTGGAAAACATGAAATCAAAATGAAATGTTAGCAAACGAAACAAAATGAGAAACTGGAACCATGTATTATAGGATGTCACTGATTGGATGACTTTTGAAAAAGATGGAAAGCAGACATATGTTTTACCTGAACTGTAGCAAACAGGTGCTGAGCACAGCAAAATTGCCAAAATAACTTTCGGATAAAAAGTCAAACAAACATCATCCTCCATTTGATGTCCCATAATACGTATACCTTTTCAAGTTTCCTATTTTCTTTCATTTTTTTACATTTTGATTTCTGGCAAAGTTCTTTTGTTTTCCAAAACATCATCATCATTCATCATCTTCCAATCCGCTTTATCCCTTTCGGGGTCACGGGATTGCCGGAGCCTAACCCGGCTACTCATGGGGGAAGGCAGGGTACACCCCTGGACTGGTCGCCAGTCTGCTGCAGGGGCTACAATCACACACCCATGCACACTCAGGGACAATTTAGAGTAACCAAATAACCTATGAAGCATGTTTTTGGACGGTGGGAGGAAGCCGGAGTACCCGGAGAAAACCCACGCATGCACGGGGAGAACATGCAAACTCCACACAGAAAGGTCCCCCAGCCAGGACTTGAACCGGGAACCTTCTTGCCGTGAGGCAGGAGCGCTAACCACTGCGCCACCGTGCAGCCCATTTTCCAAAACAAGTCCTTTTAATTTTATCTCATTTTTTTTATTACATTTTTATTTCTAGAATAGTACATTTAATGGCGTTTTTTTTTTTTTTTTTTTTTTACATTATTTGAGTTGCTTTTTTAATTATTGTTGTGGTCTTTATTCGGTTTTAAAGTTTAGTGATTTGTTGATGTGATTTACACTTCCAGGCCACCATATGCATCTCATCAAGAACAAATTTTCTGGTCATATTCGGCGCCTAATTGAAGAACCGGAGAATGTATGTGGGAAAAGAAAACAACTCTCCTTTCCAATCAAAACTTTTATGAGTATTAACCTTTAACAGTTGGAAACAAAGAATTATTTTTTTTAAACTAAAAATTAAATGAATAAAAAAGGATCTGCATTAAACAGAATCCAGTATAAACCTTGTATCTTCTTGATTGTTAATAATGACACAAATTCAAGCTAAAATCAAAAGCACAAACATTTTCCAGCTGTGCTAAAGTCACACATTCATTCATTCATTCATTTTCCAATCCGCTTTATCCCTTTCGGGGTCACGGGGCTGCCGGAGCCTAACCCGGCTACTCATGGGCGAAGGCAGGGTACATCCCTGGACTGGTCGCCAGTCTGTCGCAGGGGTAAAGCCACACAGTGTCCAGTTAAAGAGCTCACATGTGTGCTGTGCTGCCCTCTGCTGCCCACTCACCACATTGCAGCAATTTTGACCTCAGTCTGCATCTTCCTGCTGTCTACTTGTTAACATTTGAAGGAGCCTCCTCTTCTAAAAAAAACTTTGTTTTTTCGGTCTTACCGTACACCTTCCATCCACGCAGAGAGAAGTGTCGTTTTGTCCACACGGGGTTCCATCGATCACCTTTTCCGAGTGCCGAACGTAGAACCTGAAGCCCAGGGCGCGGCAGTGCAGCTCACAGAGCTGCTCCTCCTGAACTGAAAGCACATGCATGACATTTTTATGGCTTTGATGGCACATAAGGCTTGAAGTAATGGGGTTTTAAGCATAAATCTGGACTTTAAATCATCTTTCTTCTTAAGAAGCACAACAACAAAGAAGTTTTTAAGTCCAGACCCCATGACTGAATTTTAAAATGTCACCTGGATAAATACGACTCTTCACCATCCATAAAGCATAAAGATTTTGATCTTACACTTCAATATCAAATCAAAACAATAAAATGGTCTTTGGGCTATGAACAGAGTGTGCAAGAGAGTCAATGAGCTGTGTAAAAACCAAAAGCACCAAAGTTGTTGACAAGTAACGCATCATGTGACCATCAGGTGTTTTGGCTCCTGTCTGGGTAGCCAAGGCGAGTAAACCTAAAAGTTTATCTAAATTCACTTCCTTTATGGAAAGAATGTACTGTTAGACACAATATATATAATTTGAAATCCAATCACATCAACCTTTATTCATTAAAAGCACTTCTCTCGTTTTGTGCAGCTCTAAGGGTTTCAGAAATATCATAAGACACAACATTTTAAAGTAAACACACATATTTTATTCTGTTTTTTAGAATTTAGTATTTGAGAATCTGCTTTTTTTGTAGGATTAATTGTCAATCTCACTAAAGTTTCCAAAAGTTGAATCAGAGGGAAAGATACCTGATCCGGATCAGTACGTCCTTTTCTCCGTTCAGGGTGTAAACGAGATTTTATTCTGATAAAACTTACTGGGTAGGCTTGATTTATGATTTTGGTTGTCATGGTTAAGGCTTAGAAAGTAGAGAAAAAGCCTTAAACTGCAATGAGTGCTTTAATTTACACTATTGTGCTTTGTACCATCTCTGTCATTATCAAGTTTTTGATTTCATTGATTTATTTCAAGTAAAACAAAAAAAATACTAAAGAAGACGGATGAGATGTATCGACATGTAGATACATTAATATTTGGAGGATTCATTCTGAACTGAGAAGAAAAGTAAAAAACATTTAAAGTAAAAGAAGATACCTATGCTGTGATAACTGTCACACTGGTCCCTACAGTTACATGTCATGCAGATTCACTTCCTAATGTTGGTGTGCATTTAGATTGTGTACAAATGCAGCAAGGACTTATGGGAAAGCAATTAGTCTCGTGAAACTGCCTCTCAGAAACGCTCTTTGCAGCATGTGCATCTCTGCGCAGACACCTGATGGTCTTTTTTTTTTTTTTAATGAACCTGGTTTTAGACTAGCTTCACAATATTTCCATTTTCTTTGGCTGTTCAGAACCCAACAGGTGGAGGCAGATGGTTGCTTTTTAAAGTCAGATTTTAATGGAGGTCACTTTGGATTAAATGCCGAGGTGAGGTGGTGGGGAGGGGGTCATTCTTCTCTTCTTTCATCTGCTGCTTTGGTCACGCTCAGAATAGAAAACTACAAAAAAAACAAACTTAGCTCTTTTTAATAATTCATCAATGACATGAAAGCAATTCTGTTTGCACTGCGATCAATTTAAATAAAGTTTTCTAAATGTGTTTTTTAATTGGAATCTACTACATTTAGCTTTTGCTGGCATCTGCTGAAAATAACATTTTCAGGAAAATCCAAAAATCCACTAAAATGTGACAAAATATTTTACAGATCAATAACACAAAAAGTTAAAAGCAAATAAATACAAAAAATACCAACCTGAGTAAATTAGCAAGAGAGTTTTAAATAAGGGTTCAAATAAATAAACAATGAAAACCAAAATGGCTATAAAACATAATAGGTTGTTAAAAGAAAGATAAGATTTTCATCAAATAATAAAAGCCAAAATATGTGCAAATATGACATAAATAGAAATGCTTGCTGGATGTTCACGTTTTGATAAATGACTTGTTCATGTTCATTTGAGAGATTATTAAAACAAATAATTATAAAAAGAAAGGTGCCAATTAGCTTTCAGCTTTAGGAAAAACCTTTTAACATGAAGTATTTCAGAACAAAAGACCTCAGACATCTCCAGAATCATCTTGGATGATGTGCTTTACACTGAGTGTGGGACCTACCCTCATTGAAAGGCTCCCATTTGTACAGTCGGCCCATGAACGGCTGCTTGTTATAAGAAGAGCACTGCAGCACTCGGATGTGTCTGCTAGACGGAGGGCAAGCCTGCAGAGGGAGCAGACGAATGTTTATTCTTCACCAAAATGCAAACCTCATCTGGTAAAAGACAGATTGACTGACGGCTACAATCGCACCCGACACAAATTCCACGCTTTTTGCTGACTAAGAGTGGGATAAAAAACTGGTTCAGAACACACACGTATGCTTGATCTGCAACAGAAAAGTGCCAAACTTCCACAGTGACACACCAGAACAGATTGGAAATGTAACAAATGGTCAAATCACAACAAACCTGTGATTGTGCATTTGCAAAAACAATTAAAACACAAAGATGCAAAAGCTGCAGGAATTTTAATTTTCACATAAAACATTGGGCTGCATGCTTTCTTCATCATCCAAATGTACACAAACAGTGGGTTACAAAGTAGGGGTCAGCTGATTATTGGTCAGGGTTCACTATGTAAGGGATAACGCTCAACAAAGTGTGCTTTATTCTAAATTAACGCACGCCGTGGAAGCCTGAACCTTCTGCTTATCTTACTGTTGATGTGTTTTGTGCACATCTGAGTTAACACTTTACAAATTAAAACATTTCAGACAATAAAAATGAAAGAAAAATGTTCTCTCTGGCCTTTTTTTTGGTTCAAAAGCCACATATTGTTGTATAATATTTCCCTCTTAAAACATTGTGATTAATTGTGATTAATCATAATCCAAAAGTGTGATTAATCTCATTAATCGATTGACAGCACAATTTTGAATCCACATCCAGTAGCCAATCAGAATCGAGTATTCACCCGGACCATGGTACATCAGGCTGATATTCAGTGTTTTGACGTACATCGTACAATCAGCCTTATTTTTTTTTTATCCGACAGACTGATATTGAACTGGTTCTTTTGGCTCAGGTGCAGCTGTGCCTCTCTGTCTCCAGCATTGTCCTGCACAATCTGAATGATTTTGCAAACCACGCATTCAGTCTTCTGCATGTCACATTACTAGCAACTAGGGATGTCACCTTCAATGCATTAATGCAAACGTCTTTTAACGCCATTAATCACACGTAAAATAATGAATGTATAATTCTACATTTTGACGCCATTATTATTATTTTTTTACTTTTTACTTTTTTTTACTGCAAATGAATATCAGCTCAGGATATCCATTAACCGCTGGCCTTCTTGACTACTAATCATCAGTAATAATGGGATCTCGATTCCAAAACAACTTTAGAAACTTTGATTGTTTGCTGTGAGAACTTGTTGCACAAACTAACCAGGAAGTGTGTTATTCTGTCACTCACAAACTCATTGTTGTTTTTTTGTCATTTGTTGGTCACATGAGCAAAGTGCACTTTGTGTTTTATCGCCTTGTAAGACAAATTTGAACTGAACTTGTTTGTGATCCTGTCAAAAAACCACTTACTTAAATTTACATCGATTAAACTTTGCAAAGTCGACAAAAAGCAGGTGACCGCACACGTGCAGGTTTGCGTACATTACTGTTGCAGATCCTGTGGTGAGCGTGCTCCCCGGAGCAGGAGGAAGTGGGCAGTGGGTTGTAGGGTCGTTCCTGATGCTGCTGCTGGCTCCCTGGATGCACCTCCAGCTGCCCCCTGGCCTTTTCAGATGAGGTGGGCTGGTAGAGGGGTGCCCACACTTGGTTATGTCTCAGGTGTTGTGCATTGGAGTGTGTGGGTCTGCTGAAGCGATGGAGGTTCATGCTGTTTGACCAGAAGCTGCCGCTGCCTCTCGCTGACGGGTGGTGGGAAGTAGCTGCAGCTGAGCGTCTCTGTTTGTGCAGGCGGGGGGCCTCAGATCGCTGGCCTGCATCGGTCTGAAGTGGAGCAACGTTGGGTCCTCTGCCGTAGCCGTATTTGCCTGGAAGGATGGACGTGACCCGACTGGAAACAGAGAAATCTGCCATCAAAACTTTCAGGTTCTTAAGAATGTTGTTTTTCCTCTTTCTAAAAAGAAATCCCAAATAGCCAACAGGGAAAATGCGATTTATAATTCGAGAAATCCTGCAGAGTTAGAAAAAAAGCCAAAAAGCATTGCAATTGAGAATCAGACATTTACAAGCAAACTGGACCATTAAAGAAGATTAAGGAAAGCTGCAAGAACATAAAGCTCTCTGTGGAAATAAAGGTTTATTATATTTTTGATTTAAAATTTTGGTTCAGCTGCATTATTGAAACTTTTATGTAGAAAACACTGAAACAACAGTTTAATTGTGACTGTAATAAAGCATTACAAGTGAGGTAATGTGTTGCAAAATCCTTCACACACATGCCAGCGTGAAGAACTGCTGCACAGAAAGACGTGAAGGACTGCTGGCTGAGTGTCAGACCTTCAAAATAAAGCAACTTCATCTGAACTTCAGCTTTTTGCGATTCACCAGTGTGGATTCTGTGAGCTCTGCTGGTATTTGGCTTCTCCAAGTCTAACTCAAACATCCTCCAATAGCAGGCTGTCCGTGCTGTTTGTTTAGTGGCAAGCACAACAGGAAGAAAATCACAACACTGCTAAGAACAAGAATCTGGAATCTCCAGTATGCCCCAGTCTGAATCCAGACCAAATGCAAGGACTCGGTCTGGAACAAATCATTATTCCAGAGTGAATACACCATTAATTATGGTTATGCCATTTTTAAACCCCTATGTCATCTCCTGGGACATAGTTTCTGCAGAGCGGCAGTAGTTCATTAGAAATTCCCCTCTGAGTTGTTGGCGGGACCGTTGGCATGGAGTAACCCCGCCCCTGTTGCTTGTGGCCTACCTAGCATATTTTTACATCACAAATAAGCTCTTTTTCAAAGTGCATTTTTGTCTGCTCCCGATTCATGATCATTTGAAATAAAAATACTCAGTCATGCAATTTTGAGCTTAACTTTTTTAATCTTTGTCCCCAATCATCAGAAAACTGTCACCGTGAAGAGGCAAAATCATTCCAAAAGATACAAACCGAAAGGGGTCAAATCCATAAGGGTCAATGTTCTACATCACTAAAAAGTGTTGCATTCTGGTAATATGAAGGATAAAAAACGACTTTTGATCTGCTTCTTTAGAACTTTACTCTAAGTAAAAGTAGTAACTCTTCAGATTTGTATTATATCTGGTTGTCTGCTGAAAGCTTGAATATTTCTACCACAGACTGGACACAGTTTCCATCAGGAGGGAATTCCCAAATCGGTTGAAGCACCTCTTCCTCTCAAGAGCGTCAAACAAACCTCCCAGTAACGATTGAGTCTCTTTACATATTTAACTCTTTTGTGTACTATTTTTAGTTTAAAAAATATGTTTTGAATAGAAATAATGTGTGTTTTCTGCAGGTTTGCTGATAAAACAGCAGCACAGGTCTCAAACACAATGACTTTTCATTTTCAGGCTTTTTTTTTTCCTGGAAGCAGGTTCTAGTTGGGACACAAAATGCTGACAATCTCTGAGTTTTTAAGAGGCTCTGGGAAAACTTGACTTTATATGAGTGTTTATATGCATTGATTTGTTTTATGATGCTCATTTGGGTTTTTTAAGATTGGCTTTCTGATGTTTTTATAGAAAAGTGTTGATGTAAACAGATTTTAAGATAATATGAAGTTGGTTTTTATAATGTTATTTCAGGTCATGGAATTCCATGGGCTGCACGGTGGAGCAGTGGTCAGCACTCTTGGCTGGTTTGAATCCCTGCTGGACATTTGTGTGGAGTTTGCATGTTTTGTCCCGTTCTTGTGTGGGTTTTCTCCTCCTTCCTCCCACAGACCAAAAACATGCTTCATAGGTTGGTTGGTTACTCTAAAGCAGGGGTGTCAAACTCAAGTCCTCAAGGGCCAGCCTCCGCCTGGTTTCCAGAAATCCTGCCTTATTTGCTGCTGATTACCTGGATCAGGTGTGTTTAGCCAATAAGGAGCTTCAACGGCAGGTTGGTTGGAAAACATGTAGGACACCGGCCCCTGAGGCCTGGATTTGGGCACCCCTGCTATGAAGTGTCCCTAAATGTGCATGTGTGAGTGTGTGTGGAAGTGACTGTGTGCCCCTGCGACAGACTGGTGACCACAGGAACCTCATGACTCAGAAAGGGATAAAGTGGGTTGAGAAAAAGCATGGATGGATGTAATTTCATTAGAAAATGTGTTTCAGAGAGCTCCAGAACTGTACCTGCGTTCACCAGGCCTGGTCTGCTTCCCTCTCCTCGTGTCCCTGCTGCTGTTGAATGCTCTGCCTCCATCACTGTGCAGAGAAGCTCCATGTCTCAGAGCTGGAATGATGCGGCCTGGATGCTGCAGCTGAACACTGGCTCCTCTGGAGCCCTGCCTGTACACAGGCAGACAGGCCCTGGTCTGCTCCTGGACTCCATTTCCACAGGTTCTAGAGCAAGACGACCAAGGACCCCATGCACCCCAGGAGCCTGGAGTGTCTCCATTCTCTGCCCTCTGAGGAACCTTTAAGAAAACAAAGCATCCTGATCAGAGACCCCGCAAAGAGCATAGATGTGGGACAGGGCCAGAGCATGGCAGAGCCAAAAACTGATAGAAAGACTTCATGGAGACTTTGATCTGACAAAAGCTCGAGCCAGTGACCTCATCTCATCATCATGACTGTCCTGCTCTACCACCTTCCAGCAGCTGAGCAAGAAAAAGACCTCTGTTCAGTTAGAAAGCCCACATTTGGCTGATTAGTGTGTCTGCTGCCAGCCCGTATCCCATGGGGTGCCTGCATTTCTGGTGGCCTTAGCCCTCCATGCCTCAGTGCCAGGGACGTATTAGCTGTGATCGCTTTGTGTGAGAAGCCTGCCAGCAGGAGTCCAGTGCCAGGCCAGCTTTATCCTAGAATTTGTATGGAAAACCTTCTTTTTAAGAAGAACTTTGTCTCCGGTCCAAGCAACTTCTCTGGCAAACATATGGCAGTAGTAAAAACTCAGTTGTGGTTGACTTTTAGCAGATGGAAGGAGAATACAGAAACAGTAGAGTGCTGGCAGGGAGCTCCTCCTCTGTCAATCAGCCTGGACAGCTATTCAGCAAGACCTCAGACCCCCACCTCCTCCACAGCTTTGGCTTTTGTAACTCAACGCCACTGTCAACTTCAGGTCAGCAACGGGTCACACAGCCGGACTCAGAGGGGAAACGGTGGCACTGACTCACACCAAGCCTTTCTAAGTTACAGGGTTGCCGGTGTGCTGCTCAGATTATTAAACTCACTTCATCTGTGTGAACTCTTTGTCTGCAGCCTGGTTCAACACACACACACACACTGTTTGAAGCTCACCTCCTTGTGGTCTGTTGTGTGTTGGCTGTCCAGCAGCTCGGAGCAATGCAGCAGAAGCAGCAGAACAGAAACTCTGCAGAAAGAAGACAACACGACTCACCTTTGCGTATCTATAAATGCCCTTCTGAAAATTTCAAAAATGCATCCGGTTTTTCATTTACCTGCCAGTCCAGGAGCAGACTCCTCGCATGATCCCTTGAATCTCAGATGTGGACACTTAGATTGAGGAGAGTTTCACATGAGCATGCATTACAGCACTGCTGTCTGCACATTATCTTCACCTTTTAATTGCAAATGGAAGATTAAAGTGTTTTTTCTTTTTGCTTCTGTAATATTTTTGAAGCGTGGCGATGAAGATTTTGATGATTTTTCCTTTACATCTTTTACTTTTTAGAATACAGATTTCAGAAACTGTTTGCAAAGATTTCAAACCTTATTTTCGGACGTTTTGCAGGTTTAAAGTTGTTTTCACTTTTTCTTTGGTCTACACCTTTCCAGGCTTTTCTCAAAATCGGTACAGTCGAGATTTTTTTTGTCACTTTACACTGCAAAAACTGAAGAAAGTAAGAAGACCCTTGTTTCAACAAAACTAATTGTATCAAGAAAGTTTTTCAATGGCAAAATAATCTTAGTTTGAGAAAACATGTCTAGCGAGTAGAATCTTTTTCTTAAAATAAGAGACCTATTTTCTTTACCTGTTGACAGATTAATTTAAAGAAAATCTCCCAACAGGATAAGAATTTTGGCCTAGTTTTTAAGGGGCCTGTTTTTGCTAAGATGTAGAAATAAGGAAACTATTATTGTAATGAGTCGAATTACAATAATAATTCTGCTCCTTACTCTTTGCAGTAGAAAAATGATTTAAGACTCAACAACCTCAAATTGGTTGATTTAAGAAATGTTCATAAGACATCTAAACGCATATCATTGAACAGAATTATTTCATAACATGGAGAAGCCACATTAAGTCTGTCAGACAGAATTAACATTTTTAGGTTTTTCAAATTTAGATTTGTGTTCTAAGAATGAGTGGTAGTTTTAGATTTTACGCAGATTCATTAAGATGGGTCAGCTTGTACTAAAATCCCATTCTTATTTTGTTCACATTTTGTTGTAAAATGAGTCATTTCCACTAATTAAATGGTTTGGGGTTTTTTGTCATTGTTATTAAAATGAACAACAATTATCTAAAAAATACAAACCATTTACTTATGGGCTGCATAACATTTAATTTGAATTAATTGTATTTTTTTCCCCTTTTTGAATTCATGTGGATCTCCTTTGGTCGAGATTTCTTGTTAATTAAAATTATTTGTTGCATGGACAGGAAATTGATCTTCTTCTCAAGATGTTATTTTCCTGTTTTTTGACTCTTGTTGCAGTTTGTTATAACAAAAAAGCAGAATTAAAGATTGAAAACTTGAAACTTTTTATAGAGGTTTCTATTTAGTGAATTCTTCTAATATGTATAGGTAATTGTGTGCATGTAGATGATGTTATCTTTTAGCCTCACAGTTGAAAGGTCATTTCTGTCCCATATTTAAATGTGTTTCTCCACAAACTAACAACCAAATCTGTCTTTGTCACTAAGCCTCTGGGTCTCACAGTGCCAAAGACACTTAACTTAATGACTTCAGGCCACTTGACCATGTGAGTTGACCTCTAACCTCATGGACTCCCCCCTTAGATCCTTTCAAGACAGCAGCTATGAGGTTCAGCTCTACATAACTCTGTTCCACTTTGTTTTATTTAGAAGAAGAGATCCAAAAAGTTCTCTAAAACTTTTTTTATTTTAGAGAGTAAAACTCACTGCCAGTCTTGACCAAAAGCTGAATTAATCAACAGTTGTAATAGAAAAGTCCCCTGGACTCCAGCTTTCTTACCTGCAGGCTGCAGATGGTGGCGTTCTTGCTCCTTCACTGCCCTCTCACGCAGGAATCCCCCTCATGCTGAAGACGTGGATCCCGGAGGAAAAGCCTCGTGCGCGTCTGGATCTCCCCACAGGTGAATCCGACTCGGACCCTGCTCCTCTGCAGGGATTCCTGCAGGGCTGCTTTTACGCACCGACGCTGACGGGACGGGAGGCTCTGCAAACGCGCTCTGCTGCGCCCCCTGGCGAAATCACAGCGTCACCTTTGGACGTGGACTTCCATGCAGACGCGGAGGTGGGAGTCTCCTCTTTTTTTCCCACCCTGGTGGTGGACTTGGAGTTGCCTCAGCATGCAGGGAAAAGAGGGAATTTAAAGTTTAAGCACGAAGTCATCTGACATGACATATCTGACATACTTACAATATCCTGTATAATTGTGTTTGCTATTTTATGCTTTTTTACATGCTCAAAATAAATAAAGTTAAAAAAAATCAACAACTTCTCCTTTCCAAGGCTTTTATTTTGAAAGTCAGGTTAATGAGGATAAAAAGATTGTATCATTCTGAACTAATAAAAATGATTTTAATCAGTTTTCAGTATGTATAAAACAGACTTCTATCCGCCCATCTATTTTAACCCACTTTATCCCTTTTGGGGTCACGAGGCTGCCAGATCCTAACGTAGCTCCTGTTGGGTGAAGGCGGGTACATCAGGTCACCAGCCCATCGCAGGGCCCCTAAAACAGACTTTGAACCTATTGTCGCGTTGGCTCATGTTCTGATTCGTTGCAAACCGGATGTTTTTGTGACACCAAACAGAAGACCTCCACAGTCTAATTTGGAGATTAAGCATAAAAACAAAATTAAGTTATGGAATGACCGACCTCTACTGAAAAAATGTTTCTGTTTTCCTGTTTCAGAGTTCAGTCCTGTTTTCAGACTGCGTTTTTTATGCTAACTTTAAAATAAAGTAATTTCTTCCATCTTTGTTCTAAAATATAATTTATCTTACTGAGAAGTGGTTGTTATAGCTTCCTACAAGAGAGTTATTCACAGAGTTTACAACAAGCAGTCTTTACATACAAAGATTAATAGGAATTAAATCTTTACTTATTCTATTCATCTTGGTTTTGCATTCATGTTTATTCATCAGCAAGTTTAGTATTTACTCTGCTGTTTTTCCACCCTACAATCTGTTGGCAAGTTCCTGCCTTTTTTGTGTGTTTCTGCCGTCACCTCAAATGCTTGCTTTTCCGTGCTTCTTTGCACTTTCTGGTTTGCTCGACTGCAGTGAGCTGAGGAAGCTCTACCCTGCCAAACGGAGACATCGCTGGCAACGTTTGTGTCTGCTGGGCTTGTGTCAGGAATAAACCTGACAATGGCAGTTCAATAAAGTGTCAGTACAAAAGGTGTCATCAAACCAGCTCGATCTTTCTGACAGGAAGTAGTTTTCTCTGAAGGGAACACTTCCAGAGCAGCTTTAAAAATGTTAAATTATTTCAATTATGATTGAAAGGATAACTTTTAAAACTGCACTACTTATCACCATTGCTAAGGCAGATCAAGAGTCTACGGTAATTGGGATTAAATAAACCACAGAAAAATAACTTCAAAAAGATTTTCGGATAAAGAGACCCATTCTGGAACTAATTCAACTCGTATCTGTGTCTGTTTCAAACCAAGCATCTGTGAGCACAGCGTACATCTCCAATGGGGCAGATAAAATGGGACAACACCTGTCAAAGACTTGTGTGTATGCGTGGAGGTGCCTGACACCCCCATCCCCTCACAGTCATTTCTGCTGAGTTGTCATATCAAATAAGGATTAAACCACTTTTGTGAGTTGGATTTTGAGAAAGGAGAGAGACAAAGAGGTGAGCCCTTTTCACCTCTAGGGACATTCCTTTCTGCAGAGTTCACACCAACCGGAGGAGGCGTCATATTTTTTTTTTGTCTTTAGAAGTGAGGGTCAACAGCAGACCTTGTAAAAGCTATGTTAAGCAAAAATCCACAATTCGAACTTGAATGTCACTGAAAAGAAAATGTTTCGAGTATGCACACCGACTCAGCATCAATGCAGAATATTTTAATCCTAAGTACAATACAGAAAAATCTGTGGCAAACAAAAAAGAACTTTGTTTTTCTATTTTATGACAGGCAGGAGAAACATAAAAAAGAGCATGTATGAGGCAATAAGACAGAAAAATCATTCTAGTCTCCAGACAAGAGACAGCGGTCATATTAGGCTGATGATCGTGACAGTACAGGGAGTCATTCATAAGGCTTTTAAAGTGCAGAAGATGCTCCATACGGGACAAGGATGAACCACACGTGAATAGGTCCCTGTAAGTTTCTTCAAGTACAATACAGCTTCCAACTCTGAAGAGTTAAACTCTGCGTTTTCAGCAGAAATCTACATTCAGTCAAGATGCAGATGTCCTGACAATTCTTTAGAAGAGTCTACATCCACCTAAAGAAGAGCCTCTGACTGATTATTGATAAATTACTAAGTGACAATGCGTCAAGGACATGGTAAAAAGCAAAGAGAAGCAATGTCCACAAGGTGCATGTGACGGCTACAACTGAAACTTTGGTCCTTGTCACTTGGTTTCGGAGAGCTTTGCTAGGCTGGTTTGGCGGAAGGCTGCTTGGTCCCTCATCTCCAACACACAGTCCCGAACCATCTCTGCAAACATGGAAGGCCAGAGTTTATGTAAAGCCTCGCCCTTCAGGTTAGTGTCTGATGCTCTTTGGACCAACTCCTGGAGGTACTGATCGATCATGGATGCCCTCTCGGACGACTCCACAGAGCCCTCCTGCAGAGGCAAGACACGAAAAAACGAAACTAAACACATATTTTCACAAAGTTACAAGCCACACACATTTTCAAAATACCATCAAAACACTTAAAACATGAAACCTGGTTAGATTTAAAGAAAGTCAGGAAAGATTTCTGGACTGTAATGGGTTGTTGAGTTCTGTCATACTTCCAGGATGTGTTGTGCTCCCTCCCCGTGCAGCTTTCAGCCTTTTTGTTCCTTTGGTTTCCTCCTCTCCACCTTCAGTGCAATCAAGCTTATCGTTTTTACCTAGTTTCTCCTGTATTTGTATTGTCCTCTGTGTATCCTCTTCATCTTTAGTTTACCTGCTCAGTCCAGTCAAGTCTAAGTTCCCAACTAAGTTTCTAACATTTAGCTCACTGGCCCTGAATCCTCTCAGACAAGTCTTTAGGGTCAATGTCTGATACAGAGGAAAATGGACAACAAGAACGTAAGATCAACTTAAGACTGAAGAGCCTGTGATGACAGAGTGATATCTACTTATGAGGCTTGTTTTACAGAAATGTCTGCTGGCTTGAGAAACATGGTTAAAAAATCTCACTTTAGTATCAAAAACTCCAACAATCAGGTTCCTCAGGTCTCTCTTCCAAGTAGACAACTACCACACGAGAACATTTTTCAATAATTCTGTCACTCCCATTTGTGAGTTTGGACTCTGCCTCTCGTCAAATCGTAATGGAGCCAATCTGAGGCCAACAAAGTTAGAGTGCTGTCTGTCGCACGTGAATAGAAGCAGTGTGACTTTGTTTGGTGTTTTTTTACTAAAGCCTAAATGAAAAGGTCAAGGATGAAGTGACTGCCACAGATCCCCTTTCATCTTATGGGCCCGTGGATCTGTGGCTTAGATACATTTCAGAAGTTTGGAGACTGTATGAGGGCGTGTTCTGACTCATGCCTATCAGTATTTTCTGCTGCTTGCACAAAGGATTCAAGCCATAGAAATTAGAAAATCATATCATCAATGACTGACATCACTGAACCCAATCAGATTCAAATAGACAATGTTTAATCTTTAATTTATCCATCCTGTAATCCTTGCCATGCTTTGGTTACACAAACATAGCCCACCCATTCATTGGTTGACTCAAGACATCTTGAGTTTGGGTCTTGATTGCTCTCAGAACTGCGTTCAGACAGTTCTACCACCCACCAATGAAAACAACAAATGTAGAAGAGACTTGTCACAATTTATCCAAACATTCTCCCAAATATTTAGAGTTCTGAGAAGTCTTGATTAGGATCAAAGCCACCTCTCTGCCCACTCACAGACCCTTTGATTGCGATCGAGTTAATTAGGATGGATATGCTAGTCTAAAGAAGTGGGTTTGGAGGTTTTTAGAGAATTGAGTGAGTGATTCTATGTTCTGTAGATCACAGGGAAAAGTTCCAGAGCTTAGGAGCAGAGCAGCAACATGGATGAGGTCAGTGGGATATGGAGGGCTTTGAAGTTCAGATTAGGGATTTTGTAGTTGGTCCGATGAGGCCCTGATAGCCAGTGGAACTGCTGCAGAACAGGGTGTGATGTCAAGAGTGGAGGGGGCTTGTGTTATGATCCAGGCAGCAGAGTTTTGGAGTAGTTGAAGTTTGCGAATAGTTTTGTAGAGGAGTCCAGATAAAAGGGAGTTGAAGTCGTCCAGACGGGAGGTGATGAGACGGTGCGCCAAAATGGCTGTGGAGTGAGGGCTGAGGGAGGGAGACGGCGGATGTTGCAAAGGTGGAAGTAAGTGGTCCAGGTGATGTTATTGATGTGGGCGGTAAAGGAGGGAGTGCTGTTAAAGATGACACTGTCATGGGTTGGGGTGAAGGGCAAACCCAAAAATGACAAATGCAGGAGTGGAGAAAAGGGTTTCAATGATCTGGAGGGAACATGACAAAGAAAAAACATGTTTGGGATGTAGGTACTGACTCTGGTGCAGGGACTTTTTGGAAGGTGTGTGCACTCTTGCATCTGAAGACTAAATTCAGGTATTAAGGCAGGGTGGCGTCTGGGGCGGCGTTACACGTATGGGAGCAGTAATTATGAATTGTTTTCCCAAAAATCTAGAAAGGGAGCAGTTGCTTTTTCAAATAGGTTAACACACATTTGGACAGCTTAAGAAATGGCATCTTTCGAAACTGTATTTTTTATTTTATTTGGGTCATTTTAAAAAATGTTTGATAAGCTAAAACATTTAAGTCCAACTAATGAGCAAAAAAACTGTCAAATTTAAAAAGGGGCAGATTTATGTTTTGATTCTCTGTGTCCTCTGTATGAAGTCTAAAGGAAGCAGACTTCACCTCTGGGCTCTCAGCGTTGCAGTCCCTGCTTGGGTAGTTAAAGAGCGCTCTGCTCAGGCTTTCCCCCAGGAGTTTTCCATTTTCTCGCAGGTCGTCTGGACTCAGCCCTGCCCGCCGGCCGCGCCCCTCCAGCAAGAACTGCAGCTGCCGCTTCCTGCAGGGAGAAGACACAAGAATCGAGGACAGTAAAAAAAACAAACAAATGTAAACAAATACAGTTAAACAAAAATCTAAACTTTTCAGTCTTGAAACACTAAACAGAATATTGAATAAAAAGCTTTCAAAGCATGACGTAAAGCACAGCAGGTGTTGCAGTATTACACTATGAAGTCTGATGTTGTGCTCCAACATGTTCAGTGGGTAAGTGCCAGCATGCAGACGTTTTCAAAGCAAGCTGGAGGCAGACAGTCTATATGAGATGGTGTGGCTTCAAAAACGTCTACAGTATAGAAAAAACACTGGTTGCTTGTGCGCATGTTTTATTAATTCATGACTGTCACGATCAATCAACAAAAACAGTTGTTGTACAGTATTGTGTTGAATGTATATAGAGAAACTGTATTCCAGTGGGTCTAAAAAAACATCTTAAAATATTTTTAAAATGTCCCTTGTGTAGCTATGTGTGTACATTATTATCATTGTTGTTGGTTTTCTAAATTTATCACTTACATTTTCATGGCGTTTACATTTTTTAGTGAATTTAATGCAGTATGTCAAAACAAAAAGGGTACTTTAGGAGAATAGCAGCGTACATCTATATCAAATCAAACTTTATGTTAAAAAAAAAAGCGCTTCTCCTACTTGTGCAACTCCAAGCACTTTACTATTAAAATACCAAAGCAGACAATACATTAATAAACCAATGAAAAAATGGAAAAACAATCTATCCTTTACCCTTCCATTAACACACACAAACACATTAACACACAGCTACAAATACTTATATTTGTGGCTTTAGTAAAATCAACAAATTGGTTGACATGGTTGATGGAATGGAAGAGAAATACACTTTGCTTTTGGGAAATCTGTATTATTAACCTCCATATTAGCAACATGTTGTTAAAGGCATAATGAAAATAGATTTTTTGTTGTTTTAACATGTTCTTGTGGCATTTCTTTCTGACAACAGATGGGATTTATAAAGAAAATTAGTCTCAAAATTGCATTTCTGAGTATTTCTTTATTGAAATCCTTGTGAATCAGGGATAGACAAAACAATGCTTTGAAAGGGAGTTTATTTGTGAGAGAAAATGCAGTGGGAGGGACACAAGCTCCCTTGACCGAGCTTCCAGCAAAAGGCAGGGGAAAGGAGAGCGGGGTTGCTCTGCACTAATGGTCCCGCCCACAACTCAGAGGCCAATGTCTAAAGAACTACTGCCGCTCTGCAGAAACTATGTCCTAGAAAACGACATAATCAAAATGAAAAGACCACTGAGAACGCTTTTACAAAAGATCAAAAGATGATCAGAGCGGGTCTTTAACGTGACATATTTCTTTGATTAGAATCCCAGTGAGGAAAATTTAGTAACAGTCATATAGTGGTGTAAAATGGTCACTGCAGCTGCGTCTCCATAACACTTCCACAGAAAACGTGGATCTTCAACTCACCCGACATTGCTGTGTTCATTAAATTCACAGTTTTGTCATGTTCTTTTAAAGGACAATATGCTCATAAGTGATTTAATTTTAGTGTAACTTAAAAACCTTTTAGAAAACCTAATAGGCTCAAACTAGAATATTGCTTTTACTAAAGGTGACACAGCTTAAACACAGGCTGTTGCAGCAAATGGAGAAAATGCTTTGTGCAACAAAGATTCTGAATGTAATTGAGAATGATTAGAACATAAGAATGTAAAAGAAATGATTTAAATTCTGTGCTGTTGCCTGTTATTTGTCCAAAACAAGATGAGGGAAAGTTTGTCAATTCCAGCTTTAAGGTTACAAATGCAGTTATTTTCTGAAAGTGTGTCAGTTCAGATTCATATTGATACTGGGATCACACTGAAGTGTTGACAAAAAAGCATTTAGACATGGGACCTCACACTAAAGAAACTTAGTGAAAGATATCCATTAGGCATCACAATGTCAAATGAAACAGTTTCAAGAAAAAATAGATGTTTTAAATGTTCTAAGAGTAAATACATCTACATTTGCGACTTCATCGATTCTGTTAATATCTGTAAAATGTCTCTTCTAATTTGTTACAGAGGTCAATCACTCTTGAGTGGGTCAAAACTACTACACAGATGTGAACTGACAGAGTGCCAAAGCATTGTGGGATATGTGAGGACAGCTGGGTGTTAGTAAGTTAGTGTGACAGAGACGTAGGACTTTTCTTGCTGGACAGGCTTCAACCATGGTGTGAGTCTGCAGCATGACGTCTTACATCTACAGGGCTCTGTTTAAGTATATTTGAGGGAGCATGTTTGATATTAGAGGTTACAGTCACTATGAGAGCATGTCAGTGAGACACGTTTTAGGGCAGTAAATTAACTTTCAATAAAATGTTCAAAAATGTTTTTCTCTGGGATTCGTTCTGTAGATTGAAATGCTCACATTCCTTGCTTTCTGAATAGGAAAATTACTTCATATTCTTCATTGTCTACTTTAAAACTAGATGGACTCTAAATGAACTTTTGGTTTTTCTTTTTCAGGGGTCACAGTCAATTTTTGTGCGTGACAAATACTGTAGTTATTTTTTCAATAATGTTTTTTTAATCAACTCGGAGTGACAGAAGTTGTTACTTCACAGAGAGAAGAATGTTTGTGTGCATGTTCCAAGTACCCACCCTTAACCTGAGCCATATTGTCTAATTCCACTGGCTCCTTGGTGCCAGGTTGTGTCTCACTCCTACACAGGCATGCACACACATGTGGAGAAGCCAACGTCTTCCGAAGCCACAAGGCATTGAAAAATCCACTTATTCTTGATGCAACTAAATACCACACATAGTCCAAAATCGAGCCAACTCCAGTTGAGGAGGTGCTGGTAATGTGGCGCTGTGGTTCCACTCTGTTATTGGGTTCTCACCTTGACTCCTCCAGCAGGAGAAGGAGACGACAACGTGGAGTTTCAGTTGCCGCCACATGACCGAGTGTTCCAAACACACGCTCTGCGCTGATCACATCATTCATGGTCACCTGAGGTCGACACCAACAGACACAAAGACACAAGACAACGCCCATTCACTCGTCTGTTCTTCCGTATTGAGCAGTGATATGCAACATCTGAAACTGTCAAAGCAGCCACATATACTTAAAAGTTTGGTTTTTTCAAGTAAAGTCTTAGAAAAGTTTCAGTGTTCTGGATAAATTCTTAAATGGGTCAATCAAGGCTTAATAAAAAAAGCTAGCACTGGTACAGAAATAGTTCCACATACTGATAAATATAGTTTCTTACAAGCTAGATATGAAATTAATCTCATGTGTCAAGTGAGTTAATAATAATCCCCCAGAACAGTCCTCTGTTCAGGTATGTTCTCTTTGAATTTTAGAATTCTGAAAGTTGGACAACACAGACAAAGTAATATTTCGTTATTCTAATAGAATAATTCCATCATGTGTCTTTTTAATTTTAATCTGCCTCAGTCAGATGATCAGGAGAATTTTATTTTAGTTAATCTAAAAAAGGCTCACGCCTCACCTCCTGGCCATTGATCCTTTGGAGGTTGAAGTGGTACAGGCGGTAGATGACAAATGAGCGCCACAGTGTCAGACTGACCACCGGGTTGCCCTCTGGGTGGATGGTCAGCTGATCAAGACGCCTCACTTGAGCCAAGGCCGCCAGCTGAGGCAGACGGCTGATGTTTGTCTCCAAGAAGATAAGATGCTGAGGAAAAGCGGACAAGATGTACCGTTAGTTTATGTGGGCTGAAAAATAACAAGTGGGAGGAGTGTAGGAAAATAAATAAAAACTATAACTACAAGACTAAAGTTTAAATGTGAAATCAAATGTCTGCATGCCACCAAACCACTGTGGTTTCATGCCATTCAGGTATTATAATAAGTAATATGCTTATCTCAAATGTAAAACATTTTCTTTTTTTTTTTTTTTTATGAAATATTAGACACAATGTGAACTCACTGATAGGTTTGGGAACTTGACCCTTATTCTCGGCAGTGAAGGTATAATGGCATCAAAGTTGATGTAGCGGAAGGTTATAACAGTGACAGCCCCAGCAGTCTGAACACCCCAGCCCCTCTCCAGGGCCTCCAGCGCTCCCAGTCCGAATAAACGCAGGGTGTCTCCATCCAGCTCTGCCAGGTGACTTTCAGACAAGGACAGGCTCTGGACGCTGCCGCTTCCCGTCTCCACAAACCTGGAAAAACACATCCTGGAAGTCAGTGCTTGCATGTTAAACACAGTTTGTTGGTGCTGTCTTTTCTAGCAGGTGTTTTCTTTTTATTCTCCTTGTTTTGGTAAAAAAAAAAAAGTCACAGGAATTTGAAGCAAAAGTAGAAAAACGATTAACCCCAAAACTTTGCTTAAAATAAATGTTTCAGAAAATGTTCAAGTTGATTTAAGTCAGAAGCAGAAGGCAGACAATCAGTACATGCCGTGCTTACAAAAGTCAACACTGTTCAGGTCCTGCTCAAAGATTAAGCTTTCTATGATGGAGAGGAGCTTCCTCTCATATCAAAACCAGGTTTAAAACTTGTAGAAGAAGCAACTTAGCAAACATAAATTCTCTCTCAAGATCAGTGTTTTTTTCCCTGTGTTTGAAAGCATCATTAACTTCTTTATCAAAGCTTTTACATTTGAAAAGATATGAAACCTTTTAAGTGAGAATCTTTCTGTGAGAATTCCAGGAGGACAAAAGAGATGGGTAACATATAACTATTAAGCAAGTATCACTAAATAATATTAGGTTAGGCCATTTTAAACATGTGAGCAGGAGGAATGGATGGCTGGTGAAACGTGTTCATTCTTGTCAAAGAGATATTGGTCAAGATGCCTCAGAGCAGGACAAAGTAAGACGATAAACTGTCAGACCCTTGAGGATATTTCTGTTTGTGTTGGAACAAGAAAAGGTCCTATGGATGATCTTTGACTTTTTTAAAAGAGAGGGGTTATTGAATCTTGAAATCCTTAAGGCAGGAATCTAGAGTGCGACCAGTCGCACTAGCGACTGGATTTTTCAATGGTGCGCCCAAAAAAAAAAATCTATGGTCACACCTGTGTCACCAGCCTATCTGTGGGGAAAAAATTTAATCTCCGCAACTCTGAAAGTCTAATTCCTGTAAGTGTGAGTAGATGTAACACAGCTCAAATAAGAATTATTGTTATTTATTAATTTTTTTTCTCAGTATGTATATCTGAGTCGTTCAGTTTGGGTCCGTGCGCACGTGCCCAATGCTGGCGACAGTTTGAGTGAATGAAAAAAAATCAGCTAAAATCTTGTCAAAAAGTCAGGTTTTTAGATGTCACTGCGACATTGTTGGTGTTAAAGGGTTAACTATGGTGGCCCTGAATGTTAAACCACATAAACAAATCCATTAACGCAAAACATTATAAAGATCCCAATGACAATAAATAAGCAAAACAAATAATAAAAAACAAGTTTTAAAAATCAAAACAAAATTCCACAAACTAAAACAATTCGAAAAAAAGGAAATGCTTCAAAAAACAAAAGTAATTTTCAGAAATCAAATTTAAGTGTTATGAAAGGAAACCAAGAAGAAACATCCCTGATTGGATGATGACGTTTGTCCATCATTTTGACGGACAGTTATTTGGCACGAAGCGCCTTCAACCAAAAACATGAATGTTCCTGCTGACCCAAACATAGCTCCTGTTATCAAAGAATGTTTGAATTCAGGACACACCTATGAACTGATACTGGATCGGCTCTGTACTAATCACAAAACTTTTAAAAGCTTTTTTTTTTTAATTTAAATTTCAGCTTTGTAAAGCATTTTAAAGTCCCACTCCAACTACATTTGGATCTGTTTACAAAGCGTTTCCAGTGCTCTTTTCATTATAATTCTGCTGTTTTTAGCCAAACTCCTGTGTTGTTTTCTAGGACATAGTTTCTGGAGCAGCAGGCGTTCAATAGAAATTCACCTCTGAGTTGAGGGCGGGACTGTGGGTGTGAAGTAATCCCACACTGATAATCTCATGAAATCTTTGTTTACACTCTGTTCCGATATGTTACACCCCCAAGATAACATTGCAGTGTAACTAAAATGGTGAGCAATATCTATCCAGTGGTACAGTTTTGATCCAGATTCCAGCTCAGAGGAGGAAAACAAAGACGTACATGGATCTATTACTCTACAAGTGGATGAATTAGAATGGGGCGAAGCAGGGAGACCTGGGTCCACCCATTTCACTTGCTATCACAAATTTAAGCTTGTTTAAACTGCACATTTTTCTTTTAATAAAGAAATACTCAGAAATGCAGCTTCAATCTTACATGTTTATACATGTTCTCTATCAGGAGAAAAATGCTACAAGAACATATTAAAAACACAAATTTTATTGGAGTTGGTCTTTAAGCACCAACTTTTTCATGTAATTTATCATTATTGTGTTTGGAATAAAGGGCTTTATGTTTACAGTTTGTGAGTTAATCATTTTCAAGTCTCAATGCTGATATTGACAGCAATTAAAAAGGAAAGTGACCATGTAAACCCGCTGAGTTAAATGCAATGTGGTCGAAAAGGTAGGTGCGCCTAACTTTTAACAAAAGTTAGGCGGTGCAACCAGTGCAAAAATTTAGTCTAGAGCCTTGGCTTAAAATCAGGCTCTGCTTTGCAGTTTTATTGTAACTACAGAAACGTTTAAAGTAATTTGCAACTGCAGATTACAGTTCCTGATAAACATTAGCATGTGTTGCTCTTGGAGCTCCTGAAACAAACTGGTCATTTGTATTCAGAACACCTGTCAGCATGTCTCACTAAGAAAAGGGAATTTTCAAACCAGTGGACATTCCTCAACATAATTGTAAATCACCAATGTATTTGTGCGGTTAGGTTAGAGGTCGGGTGTGACTTTAATGGGTGGCAAGAAGGAATGGGAAAATTGTGATCTAGAACTGGAAAAAAAGCAGAAAAAGAACAACTAACAATGACAGATTTCCTTGTTGGCATTCTTCAAAAAAATAGTGAATTTTTCAGTTTTAGTATGTTTATATTTTTCCTGGCATTTGTGGACAAATGAAAACTGCAGACAAAGCTTGTATTGCACATTTTAGCTTATTGTTTCTTTATTTAAATGACCTAATTAACTGTCGAGAGGCAATGCTTGTTAACAAGGAAGCCACAGAAGAGACAGCCACACTTTTTCAGTTTACAACGGTAGGACTAAAGATGAAAGTGTGCTTTAGTCGCATGTTGACCCTCAAGTCAACAGAGCTGATGATCTACATAAAAAATATTCATGAGGCTCTGTCCTTTTTACACCAGTTTGCTGTTTATGGAAATGAAAGTCAGACTGTTTGTATTTATGAAATGTTTGTTTTGTTTGTCTTTACAGCTGTGAAATCCTTATTAATGTAAATCAGCTGATTGAGATGTGGAGAAAATTATGCAAAGACTTCACTTACATAAAGTTAGTAATGTGTTAGCAAACTTTACCAACGTGAAGTTAGTAA